>CM038114.1:4565997-4966495 GCA_001642375.2 Mentha longifolia | reverse complement strand
CCTAGATCCGATACTAGAATCATCTCTCGATCCCATCTAATATCTAATAAATCCAAACAGTGGCCAGTTGTTCAAATTAAACAAGAGCAATTTAATCAACAAGTATGTAATAATTCACAAGACTCAATTATTGGTTTCCCAATCTGAATTCTAAAGAACGAATCAAGCCATTCATATACAAACAATTAATAGCAAATTAATCATCTCAATCATTCTCATGCAAAGAAAAAGAATAGAAACTTACTAAGTAATTAAAGAATTCTTTGAATAGAATAAGTTCCAAGTTTCTCCAATGTAAAAGCAAAATAAACTAGAAAATAATAGACGCAGTAGCGTGCGGTGCGTCTCTGTTCTTCTCTCATATATTTATAAGAATGGAAAATAAACATTCTAATTTGACTTCGAAACTTGCTGTTCAAGCATCCCCTCTTTTCCTCACGTCTCAAATGGGCTTTTCTTTTTGTTTCCGCAATACTCTCCTAAGGCCCAATAGCTCCAATTCACGGCATAGCTAGCCGTGACTGGTCTTTCAATTTTGTTTGCCGATGAGCAGCAACCTTGATTTCCTTCTTCAAAATCCTTTTACCTAGAAATCTATATAATATATAATAGTAGTTACGGAAGCTACATATGGTAAGTTCAGTTCATTTATTACTTATATTCATTAACATTTATGTCAATTATTAATTATTAATTACATAAATAATATATATTAGTTTACATAATTTATCAGTTCATTAATTACGTCCCATTATATACATTTATATCAATAAAAATATGATAAATATTGTATAATAGCAATTTCATATATGTATTTTTTATATTTATTTTGATTTAGATTATACATTATTTATTTTGACTCTTTCTTTTTAATATAAATAATAATTATACTTAGGTTGTTCAGAATTAATTATTATCATTTGTATTATTAATTTATAAATAAATCTTACTTTTAATATAAATAAGAATAAAGACAACATAAAATTACAATTTTTTATCAAATCAGATATAAATCAGTGCACTGATCATGCTCCTTATATATATTTTTGCATTAATTTAGCAATTAGTTTAATGACTATTAAATTTACAATTAATTATTTTCATTTCTATTATATTTATTTTCAATATTTTCTATCATATACATTTGATTATTAATTTAAATTGTCATGCCACTTCTTACAATATATATAATGAATTACTCAAATTTAAAATGAAAAATGCAGCCGATGTATTTTTTAGAAAAAAATTACACAAACAAAGGAAAATGAGATAAAAAAAATATTATTTTTAAATGGGAGATTTTAAACATAGCCACCATTTTTCTCACCATAGCCCCTTAAGGAGATTAATTATAAAAATAATTTCAAATGTACTAATATACCCTTATGTAGCCCCCAAAATATAACCCCCAAACTTCACATCCTCAATCACAAAAGAATTCGAATATGAAAATTTCGAATTTTAGTTTTTGAGAGAGATGCAGTTCAAATGATGAAA
This sequence comes from Mentha longifolia, assembly GCA_001642375.2. Lineage (NCBI taxonomy): Eukaryota > Viridiplantae > Streptophyta > Magnoliopsida > Lamiales > Lamiaceae > Mentha > Mentha longifolia. The sequence continues at coordinate 4,964,998 of CM038114.1, read as the reverse complement.
TGAATTGAGAAAAATTTGACGACTCCAACAAGAAAGAGGAAGATTAATCATAGAAAAAATCGATTTTGAGATATAGTTCTATCATCTTATACGCACTTTTTAGAGTTATACGCAAGCTGTGAAATTGCGGTGGCTCCAATTTGCCGCATGGTGCGTATCCATGGATAAAAATTGTCCAAGAAAATATATTCTGTTGAGGCTTTTGAGGAAACACATGGTGGGCAAGGTTTAATTCGCCATGCTTCAGCCTTCGTGATTTCATTCTTCTTTTTGCTGTCGTGTTCCTCAAGTGGGTATTAACGGCTCTTCTTCATATATTAATCTTGCGGCTGTAAAGTTATTTGGGGGGGGGGGGGCTGTAGGAATTTAATTAGGGATTTAACATTGTGGGCTATGTAACTTATGTAAGGGTATATTAGTGTATTATAATTATTTTATTATTATTTTATTAAGGGGGCTACAGTGAGAAAAACTGTGGCTATGTTTAAAATCCCCCTTTTTAAATTCATCAAGATATTATTTGTAGGTGCTATTTATAAGGTTATATTCACATCATATATGGACTTATGTGCAAAAAAAAAAGGATTATTATTAATAATTTAGATGATTATGCTAATTTATCTTTTGCACACAAATACGAAATTTATGTTTTTGATACAATTTAGAAATGACATGATTAAAGGCTCATAAACATGTAAAATTTGATTTTTCAAATTCTAAGTGATTTTGTAAAGAAAAAAAATACTTAAAAATTCATTTTAAAATCCATCATCGAGAAGCATGGAAATGAAGTGCCGAAAAGAAAGGGGTCAGTAATCTTGAGACGGAGGGAGTATCATAATAGTGCACTAATAGTTCTTAATCACCAATTGATGAAAAAGACGTTACAAACCAATAATCATGCAAGATATTTAATTTTTTTTTCTTAATGTGCCCACGGCTGACGTGACAGTGCCACATCAATGATTTTTCCTTTTGGAGTTTAGTTGTTTTTGGTAGGGTTTATTTTTATAAGGTATACTAATTAATTTTTTTCTTAAATATAATGTCGTCACCTCATTCGTGGGCATATTAAGCATGCCCACGGTGGGTAGGGAAGCATTACTCTATATTCCAATAGTCTACTGTCAAAAACATTCACACTATGTTAAAAAAAAATAAAAATAAAAAATAAATAATAATAATAAAATCCACACTTTACATGTGCTATCAAAATAATTCTATTTCATGGTGGAGGAAGAAGTAGGTTGGATCGAAAAGAGACTCTCATAAACTCCATCATATGGTTGAGAAGTGAAATTTGTGGCAGTGACGACTATTGTGGTGGAAGAAGTTTGTGACGAGCAAAGCCTTTTTTTTCTTTTTTTTTTCCTTCTTCATATTGTATTATTTATAATCACACTATTGAAAGCTTATTATATATGCTATGCTTTATCATATATCTATTATTTTCACTTTTATTTTCTGCTATTTAAATTATTGAGTACTATTCGCATTCCATTTTCCGCTATTTGGATGATTGAGTACTATTAACGTTCGTTGAAGACAAATAAATATTTTCAAAACATGTCGACGAATTTTCTATATATTTTTCTATAATTTATCTACCATGTTTGTTTTATTTAACTTTTTTAAATGATTGAGAGTTAATGATAATATATACATTGTCACATTTTATTTAACTTTTGTATTACTAACGTTCATGGGTGTTATTTAACTTTTGTATTACTAATGTTGAATAGGTATTTGGGTATATTTCCTCTTTTTACATTGATGATTCAAACATATATGGATAAAATCAAACTAAATACAATTTCTTTTCAAGTTGGTTTTTCTATTTTTTCCCTAGCAATAATATTGACAAATTTCATTTCCCAATAAGCATCCTCTTGAAAAAACTATAATATATATATATATATATATAGATATAGTTTATAATCGTTAATATTATTATAAATGCTTGTATTTATGTTTGTATAAATGTGTGTGTGTGTGTGTGTATGTTTGTGTATGTGTATATGTGTATTGTGTAATAAATATATATATATATATATATATATATTTGAAATAAGTGAGTTTATTTCTAAAGCATATGACTAAAGAAGTAACAAGGTGACACTTAAATTTAGACATAATCCAGGTGTAGTCTACATCAATGTCTGTGTATATTGAATTCAAAGACGTTCTTTATCCGATAGAAAATACAAATTGGAGAAATATGAAATCTGAATGTATGGATATATAATATTATGAAAATAAATTGCCATATATATGTATAATTATTAATCTTAATATACTAAATTAATCTATCTACTACCTCCATCCCAATACATTAGTCATAGTTTGAATATTACACAAACCAAGGTTTGGTTAATAAAGTTGGAAAAGTACAAATTTAAGAGTAAATTAGTGTGAAAAAGTACAAAAAGTACTAATTGGGCACTAAAATCTAAGTTAAATATTTCCTTATTTAGAAATGTGACTAATGTAATGGGACAGACCAAAACGGAAATGTGACTAATGTAACGGGATGAAGGTAGTATTATATAAAAGTGATATATTTAGTAACTTCTGTAATATATAAGTTGTAATTTAATTTGAGTTTTTTTATATATATAATTTTTGCAAATGAAATGTACAGATGGTACATAATAATGGTACATTAATAATTTCCAATCACACATTTAAGACATTACAATACTTGATTCATGGCAACAAATTGCTTTCGTTTCTATTTTTATGATATTTTATGCCTATATATTCTCAAAATTTCGTGAACTAAACTGCATACAAATTTCACCAGGTTTCTTCTCCTTCATTTCACCTCTCATAGACTGAATTAAGCGTGATTGATATGAAAGAGGTAGGGGTGAGCATTCGATTATTCGGTTTGGTTTTGCCTTAAAATATAATCAAACCAAATAACAATATTTTTTAAAAATTACATCCAAATCAAACAAAAATTATTTCGGAAACCAAGCCGAATTAACCAAAATAAATATTTGGTTATTTTGGTAATTCGGTTTGTCCAATTTTTTTTATTTTTTTTCATTTCTTTTGAATACTACATATGATATCATTCATGTACCAATAATTCATAAAATCAAAACAATACAAATATAAGATTTCGAGTTGAACAATAACCAACAAATATATATCAAATCAAACAAAATAACAATAAGTAAATTCAACATTAAACGAAACAATTGACAAGTACATACCTTGCAATCGTTGTAAAAAATTAAAAAAAAAATAAACAAAACATCCAAAATCAACAATATAAGAAGTTTTCAGTGTTCAAAAAGTCACAAGACACCAATACAAAATATGAAAATAAGAAGATTAAGAGTCACCAATTTTAGGAAATACTAAAAACATATACAACTAAAATTTTAGTATACAAATATTATTAATTCAAATATTATAATTTGATTTTTCGGTTTTGTTTGTTTTAAGAAAATGAAACCAGTCTAAACCGAAAAATTAATCAAATTGACCAAACTAACCGAACCAAATTAAATATTTTGGTTTGATTCAATTTGATTTTTGGATTAATTTGCTCACCCCGGTTATTATTACGCCAAAATCATTAGATTTAAGATTACTATTATATTTGGTCGGCTCTGAGTTTGACTTGCTCTTCTTATTATGTAACTGTATTCAATTGGCATCAACCCTCCTTTTGCGACTGTGTTCTGTTGGCACTCAATCATGTGAACATGTTTCTTTTTGTTTTTTTTTTTCTAGGCAAGAACATCGAAATGCTAATGATTGTCCTAAAATTACTCCTTTGTAGTTGACATAGTTGAATTTCTTGGGTGCTACTATATCTTGAGACTTGATAGTGGCTTTTGAAAGATTCAAAACTGCAAATCAAATTATGCATTATATTTTGTTGTTAGAAAATTAAACTATTTATTAAAATATTTTTTGGATTCATTATCTTAACTATGATAATTAATATTGCTTACTCTGCCATTGCAATATTGTTGTATTTCTAGACCAATCATATACTCCTATTAGATTAATTTTATATTTGACAATAACCATAATCCGATTAAATTTCTGAATGGAAAAGAGCTTTGATTTGTTAAATGCAACACCATATTGTAGTAAGAGTGAAACAAGATGATTTACTAATACACTAATTTGCTAAGAAACTTTTACTACAACAACTATTACATTATTTGTTGGTTTTCATTCAATTATCACATCTAATATAATTAGGCTTATTTTTACATTATATTTGTAGCAAGGAAGGACGACATTTGGTCGAATGGTTGTAAATGTGCTTTGGTTCATCATCGTCGAATGTTTAACTCCAAATTTTATTCAGAATATAAAGATAATATGAATTGAGATCCATTAGTTTATGTTAACTAATCAAATTGTGCTACATATAAGTTAATTAACGGAAATCAATTTCTTTTCACATTGCGAAAAGTATAAAAAATATGCCATGAGAAAGTATTTCATATACAATCTAATATATAAAAATGATTGATTTAGTTTATCCATATTAAAAAAATTATCCTTTATTAGGTTATATTTTATGACTTGTGATCGACTATTATAAATTTCTACCGTAGTTTGGTATTCATTATGTTACTCTTATAATCTTCATATATACCATTTCTATGTCTATTCACTAATACATATCATTGTGTTTTTTCATGCACAATATATATTAATAAATTTTTAATTTTAATTATGATTTATGAGTGAAATAAAATGATCTCATGGATGATATTTAGTCAATTTGATGATTATATTTAAATATAAAGTGGAAGATCGTAAGCGCGGCAACACCATGAAGTACTTAAAAATTTAGAGACTTCTCAATCTCATATTCGAAAATCTCATAATTGTATTATTTCATGACACAAACTATAACCACATAGTCCAACAATAATTAATCTGTAAAGACGAGGATGGTATACATGAATGGTCTCGAAATGAAATGATCATCCCTATTTTTATTTATAATCAGGAATGACCATTCACGTAGGAATCAATAATCCCATGAATACGTGACTATCCATTCCTCCCACTACCCTTAATTGATATTAGCCATGATGATCAAGAATGATTTTTTTCCCATTATTAATGAAATTATCGTTACTCATTATTTCGATATGATTTATTAGATTTTTGTGGAGAACTTTATTGTAAAATACAATTACCTTTACTCATTATTGTTCGCGTGATAGTGTAAAATACATTGTCGCACGATCACGCTATCACACGCAATTCGCGTGATATTTTGCACTTTCACGCGAAGCGCACTCATATGATGAGACATTGCATTTGCATGATAAGAGGGTGGCTACAATTAATTTTTTTTATAAAAGTGGCTATTTATCCTTATTTTCCCAAAAAAATTAAACCTCCGAAAGATATCTACATTATGTTTATTTTATAATAAAAATAATATTATATGAAATAAAAAAGCAACAATTTCATTAATTGTTATCATTAAAATTATATGACTTATTATAAGATCATTACAAAAATATATATTAAATAAATAAAAAGTATTAAAAAATATATTTTTATCCCGTGCGTCGCACAGGTATATTACTAGTTAATTAAATATAAGCATCATCACAAATCTATTTTATTAAAATTAACACCAAAAATAACTCTAAAATAAATAAATAACAGTAAAAATATAACAAATTTATACTCCACAATGTGACCGCATCTCCACTACCAATTAATGAATAAACAATGCTCCATATAGCCCAACAAAGTTGAGGCGTTTCTTGAATATATATAGTTAAAGTGTAAAATAAAGAAATGCTTCATTAAAAGTGAGACATAATTTCCAATATCAATAAATAATACAAATTAATTATATTATTGTTAAAACCCGTGCCGATCAAATCGGGGAAAAAATTTTGGGGACCGAAAAGGTATAATATAATTAAGTAGTGGATCTCAATTTTACCTCAACACTTCAATTTCATAGAATATTTTATTTTTTGATTTTTTTTCATTCTTTTAACTATATATTGGTATATAATATTCTCTTTTTACAATAAGGGTACGTTTAATTTTGTTGGAGATTTTGTTTGTGTTGTGATTTTATGTTATGGTTGTAAACACAAATTTTATGTATTTAATAAATAAATACGAAATTGTGTACAAATCCAAAATATTATGGATTAAAGTGAATTTAATGCGGGTTGCAATCTCTATTCTTCCTCTGATTCTCCTCTTCAAATATATTTTGGATGATCTTCAAACAGCTTCCGAGATTTTCGGAGAATTTGGCTCTCCTTGATTTCCACGAACTTGATATTTGATTTATATATCGTTTATTCGGAGGGCAATTGTCTTATTTCCGAATCAAACGCGGATTTGGAGACCTTCCGTATAGAATACGATCGTATTCAACGAAGAAAGCCTTGAATATGACAGAGAAATCGAAGAAAGCCTTTGAATATTTAGAGAGAAATTCATAGCGAATTATAACTCCAATTTTCGAGCTTATGATTATGATTTCTGGTGTTTATTTGAGCTCTCCTTAGACCCCTATTTATAGGTGTAGGAGTAGCAGACTTGGTGGACTTTTGGGCTCCATTTTGGGCCTAGGGCTGAGGTGGCGCAATTTGATTGGCTCCTTCAGATTTATTTATTTACTGCATGGATTTGACACGTGGCAACTTCTTATTGGTTGAAGATTCCGCATGTATAAATATTAATTATATATCTATTTAATATTGGAATTATATTTAATTTAATCCCAAAAATATAAATAGAAAATATAATTAAATATTTAATTATTTATTTCCACGTGGCGTGATTTAATTAGACGTAAAATTTATACGTCTACAAATGCCCCATCGAGACTTGTTCAATGACGAGTTGTCTTGGAAATGGACGAGTCTCGAAATTTATTTGATAGTTTAAACTCTTATCAAGGAGTTCTTCAACTTGAACTTGAATTTAGATTTGAATTTGTAAATAGTTTATACTCGTATTTAGGAGTTCTTTAACTTGAATTTGGATTTAAATTTGTAAATAGTTTATACTCGTATTTAGGAGTTCTTCAATTTGATCTTTTTTATTTTATTTGTCACAATTTATTTTAATTGTAACAAATATTTGAATTTAGATTAATCGCCATATTGGAATTTAACCCTTTTTATGCACTTAGAGCATTTTGAGCATTGATGAAGCCCAATGTATTTTATGAAGCCCATGCGTCCAATTTAAAGTGGATTTAGAAAAATATCAATAATCTTTCTTTTAATCCATTTTTGCTAATTACCCACATACGATAATTTTGGACAAAACTTTTGCAGCAAGTCATCAAAATCCTTCTTCCTTTAGGACTCTATAAACGATATGATTGCTTTTAGCTTAAGATTCACATTCCTTTTCCCACTTAACCTCTCTTATAGAGCCTATAAATACTGCTCCTAGTGATTTTCATTAAACCACAACCCATTATTAATCCCTTCGCAGCTTTCTTGTGAAAGAAGAAGTGCTGCTATTATTATCGAGAATTCAACGCGTGAGCTTCAGACAATTTTGTTTTCGGCTGTAGATCCCTTTCTTTATCCTCTTCTTTCTTTCCCCAAGACTTTAATTATTTGCGAGCTTCAATTCATGCCCCAACTATTTATGTCCCTTTTTTATCTAATCAAAATTCGCATGCAATGTATATATTCATATTTGCTCTAAATCTCATGGTTTGCTAATGTTAAGAACACACTTGATGCTTATTTGAGAAGGGATTTAGTACTGCTCTCTTCTCTTGATCGTTCTCTCTCCTTCAAAGTGGATTAACCAATATATATCTTCTGCCGAGAACAGCCTGCATCTTTTCCTTGCCATATTCGAATAATAAGAAAATTCAGCATTAATACATATTTGATAACTTGTTGGAGAATATATCATCGTATATTTTTTTTATCAATATTTCTTTTTCCTTGCAGTTCAAAACCCAACAAGCAGTTTCTGTGCCGTACTCTTGGAGGTAATTATCTACTTCCCTATTTTGAGCTTTTTCGTTACTTCTTTTTTTTTTTTTGACAGCTTGGCAGCTTTCTATTGAGATCGGAGCTTTTTATGGATATTCGACCCCTTGTCAAGAACTATTTCTTAAATATTTGATCCCGTGTCAAGAACTATTTCTTGAATATTTTGGTCCCGTGTCAAGAACTATTTCTTGAATATTTTGGTCCCTTGCCAAGAATGTGTCTTGGATATTTGGTCCCTTGTCAAGGATTTTTCCTTGAATATTTTGTCCCTTGCCAAGAGTTTTCTTGGATATTTGGTACCTTGTCAATGATTCTTCCTTGAATATTTTGTCCCTTGCCAATAATTTTCTTGGATATTTGGTATTCTGAGGAAGAAAACTGATATCTATTTATTTGTCTATTTTTACAGCTGCACCATGGTCTACTTCAAGGATATAACAGTTGATCAACAAGATTTCTTGGTGATTCTGAATGACAAGGAACAACCTTTAGACAAAGGAACTCACCTCAAAGTCCATAGGCCATTAACTGGTCGCTTTTCAAATGCTTGGCCTAAATTTGCAAATCCTCTTCACAAGCTGACATGGACCGAAAAGATGAATGTGACTAAAACATCAAAGGCTTGGACTTTAGGATCAGCTCATCACCAACCATCCGAGGAAATTGACCGTTTATTGACTTTGGGTCGACGTATTGCCGAAGGAAATGCCAAGTGGGGAGATAACACTAAATTCCTTGGGGAGTTTCATTATTTCAAGGGATACTGGGAATGGACTGAAGATGTTCTTAGTCGATGCAAAAGTGATCTTCGTTGTTCCGGAGTTTATGATGCAGTATATGCCTCTCTCTACACATATGATCAAAGTCTTAAAATGATTAAAGCCTTTTGTGAGTCTTGGAGTCCGGCTACAAACACCTTGGTAACTTCATCAGGCGAATTGTCAATTTCACTATGGGATTTGAATATCTTATCTGGACTTCCCACACTTGGGGTACTTTATGATGAAGTGATACCTTGTCTTAAGGAGCTTGATAGCGTTGACCGAGGCAAACTGAACATTCCTGCGAGTTGCAAGCATTTACTCCATGCTTATCACATTATTGGAAATAAAGATGGCAATGATCCAGACTGTTCTGTCACAATTGAAGAGTGGATTAAATTTTGGTCAAAGAAGAATGCAAGGTACCTAGTGCCTCCTCCCCGCAAGGAAAGAAAAACTGTTCGTCCCAAATCGACTTCTAATCCTTCTGGTGAAATCAAGGACTATGAACCATGGACCACTATGGAGAAGAGTTTATTTGCTAAGCTTGGAGTTAAGGAACAACATTGGGATGAGACGTATTTAGCATCGTACCTTGCTTGTTGGCTGTGTACTTTTGTTCTTCCTGGCGGTGATGCCAGTTTAATTCGCCCAACTACTTTTAAAATGGCTAGCTTAATGGCTTATCGACAAAGAGTATCTCTCACAGTCCCAGTTCTGGCCAGCATCTTTAGAGGTTTGAATAATTTTTCAAGATCTCCAGAGCCTTCCCGACTTCGAGCAGCTTTTCCGATTCACTTTGTTTATGCTTGGATGTCGTTTTATTTCAAAACTCATTTCTCACTTAAAAATCACCCTTATGGCCCCAGAATGGTTCAATTTTCTGGTGAGGGAGGCGCAAAACATCATGATTCTGTTGACGCTCGCAAGAAAATCTTGAAGTGGGATCAAATACCTTGGAACTGCACTATGTTCACCAAAAACAAAGATATCATGTTTGTTGATAATGATACGGCAAATGAATCTGAACTTTGCTTCTTCATAGCCATCCGTTCTCAATATTTGACTCGAAGGAAGGATGATACTTTTATGGTGGAACCATATAGTCCGCACCGCTTTAGCCGTCAATTTGGGTATTATCAGACCCTTCCAGGTGCTCTCACTCGAGATATCCGAAAAACTTCTCTAGATAGTGGACTCAAGTATTGGCGTGCTTGCTTGCTGCGTAAGTCTGGATTGAGAGTTTGCTTTCCATGCTTGACTTCGAATGCACAGAGGTTTTCATCGGACGAATACAAAAATTGGTGGGAGCAAGTATATAAGAGTTCCTTGGAAGAGAATATCATGGTTCCAGTGACGCTACAAGATAAGGGCATTTCTAAGGAGCAAGTTAGAGATGAAGAGGTTGTTCCTTCTAAAGAAAAGCGGCAAGCAACTCCAGTTCTTCCGGAAGACACCGTTAGTAGTAGCAAGGAACATCATTGGAAAAAGCAAAGAGTTGCTAAGTCTTCAAGTCTAGTTGAAGATCACCCTCAAATTAGTGCTCTCCAGGTTCTCATTTGTCCTTTATTTAACGTGTTTTTGTACTATCTCTTTTTTTCTTCTTATATTCATGATATGTGTTCCTTTTTAGGTGGAAGATGATGTCCTTAGTGTTGATGAGAAAACCAGTTCTCAAGGTAGTTATGCTCTAAGTGAACCCATTCAAGAAGATGAAACTTTGGTGGACATGGAAGATAATGTTCCTCATTCGCCTCGTGTCGGAGCCATTTCGGAATTCCATAGTGATAACCTGATCGATAATGCATTGAAATCCTTTCTCCAAACAGTTTGGCGTGGTCTTCGTGACAAGATACTACGGACTCCTATTGATTCTTTGTCATCAATAGAAGAGGAGATTAAACTTGGTCTCTCACGCATGAAAGGGCATATGAAAGGGTACGAATCTGATTTTGACCTATCTTGTGTTGAAACCAGTATAGCGACACTTTTTGCTCATGCAGCCACTTATGACCAAGCAAGATCGAAGTCCCGTGAGATTGGGGAGAATTCTGCACAAGAAGTTCAAGATGCCAAAGCTCACCTTCGTAAACTTCGCTTGAAAGAAAAAGAAGGTGTTACCAAAATTCAGCCAATCAAGCAGGAACTTGAGGATATGGAGAAACGGAAGAGTGAGTTAACTGCAAGTTTGAAGAAGCAGGAATCATCACTCCAAGTTATCCGAGACGAGATCCAAGAGTACAAGCAAAAGGTTGATAAATTCAAGAACACTCCTTTGATCGATGGTGAAGCTTTGGAGAATTTGAAGAGCTCGCAACTTCTTTTGGAGTCTGCTCACAAGGCCTTGGAAGATCAAGATCCCTTTGCTTAGACTTCTTAGCTTGTTTTTTCTTTGCACATTCCTTTCACTTGTTTTTTTTCTTTTCTTAATCATGGCAGACCTTTCCCTTTTCTTAGCAATACAAGTTTAATATTTTTTTCATGGTTGATCTCAGTACATGTATTGCCTCTTTATTAACTTGAAGGTTCATGTTTCTTTGTACTTCATGACTGAACTTTGATTATAATCACCGATTATAATTGTAACCATCCGACTTGAGGGATAAATAAAAGTTATGACTGAACTTAGAATTTATCTAAGCTGCCTACGTACCTTTTTGAAAAGGATCAAGTCAAAACGTAGTTCAAAAATTAAACTTTAAGTTTAAAAAGGGGGTGCCGTGCACAGTTTATACTCATGCGGGCCAGGAGTGACTATTTATTTAACCACTATATAGACAAAGTGGAGTATATAATAGTTTAACCACATATATATACCTATTAGTGGGATAAGTAAAGTTTAACCACATTAATTTAACTTTTGGTGGAAAAGTTTAGCAGTTTAACCACGTGCACTTTTATTGGTGGATACCGTACACAGTTTATACTCATGCGGGTCAGGAGTAACATGCAGTTTAGGCTCGTGCGTCACGGAGCATGGTCTTTTTTTTTTCTTTTTTCTTTTTCTTTTTTTTTTTTTTGAATTTTCGTTTTTTTTTATTTAAGACCTTTTTTTCGTTTTTTTTTTTTTTTTTTTTTTTTTTAGGGATAGTAGCGCTTGAGGAACTTCCCATTAATTGGGCCAACTCTCACATTGTCTTCCGAGATCAACTTATATGCGCCATTAGTGTATACTTCCTTGACGACATACGGGCCATCCCATCTTGATACAAACTTATTTCCAACATGATGAGTAGTGATGATTGGCCTTCTAATAGCGAGCACCAAATCTCCAACTTGGAAAGAACGTGGCCTCACTTTCTTGTTGAAAGCTCTTGCGAGACGAGCTTGATAGCACTCCAGTCGTTGTTGTGCCTCCAATCTTTTTTCATCTAAGGCTTCTAACTCTTCAAGGCGGAGCCGAGCATTTTCTTCTCCTGTTAGGCCTTCTTGGATAGCGATCCTCAAAGATGGGATTTGTTGCTCAAGAGGAACAATGGCTTCTACACCATACACCAAAGAATACGGAGTTGCTTGAGTAGGAGTTCTAAAGGTTGTTATGTATGCCCATAACGCTTCTTCAATTCTTTCGTGCCAGTCATGCTTTGTCTTTGCCACAACTTTCTTTAACAAGTTGCACAAAGTTTTGTTAAATGCTTCGGCCAATCCATTGGCAGGCGCATTGTACATTGAAGATTTCCTCTGCTTAAACCCAAACTTTTCACAAAGTTTATCTATCAAAACGTTACAAAATGGTTTTCCATTATCGGTTATAATGTACCGAGGAATACCGTAACGATAGATGATATGACCTTTGATAAAGTCAGCAATGTTCTCCTTTTTTACTTCTCGTAGAGGTATGGCTTCTGCCCATTTGGAGAAGTAGTCTGTCGCAGCCAGGATGTATAAATGCCCCTTTGATGATTTTGTCAAAGGTCCAACGACATCCATGCCCCAAGCATCAAAAGGCCATGAAGCGACTGTGGGGTGAAGTGGTTCGGGTGGCTGATGAATGAGGTTTGCGTGAAACTGGCAGGCTTGACATTTTTGTGCGTATTCCATGCAATCCTTTACCATGGTTGGCCAATAATAGCCCATCCGTTTGATTCTAAAATGTAACTTTGGACCAGATTGATGAGCGCCACATATGCCAGAATGGGCTTCCTCCATAGCCTTTACAGCTTCTTCATTATTCAAACATCTCAAAAAGACTCCATCAAATGATCTTCTATAGAGTATGCTTTTAAAATAGATGAAGCGTGTAGCACGACGGCGGACGTCTACCTTTCGACGTGGGTCACTTGGCAATTTATCATATTTTAAGTAATCTATGAGCACTTGACGCCAATCTTCTTCTTCTTCTTCTTCAATCTCAAACACTTGCACCACATTACTTTCGTCATCTTCGCAAATCTCATCTTCGAAGAGTGGTGGTACAACCCAACTTTGACAAATAGGTATGGAAATGTCACCGTTGCACATTGCAATAGAGGAAGCGAGTTTTGCAAGTGCATCTGCTTGTTTATTATCACTTCTTGGAATGTGACCAAGTTCTACTCCACCAAGCCATGCGATAAGCTTTTTGGCATACTTGACATATGGAAGTAATTCGGGCTTCTTCACTTCATATAATCCGAGAATTTGATTTATGACCAACTTTGAATCTCCATACACTGTTATGTGTAGCCTCTTGGTGTCCATGGCCATTTCTAATCCCAGGATTAGTGCTTGATATTCAGCCACATTATTGGAACAACTTTCAGTCAGAGTGAAAGAATATGGTAACACTTGTCTCTCAGGAGTTACAAACACAACTCCTGCACCAGCTCCTTCTTTGTGAGATGCTCCATCAAAATACATTAACCAAGGAGGGCATACCTCAACTACCAGTGCATCTTCATCGGGTAGATCGTCAGTTAATTCCCACTCGGCAGGAATTGGGTGATCAGCCAAGAAATCAGCTAATACTTGCCCCTTTATAGCTTTTTGGGAAACATACATAATCTCAAATTGTTGTAACTGAAGATACCATCGAGCTAGTCTATCAGATAAAACTGGTTTAGACATCACATACTTCAATGGATTTGCTTTGGAGATTAGACGCACCGTATGAGCTTGGAAGTAATGCTTTAACTTTTGGATAGAAAATATCAAAGCCAGACATAACTTCTCGATCGGAGAGTAATTTAACTCATTTGGCGTTATCATTCTACTTAAGTAGTAGAGTGCATTCTCCTTCCCATTTTCATTTTCTTGAGCAAGCAATGCCCCCATAGATCGTTCTTGAGCAGCAAGGTATAAAATCAAGGGACGGCCAACCACAGGTGCAGCCAAAACAGGAGGTTTCATCAAGTATGCTTTAATGTTTTTGAAAGCATTTCTGCATGTCTCGTCCCATTCGAATGGCACTCCTTTCTTCATGATTCGGCTAAAAGGTTGACATCGACCTGCTAAATTCGAGATGAATCTTCGAAGATATGCCAACTTTCCTTGTAGACTTTTCAATTCATGAATGTTGCGTGGTTCAGGCATCTTCATTATGGCATCGATTTTGGCCTGCTCAATTTCAATTCCTTGATGTCGAACGATGAATCCAAGGAATTTACCGGACTTCACACCGAAAGCGCACTTTAAAGGATTCATTTTTAGTTCATACTTCCTCAATCGCTCAAAAATGATCCTTAAGTCATTCAAATGCTCACTTCTCTTTTTAGACTTCACAACTACATCATCCACATAACACTCGATGTTCTTATAGAGTATGTCATCAAATATTTTCTGCATGGCTCTTTGATATGTAGCGCCTGCATTCTTCAATCCGAACGGCATTACTTTATAGCAATATATTCCTTTGGGAGTACGGAATGCTGTTAATTCTTCATCGTTTGGTGACATACGAATTTGATTGTATCCGGAAGATCCATCCATAAATGACAAAGCTTCATGTCCGGTGGTGGCATCAATCATCAATTCGGCAATCGGTAGAGGGAAATCATCTTTTGGACATGCTTCATTTAGATCTCTGAAGTCTACACATACCCGAATCTGTCCATTTTTTTTCTCACGGGGACTATACTAGAGATCCATGTTGGGTACTTAACTTCTCTAATGAATCCTACATCGATGAGCTTGTTTACCTCAGCTTCAATTAATGGAACCAACTCAGGTCGAAACCGACGTTGAGTTTGCTTGACAGGTTTTGCCTCCTTTTTAATGGCTAAGTTTTGAACAGCTATTTTCGGGCACAATCCTGGCATTTCCTTGTAAGACCATGCAAATATGTCTTTGAATTCTTTCAACAATTCAACATATGAGCATTCTTCATCATTAGTTAATAGAGCACTAATGTAGGTAGGTCTTGGATCATCAAGAGTGCCTAAATTAACTTCTTTCAACTCATCGACAGTAGTCTTGACGCCTTCTTCAAATTGTGGGGGCGCAATTTCTGCATCTTCTTCTACACTCACCTTATCACACGAAGTAATATGGTGTGATGTCATCACTTCATTGTAAGCCATTCGCTCTATATCATGAGCAACATCTGTTGTTTGAGCATCCTCTACAATGTGGTAGGATGATCCTACACTTTCTCTATCATTCTCGTCTTCTAAGACGTGTTCACGAGCAATTTTTTCTTCAACAGCCTGTGTAAAGATGACCGTCTTCATCTTGGCTTTTAATTCTTCTCCACATGATATGGTCAATGTAGTGCGCCTTTTCATATGAGAAGGTATCAAACTCCTCAATTTATGAGTTGTTCGGACCTTACTGTATTTTTCAGCCTTACTTTGCTTTATGCCTTTTCCTTTTCCAAGTCTTTCAAAAACAGATACTCCTTGAGTTTGTCTTCTACCAAGCCTTTGAAAGACAGATACTCGTTGAGGCTCATTTCCATCACATGATTCTTCTATTTCCTCCTCAATGATGTAGTTAGAGGTGGCCCTTTTGATGGCAATGCGAACAGGACTTTGCGGGATAAATCCTAATCCTAGTTTTGCCTTTTGAGATGGAACACTTTTCTTTATTTCTTTCTGGGTAATTTCAGGTTTAGTATCACGCACAATCTTTGCGGGAAATTTCAGTGGTGATTTTTCTTGCGCGTTATACCCAGCTTTAATGAGAAGCTCGTATGCTTTTGGACCAAAGTGTTTTGAGATTTCTCGGTTCGAAAGTTCTCCATGCTCAATCACACTTCCTTCCTTTGGTCGAACAAAACCTTCAAGCGGTTGAGGGATTGGTTTATCAGAATCAATTTTTGTCAAAGGCATAGTGAATCCTTTAAAGGCTTTTTCCTTATCAGGGGACAATGCTCTTATCTTATTCTCCTTACCGTTGACAAATTCCTCATCAACTTGTGCATCCTTTTTGGTTTTAGTCACATAATACTTGGCATCGGCAAAATGTGAAATTGCTTTAGTGAATGGCTTATGATCGCCAACTACCATCTTGACTTCACCATTTAGAGAGTATTTGAAACATTGATGCAATGTCGATGGAATTACACCATATTCATGCAACCAAGGTCGACCAAGAAGCATGTTGTATGATGTTCTAGCATCAATTACATGAAAAAGTGCCGTTGAACTCATATCCTCCATTAATAGATCAAATCTTATAGTTCCAAGAGCCCTTTGCCCCTCATGGTTAAATCCTTGAATCATCAAGTGACTATTCGAAAGTTCACTTGTATGAATTCCCAATTCTCTTAACATTCTGAGTGGTAGAATGTTAACCGCAGATCCTCCATCAATGAGTATTCTGTTCACCTTCTGTTCATTGATATAACAGCTTACAAATAGAGGCCTAATGTGCGGTTCAAATCCAAGTTGCAAATCTTCGTCAGTGAACGTTATAGCGGAAACACCCTCATTAATTGCCTTTAGCTCTTCTTCATTTGTGTTATCAAACAAATTTCCAATATCTTCAAGTGTATTATTGGATTCGGTGATAACATTGGCAGCAACATTATCTTCCTCGAGTGATATCTTTCCTTCTCGAGCCAGTTTCATGATCTTGTCTTTAAATATAAAGCAGTCATGAATGGGATGTCCAACCAATCGATGGTATTTGCAATACTTAGGATCATCGGTTTGCCCGGCTTCATTCGGTCGCTTCATTTCTGGCAACTTGATAAGCCTTTCTTTGAGTAGATCATCAAATATTCCGGAGACATCGGAATCTAAGAAAGGATATTGCTTCTGTTGCATCTCCTTTAAAGTCAACTTCTTCTGCCCCACATCTTGAGGATTTTTCTGCTTGTCACTATTATCTTCAGCTTTTCTTAGAAACTTGACGGGACTTGCTTTTACTGCCATTGATTCTTTTTTTGGCATTTTGTCGAAAGCATTTGCTCCCTTCTTAAATTCTTGCTTTTCTTTGAACCTTCGTGGTTCTTGAACAGGTGGTCCTCCAATCCCACTCACTGCCATACTCAACTCCATATCATGGGCCCTAGTAGCCAATTCTTCGAATGTTTTGGGTTGAATCCCTCGAAGAATATATTGTAAGCCCCACTGCATGCCTTGGATGCACATTTCAATAGCCGATGATTCAGAGAGTCGATCTTTACAATTAAGGCAAAGATTTCTCCATCGGTTGATGTAATCTATAACAGGCTCTTCTTTCCATTGGCGGGTACTTGTAAGCTCCACCATGCTAACCGTTCTTCTAGTGCT
Source organism: Mentha longifolia (assembly GCA_001642375.2). Lineage (NCBI taxonomy): Eukaryota > Viridiplantae > Streptophyta > Magnoliopsida > Lamiales > Lamiaceae > Mentha > Mentha longifolia. The sequence continues at coordinate 4,947,592 of CM038114.1, read as the reverse complement.
ATAGAAGCGATTGAGAAATTCATGCTCTAGTTGTTCCCAATTATCAACTGAACTTGATTCCAAGTCCGTATACCAATCAAAAGCATTGCCTTTGAGGGAACGAACGAATTGCTTGACTAAGTGATCCCCATAAGTACCAGCATTATTACATGTCTCAATGAAGTGAGCAATATGTTGCTTAGGATTGCCCTTTCCATCAAACTGTTGAAACTTGGGAGGTTGATAGCCAAGTGGCATCCTTAAGTTATCGATCCTTTGAGTATATGGCTTGGAGTAAACAGACAGAGATTTAGAACTTCCATCAAATTTAGACTTGATGGTTCCTTCGATGAATTCTTTTAATTGACCTACTTGAATGAAGCCATCTGCAGTGACATGAATGGCAGATGATTTTCCATCGTCAAGCTTTTCTTCAGGTATATGCTCATCATCATTATTTTCACTTCCTTCATCATCATCTTGTTTTGCTTTTCCCTTTATGAGTTTTGCAATCTTTGCATCTTGTTCCATCATATGCTTGCTCATTCCCTCCATTATCTTGGTTAGATTTGCAAGCTGCTCTTCTATGGTAGAAGTACTTGTCGTCATAGCATGTGCTTCAAGTGATCCGGGAGACTCAGAAAATAAATTATTATTCACTAAGTCAACATTCCCATCAACATTCATTTCTTTCAAGGCAACAAAGGCCGGTACACCTTCCGTAGCGGATGATGATTTTGAATTTTCCCTTGCTTTCTTTGCCATGTTTCGTGTCAGAACTCCGATACTCCCCGAAGAGTTTTCCGGTGCAAATAAACTTTGATTCAACATCGTCCAAGTTTTTCTTTAGAGGAGGAGTGATGAGAGGTAGAGACAGTCCCACTGGGCGTGCCAAAATTTGTAAACACAAATTTTATGTATTTAATAAATAAATACGAAATTGTGTACAAATCCAAAATATTATGGATTAAAGTGAATTTAATGCGGGTTGCAATGTCACGTCCCGACTCTCGAAGGAAAGGAAGTTTAGTCGGGCGTGACTTGGGTTTGGTATAAAGAAACGGAAAAAGGAAAGAAGAAGATAACAAGAAAAGGTACGGAAGGGTACGAGCATATAAAACCTCTATTCGAACAAATGCCAATCAATCGAAAGAATTCAAACGAATAATAACTATAAGTTTCACGAGAAGCATCTAGAATTTGTTACCGAAAGAAAAGTAACAACATCTTATATTCGAGAAACAAATATTTACAATGAACGAAGTAGCTTAAGATTCAAATATGTTACACGAGTTTCAAAAGGTGAATCCTTATAAGGCTATATAGCTATTCATAACGAAAGAAGAACAGACAACTACAGAAAAATGAGTTCAAGCGTACAGCGGAAGAGTTAAACCAACATAGATACATATATGAAGATATATATCTCTTTCTGCACCAAAGTTCAAAAAGAAGGGTAACATTCTCTCTCAACACAGCCGCCGTCACCACCTCGCTCAACCTACAAGTTTTTGGAAACACGAGCAGGGCTGAGTACTTGATGTACCCCGTGGGTTATGTCCAAAACATATATAAATCATTTATTATTCATGCATTCATCAGTATTGCATAAGGTTTTAGGAAAATAACTCATGCATACTAAAATCACATTTTGTTCACAGCTGTGTGGATGTACAACTCCTTTCGCATCCTTAACGTATTATCCATATCTGTTTCTCTCGCGCCGTGAAAGTTGGCCACCTCCCACGGTCGCAACTAATCTCGTAAACCGGCCCTCACCTCCCGGGCACACAGTTTACAACTTCGTGTACACTCTCTGGCTAACAACTATTACTTAGCACAGAGCCGATCGTCATTGGCGAACCAACACAGATAGGAAACATACAAATATTTTATGCATGAATAATCGTAGAAACTTGCATTTCATGTCAAAACATGCTTCATTATAGCAAAATTATACTTTGCTTAGGAAAATAACGCCCACCTGATTATACAAGTGTATGATTGATTCTTAGCTCTCCTTCAAGTCCCTTGATTCCTACCTTGTCCTTGACCTTTAGGAAGCAAAGTTCATTTATTTAGCAAAGGTTTGAATCTTATAGAAATATGTAATTTCTATTTCAACATAAATATGTTTCTAACTCTAGATTTTCGAGGCTTTAGGATTCTATATCCCTTCTAGTTGATCTTTCGATGTAAGGTTTAGTTCGGTTAATAGTTAAGCCCGATTGATTGCCTTTTTATTAAATTAATTATAACGGAACATAAATCTTTTATCCAAGGTACGGAGTATCGAATCGTTCTTATTCTTAATATAGGACTACTCGTATTATAGTTCGCTTTTCAAGAATATTCCTCTATTCGTGAAAAGATTAAGTAGAAGACTAATGATATAGGAAAGAAATGGCGATGGAAATTATTAACTGGTCAAAAGGTTGTAAGAGTATGAATGAAAGGTGCCTGCAATTTTGTAGAAAATTTCGGCATAGCCTCTATATAATTTAAGCTTTTCCGAATTTTTCTTTTTTTCTAGATTCCCAACTAGACAAGCATCAGCTAAGGTGTTCGACTAATTCAATGAGAACTCCATTTCTCCAATTGAACTAGTCCCAAAACTTAGTCCAAACAATAATATTTATCAAACAATAATAGATTCGGTATATGAAGATAATTATACCAAGGCTCCCACTTTGCAATTTGTACCATAACATTAAGATAATGAAGCTTCGACTTTAAACAACAATTTATCTCCTAACTAATTCATCGACCAAAAGACTGTATGCATTCATCTAAGTTGCAGTAAATAATACGTTTTTAATAATTATTATTATAAAGATTAATCTACTGAAACAAGAACTCTTAGAATAATCTACTGGAGCTTAAGTTTATGTAATTGCATTTAACAAGTCAATATGGCCGAAGTGGATGATTTAATTTGCTGTTTAATCTAAAGTCTACTTTAAAAACTCTACTGCTATGGAATTGAAGCTTATATCATTAATTCTTCAAGGTCAAATCCCTATGATTTAATAATCCACAAAGTCAGATCTCTTATAAGCAATACTCGGTCAACAATTAATGTATGGTCCAAGAAAGAATTTAATTTAGATATTAGCCCACCAAAAGGAGAATTGGACAACATCAATAAAAATATAAATATCCTTCTCTTCCAAATTTTATTTAGGGCACGACATTCTCTCCCTCTCTGCAGACTTTCTCTTTCATCTCTCATCTTCCAAACACGCCTACTTCACTGCTCTCTTTTCTCTCCGTCCCCTCTTCTAAATTCAGGGCCGCCTCCCTACCTCCGTTAATATCGGCGTTGTGCTTCCGCCACCCTATTTACCTATTTGCTCCTTCCCTTGACTTATCTTAATTTAGAGATACAACCCTATTTTCAGAAACTAGAGATTTCGCCCCTCCTAATCTCTGACGAAGAATCGCCGTTCTAAGAAGTCACTAACACTACGGCGACCTTCGTAGTGTTGTCGCCTTCAATTTAAATCGTCGTCAATCGCAGCAGCCAGCGTAGAGGCGCTGCCCCTGTTCCCGTCCTCTCTCTGTTCCGGCGAAATACCACCGCCGTCGACCCCTACAGAAGCAACTACTCTCGGCCGACAACAAACCAAAGTCGCCACCGTCTTGATTCCTTCCATCATTGACGACATCGACGGCAGTAGGAAACAAATTCTTTCTTTTTCTTGTTTATGATTTAACTATTTGAATGGTTTTGGTTTTGGAACATCACAGATTTTATGGAGTTTTCTATGGATTCAACTAGGATTCGTTCTTGTTTAGGTTTATTATGAAGGCTTTACTGTGGATGGATTAAGATTTTTAAATCCTAATTCTCAGTTTTGAACCTGCATGTAGTAAGAAATAAAAGGATGGAAAATTTCGCTTACTTTGTTTGATTTTTCTTTATGGATGCGTGTTGGTCGTGACGATCTAAGAGCAAGGATTCTTCTTTCTTCTGATTCTCCTAGGATAAGCAAAATCTAGTCAATAGATTGGATATAATTTTATACGAAAATAAGGAGAAACCTTACTCAAGAATTTGCTTATGGTAGCTATGGACTGCGATGCTTCTCTTCCTCAATTTTCTTCTATCCCTTTCTTCACCCCTATCTTCTTCCTTATTCTTTTCTTTTTCTCAGTACAATTTTAATCTTGGAAGGGAAATGTGATAAGTCAAACTCTTGGGAGGAACTGTAAATCCTACTTACTCTTAAGACGGTGAAGGTATAGCGGTATCGGAATTCGAGCTAATGATTAAATCTTGGATGCTCGAATTTAGTTGTATTATATTCACTTTCATTATATTTAGATTTTGGCTAAATTGGGCCATAATTTGATGAATCCACATTCTGTAAATAAAAAGGACATTAATAAGTGTATACACTCACCTCAGCCCTTTCCAAATCATTTTAAAAGCCCAAGACTTGTTTAACCAAAATGCTCAAATCGAACAGCTCACTATAAATTGTATCACTAGTCATACAACTTAATACCTAGGCAATAATTAGTAATCTAGCTTAATCCTTCCTACTTTACCTCTAGTTCAGTCTTCTTTTTATTGATACTTACACTTATACAATACGTTTCTTCTTTGTCGTAGCGAATAATATAATCGTTCTAAAGAATCTCTAATAAAATTCTATGACTCTAGAAAGAATTCTAAAAGTCTTGTCAAAATTTAAAATTCTTAAGTAATATTCAAAATTTTTAAATTTTCCTGTTTTTGAAAAGTCGGGATATTACATCCTATCCCCCTTAAAGAAATTTCGTCTCGAAATTTACATACCTTCTGAGAATAGTTCTGGATATTTTTCTTTCATTCTGTCTTCGAGCTCCCAAGTAGCTTCTTCGTATCCATGGTGTCTCCATAGGATTTTTACTAGAGATACCATTTTCGTTCTTAAAACCTGTTTTTTTTTATCAAGGATTGCTTCGGGTCTTTCCTCGTAACTCATATCGTCATTTAGGATTATATCACTTTGTTGGATTACATGTTTAGGATCAAACACGTATTTCCTAAGTTGTGAGATATGAAAAACGTTATGGATATTCCCAAAACTAGGTGGTAATGCCAACCTGTAGGCTACTGGGCCAATTTTTTCCAAGATTTCATAAGGCCCTATAAATCTGGGTTTAAGTTTACCCTTTACGTCGAATCTAGTTATTCCTTTAGAAGGGGATACCTTAAGAAACACTTTATCTCCTATTTCAAAGCATAATTCCGTTCGACGTGTATCAGCATAAGACTTCTGTCGATTTTGGGCCTCTTGTATTCGTTGCCTGATTTTTCTAACAATCTCAATCATTTCTTCCACAGTATCAGGCCCTAGAATCCTCTTTTCGCCCACTTCATCCCAATAAAGTGGCGACCTACATTTCTTCCCATAAAGAGCTTCATAAGGCGCCATGCCAATAGTTGCTTGATAACTATTATTATACGCAAATTCTATCAGAGGCAAAACATGTTCCCAATTTCCACCTTGATCTAGAATAATTGCTCTGAGCATATCTTCTAATGTTTGAATTGTTCGCTCAGATTGCCCATCGGTTTGAGGGTGGAAAGCTGTACTAAAGTTAAGTTTTGTACCTAACTCTCTTTGTAAGCTCATCCAAAATCTAGATGTAAATTTTGAATCTCTATCTGATGTAATTGAAACAGGAACTCCATGCAGGCGTACAATCTCACAGATGTAAATTTGTGCCAACTTATCGGATCCGTAGGTAATCATAATAGGTAAGAAATGAGCTGATTTTGTAAGTCGGTCTACAATAACCCATATGGCGGTGTTTCCTCGTTTCGACTTAGGTAGGCTAGTTACAAAATCCATCGTTATATGTTCCCATTTCCATTCCGGAATCTCCAATGGCTGCAGTTTACCATAAGGTCTTTGATGTAAAACTTTTACTTGTTGGCATGTCAAACATCGCTCGACAAATGAGGCTACGTCTCTTTTTAGCCCATCCCACCAGAATCTTTGTTTCAAATCTTGATACATCTTAGTGCTTCCTGGGTGCGCTGTATATGGAGTTTCATGCGCTTCACTCAAGATTTCATTTCTTAGCTTTTCATCATTGGGAACACATATTCTTCCCTCAAACATTATTGCGTTGTCGGCTGCTTCATGGTAACCCTTCACATATTCAGATCTTATTTTGAGGCGTAACTTCTCCAAAGTTTCATTGCTTCGCTGTGCAGTCACAATTCTTTCTCTTAGGTTTGGTGTGGCTACAAGTGCTGCAACACAACTTTCTACCGTCTGAGGTGGATAAATTACTTCTAATTTCAATCTCTCAAAATCCTGAATGAGTTTCTCCTCCTGAGTGAGAAAATAACCCAATTTTGACTGACTTTTTCGACTCAAAGCGTCGGCTACCACATTAGCCTTGCCCGGATGGTAATTAATACCACAATCGTAATCTTTTACTAACTCGAGCCATCTTCTTTGTCTCATATTTAAATCTTTTTGCTCAAAGAAGTATTTCAAGCTTTTGTGGTCAGTAAAAATTTCACACCTAACTCCGTATAGGTGATGTCTCCATATTTTCAAAGAATGTACAACTGCTGCTAATTCCAAATCATGAGTGGGATAGTTTAGTTCGTGTGGCCTAAGTTGTCGAGATGCATATGCTATTACTCTTCCGTCTTGCATCAACACACAACCGAGCCCATTCTTCGATGCATCGGTGTACACTACGTATCCCTTATTCGGTTCAGGCACCGCTAGAACTGGTGCAGTGGTTAATCTTTTCTTGAGCTCTTGAAAGCTTTCTTCACATTCTTCAGTCCACTTGAACTTGATTCCTTTTCTCAGTAATTGTGTCATCGGTCTTGCTATCTTTGAAAATCCCTCAATGAATCTTCGGTAATATCCAGCTAAACCTAAGAAACTTCTTATTTCATGTGGGTTAGTTGGCGATTTCCAATCATGCATGACTTCCACTTTCGCAGGATCTACTTTAATTCCTTCTGCCGATACGATATGCCCAAGAAATACTACTTCTTTCAACCAAAATTCACACTTACTAAATTTGGCAAAAAGTTTCTCGATTCGTAGTGTTTCTAAGACTATCTTTAAGTGTTCCTCATGCTCTCTCTTGCTTTTTGAATAAATGAGTATATCGTCTATAAATACTATGACAAATTTGTCTAAGTATGGATGAAATACTCGATTCATCAAATCCATAAATACTGTTGGAGCATTCGTCAGACCAAATGGCATCACTAAAAATTCATAATGCCCATATCTTGTTCGGAAAGCTGTTTTAGGTACATCCTCAAGTCGAATTCTAAGTTGATGATATCCAGACTTCAAGTCTATCTTTGAGAATACACTGGCTCCTTTGAGTTGGTCAAACAAGTCATCTATCCTAGGAAGAGGATATTTATTTTTGAGTGTTAACTTGTTTAACTCTCTATAATCTATACACATTCTCAAGGTACCATCTTTCTTTTTTACAAATAACACGGGTGCTCCCCAAGGTGATACACTAGGTCTAATGAAACCTAGGTCTAATAGTTCTTGGAGCTGGATTTTTAGTTCTTGTAATTCTTTTGGAGCCATCCGGTATGGAGCCTTCGACACTGGGGCTGATCCTGGTTCCAGGTCGATGGTAAATTCTACTTGTCGATTTGGTGGTAAACCTGGCAATTCTTCGGGAAATACGTCTTCGAAGTCTTTCACTATTGGGATATCTCCTATTTTTCTCTCAGTTTTAACCTTCTCGTTCAGGTAAACGAGAAATGCCTGGCAATCTTTTGCTTTCATGATTTTCTTAGCTTGTAAAGCAGAAATAATAGGTGTCACCCTACCCATTTTAATTCCATGAAAGCTCGTAGGTTCTTTTCCGGGGATTTGGAAGGAAATTTTCCTTTCACTACAAAGAATAGTAGCATAATTCTCACTTAACCAATCCATTCCCAAAATTATGTCAGTATCCCACATTGGCATAACATTCAAGTTATTCGTTGTGATTTTATTTGCCCCAATTTCTAGCTCTAGGTTCGAACATGTATAGGTAGTGGTTAAGATTCCTCCAGTAGGTGTGATTACCTTCATTTCATGATCGGTACTCACTGGTTTCAAATCCAAAGTATCACAACATGCACTAGAAATAAAAGAATGGGAAGCTCCAGTATCAAATAATAAAATGACAGGTATACCAAGAAGTATGCCCATACCTGCCAAGTTTCCCTTGTTCTTTGCATCATGCTTAGGATTGAGAGAAAAAGATCTGGTGTCTTGGGGCTGATATTGAAGTTGTAGTGGTTGCTTTTGCCCTTGAATAGCTCTTAGAGGTTGGGGATTCTGTCGGTACTGACCTTGGTAGTTCGGTCTAGTTTGAGTAGTTTGTGGCCCTTTTCGACAATCTTTAGCAAAATGGCCAGGTTTCCCGCAATTATAACATCCAGTGCTTCCTGCTAGGCATGGACCTTTGTGATTCTTATTACACTTAGGACATGGCGGAATAAACGGTCGACTTTGCTGGTTATTTCCTTGGTTGTTTCCTTGTCTGGGAACAAATTGTCGCCCCTGTCCTTGCGGTGTATTTCCTTGTCCCGGCCTCTGAAAATTCTGAGTAGGTTGCCGATTGTTGCCACGATAATCCTCCCACTTACGTTTCCCTTTGTAGTTCTGTGAAAATGTTGGAGGTTGTGCTGGCGCTGATACAGGTGCTTTTCGTTCCTCCGGCATCGCGGCTTCGATGTCTAAGGCTCGATTCAAAGAATCCGCATAAGATAACTTTGCATGGCTAGCTAATGACATATTGATTTCATGCCTCAAACTTGATCGAAACTTATCAGCCATTTTCTCATCTGTATCCACCATGTGTGGAGCATACCTCGAAAGCTCACTAAATACTCGATCATAATCTGTCACTGACATTTTCCCTTGCTTCAAGCTATAAAACTCAGCCTCTTTCTTGACCCTAAAAGCTTTTGGAATGTATTTATCATACAGTCCCGTTTTAAACCTCTCCCAAGTATACGTTTCTAGTTGTTAGGGAGTTAATGTTCTTCTCTTGGCTTCCCACCAGAAGTCTGCAGCTCCAGAAAGTTGAAAAACGACACAAGCTAGACGTTCTTGGTCATTGCAACGTAAAAAGTTAAAGATGCGCTCCATAGCACGAACCCAATTTTCGGCATCTTCGGGTTTTCCAATTCCATCAAAAGTTGGAGGATTTTGTCTGAGGAAGATTTCCTCAATTCTCCTCTGTGGTGGTGATGGTGATTGTGGTTGTGGTACATGTTCTCTTTCGTCCTCATGATTTCTCCCTTCTCTACCCGGCCTCTCTCTTCTAGGTCGTCCTACTCCTCGTCGTTGCATTCTGCGATTTAAAAAAAATAAATAAATAATAATATATGGTTAGAACCTTATTGTTTTAACTTGGTAGAATATACAATTAGTAACATTCCATAATTAGGTTCGTGAATAGTATATACTACTTCATAAAATTTTCCTTTACATTAACGTAAAACAATAATCGATTGCACATAAGCAAATAAACAACCATTCTAGGTAATATATAATTTTTTTTTATATATATATATAAAATATATACATCATAGAAAATTGCCTTATAAAGGACTTTCCTGTACAATTTAGCTAGATATATACAATGCTGGCGCTAAGTATATATAACCAAAAGCTAGCCAGCTACAAAATAGTGCGATGGGATGCTTCCTACATGGAAAGCATTGCCATCACTAATACCAAAATACGAGACGAGCCGTTACAAAAGGGCACAACTAGTACCATGACTATAACACTGACTACTATATCCAAAAGTCATGTAACTAACTAGGTCCTCGACTCGCGGGTCGAGACATTCCCTGCCATCTGAGCTGATCCAACTGACTCCTGAACTGATCCAACAGACTCCTGCGGGTCCTCCTCGGGATCCTCCTCCTCGTCCTCCTGGACTAATGGTGCCACTGCTCCAATCATAGGCTGATCGACCTCCTCACTAACTGGTGCTCTAATAATCTCTCGAGTCACTGACACTGCAGCATCGAATGTTCGCTTCCTAGGTGGAAGCGGGTGAATCGGTGGTGTGACGTGCAATGGTTGCAATATGAAAGTACCGATCGATGCATGCTGAGAAACTGAATCCTCATCTCTTGCTCTCTGGCCAACCGGACGGGAAGGTCCAGCCTCAAAATCGGGTCGTCCCCTCAAGTAAGTCGGCAGTCTAGGTGCCGTGGATCTCACGGGCTCACTATGCAACACGGGCTGTCCCGAAAGTGCTGGTACGGGATGGACAACTCCACGAGGATAATGGCTGCGGAGCATATGACGGTGAAGGCGTAAATAAGACTCTGGTGGTGGTGCTCTACGGGTGAGAAATTGGTGGATCAGAAGGGAAATGAACTCTGGTAGATGCCCCATTAATTCATGAGTAACAGGGTGCATGTATACATAGAAAACTACCACTTCTCTGGCCCACCCATACCATTCCCTAGGCAAGATGTTTAGCAAATGATATATGCCATCGGCATGTGTTACGCCGGAAGGACGAACCTCCTCCCATAACCTGCCATAATGTGCTAGAAACTCCGCTAAATCATCTCCCTCATTCATCCTGTAACTCCAGAAATTCCTTCCTGTACATTCTCTCTCGGCTCGCTGCCGAAGAGCATCTTCCCACGCCGTATGTCCTGATCTTGCCATCTATGACAAAAATTTAAATAAGTATAAAGATCCAAGTGGTAATAATCATAGTATATAGCATAAAAATAAAATCAAAGTATAAATAATAAATTATCTTAATTGTCTAACAATATTTCTATACTTTATAATTTGTTTCATACTCCAACATATACCTTATCCAAATAATTAAAATATAATGTGTCGTTAGTTTCTATCGTCTCAAAATCATTCTAAATAAACATAAAACTGATATTGTTCAATTTCGCTGAACAGTCATATTCTGCGACCCTTTACTGTATTGCTCATAAGTCTTTCGTTACAACTCCGAATCACAAACGGCCAGGTGCGTTGGAAAGTCAGCTCAATTACGTTTCTGGAAACATCTTATGGTCATTCTGAATCCAAGTATCCCGAGATTTATAAGCGTTCAAAGATAGGGCAGAAACTGGAAAATCGTTTTTGCTGATTTCAATCACCTCTCTTATATTTTTGTGAATGTATTTTTACTTATAGCCTATAAATAATCTATCCTATGAAGTAAGGAAACATTGAAGTAGATGATAATGTATTGAGTTTGAGAGTTAGGTTCTTTCGTTGCTCAACTACTCGCTTTGCCATTTCCATCGTGTCACACCATGTCGTCTTTTACGAAACTTTCTAATGTTCTTCTCAAGAAAGTCAAGAAACTCACTCCGTATAACTCTCCTACTATTCTAACACTATAGCATTAGAAAATTCTTTATGCTTCTATATTCTTGTTAATTAGGCTCATGAGACTAACGTAAACTATCATTTCTCTTGACCATCAATAAACTATGATACATTACAAAAATCATGCTATTTCAAATTCTCAAAATTTGATAAAACAAAAACTTTATAACTTCATAAATATCCATTCTCCTTTGCTTCAACCTCAAAACTTCTCGATAACAAATGCAAGTTTCACATGCTTAAATTTCATACCTGCTTTTCTGTTGAGCGTGGAGTGGAGGCGTGTTGAGAGTTACAGTCGAATCTCTAACTAGTCTAGTGAATCAAACTAGACTATACTTGAAAGAATTTGGAACAGAGCGAACAAATAACCATGCTCTGATACCACTCTGTCACGTCCCGACTCTCGAAGGAAAGGAAGTTTAGTCGGGCGTGACTTGGGTTTGGTATAAAGAAACGGAAAAAGGAAAGAAGAAGATAACAAGAAAAGGTACGGAAGGGTACGAGCGTATAAAACCTCTATTCGAACAAATGCCAATCAATCGAAAGAATTCAAACGAATAATAACTATAAGTTTCACAAGAAGCATCTAGAATTTGTTACCGAAAGAAAAGTAACAACATCTTATATTCGAGAAACGAATATTTACAATGAACGAAGTAGCTTAGGATTCAATATGTTACACGAGTTTCAAAAGGTGAATCCTTATAAGGCTATATAGCTATTCATAACGAAAGAAGAACAGACAACTACAGAAATATGAGTTCAAGCGTACAGCGGAAGAGTTAAACCAACATAGATACATATATGAAGATATATATCTCTTTCTGCACCAAAGTTCAAAAAGAAGAGTAACATTCTCTCTCAACACAGCCGCCGTCACCACCTCGCTCAACCTACAAGTTTTTGGAAACACGAGCAGGGCTGAGTACTTGATGTACCCCGTGGGTTATGTCCAAAACATATATAAATCATTTATTATTCATGCATTCATCAGTATTGCATAAGGTTTTAGGAAAATAACTCATGCATACTAAAATCACATTTTGTTCACAGCTGTGTGGATGTACAACCCTTTCGCATCCTTAACGTATTATCCATATCTGTTTCTCTCGCGCCGTGAAAGTTGGCCACCTCTCACGGTCGCAACTAATCTCGTAAACCGGCCCTCACCTCCCGGGCACACAGTTTACAACTTCGTGTACACTCTCTGGCTAACAACTATTACTTAGCACAGAGCCGATCGTCATTGGCGAACCAACACAGATAGGAAACATACAAATATTTTATGCATGAATAATCGTAGAAACTTGCATTTCATGTCAAAACATGCTTCATTATAGCAAAATTATACTTTGCTTAGGAAAATAACGCCCACCTGATTACACAAGTGTCTGATTGATTCTTAGCTTTCCTTCAAGTCCCTTGATTCCTACCTTGTCCTTGACCTTTAGGAAGCAAAGTTCATTTATTTAGCAAAGGTTTGAATCTTATAGAAATATGTAATTTCTATTTCAACATAAATATGCTTCTAACTCTAGATTTTCGAGGCTTTTAGGATTCTATATCCTTCTAGTTAACATCTTTCGATGTAAGGCTTAGCTCGATTAATAGTTAAGCCTTGATTGATTGCCTTTTTATTAAATTAATTATAACGGAACATAAATCTTTTATCCAAGGTACGGAGTATCGAATCGTTCTTATTCTTAATATAGGACTACTCGTATTATAGTTCGCTTTTCAAGAATATTCCTCTATTCGTGAAAAGATTAAGTAGAAGACTAATGATATAGGAAAGAAATGGCGATGGAAATTATTAACTGGTCAAAAGGTTGTAAGAGTATGAATGAAAGGTGCCTGCAATTTTGTAGAAAATTTCGGCATAGCCTCTATATAATTTAAGCTTTTCCGAATTTTTCTTTTTTCTAGATTCCCAACTAGACAAGCATCAGCTAAGGTGTTTGACTAATTCAATGAGAACTCCATTTCTCCAATTGAACTAGTCCCAAAACTTAGTCCAAACAATAATATTTATCAAACAATAATAGATTCGGTATATGAAGATAATTATACCAAGGCTCCCACTTTGCAATTTGTACCATAACATTAAGATAATGAAGCTTCGACTTTAAACAACAATTTATCTCCTAACTAATTCATCGACCAAAAGACTGTATGCATTCATCTAAGTTGCAGTAAATAATACGTTTTTAATAATTATTATTATAAAGATTAATCTACTGAAACAAGAACTCTTAGAATAATCTACTGGAGCTTAAGTTTATGTAATTGCATTTAACAAGTCAATATGGCCGAAGTGGATGATTTAATTTGCTGTTTAATCTAAAGTCTACTTTAAAATCTCTACTGCTATGGAATTGAAGCTTATATCATTAATTCTTCAAGGTCAAATCCCTATGATTTAATAATCAACAAAGTCAGATCTCTTATAAGCAATACTCGGTCAACAATTAATGTATGGTCCAAGAAAGAATTTAATTTAGATATTAGCCCACCAAAAGGAGAATTGGACAACATTACAATAAAAATATAAATATCCTTCTCTTCCTAATTTTATTTAGGCACGGCATTCTCTCCCTCTCTGCAGACTTTCTCTTTCATCTCTCATCTTCCAAACACGCCTACTTCACTGCTCTCTTTTCTCTCCGTCCCCTCTTCTAAATTCTGGGCTGCCTCCCTACCTCCGTTAATATCGGCGTTGTGCTTCCGCCACCCTATTTACCTATTTGCTCCTTCCCTTGACTTATCTTAATTTAGAGATACAGCCCTATTTTCAGAAACTAGAGATTTTGCCCCTCCTAATCTCTGACGAAGAATCGCCGTTCTAAGAAGTCACTAACACTACGGCGACCTTCGTAGCGCTGTCGCCTTCAATTTAAATCGTCGTCAATCGCAGCAGCCAGCGTAGAGGCGCTGCCCCTGTTTCCGCCCTCTCTCTGTTCCAGCGAAATACCACCGCCGTCGACCCCTACAGAAGCAACTACTCTCGGCCGACAACAAACCAAAGTCGCCACCGTCTTGATTCCTTCCATCATTGACGACATCGACGGCAGTAGGAAACAAATTCTTTCTTTTTCTTGTTTATGATTTAATTATTTGAATGGTTTTGGTTTTGTGATATAAATATGAATCAACTATTCTACAACACATAAAGCATGATTTTAACACCATGTCGTAAAAAAATAATTTTGGAGTTATATATAACCTTTCTTTTTCTTGCCTATTTTATGTATTTTACTACAAGAACCACTACTATGTGGTAATTAGAAAGAGAGACAAATGAATGTAAAAATGTCTTTCCATATTATTACTTTCGTACTTCCAAAATATTAATAATATTTATGGAACTCTATTTTTATTGGTACAACTTCGTCCGCATAATACTCGAAGTTGTTTTGATTCAAAGTAATTTATGATTCATTGATGATTACTATATATTTGCATTCATACATCTATCCACTTGAATAATATAATATGTGTTCTTACTTTTCATTTTTTAAGGTTATTTCATTTGATTGATTTATCATAATTATAATGATGATCATTGTCAAATGTTTTTTTTTTAAGTTTGCTAATATTATGTTGAAATTTATAATTCACAATCTATATTATTTTAAACTTTGAAGATATATATATATATATATATATATATATATATTAATTTTAAGTATATTACTATTCAAAATAATGTTTTAGGTAAAATAAAAAGTTATACGTGCAATGCACATAATCCCTGCTAATAAATATATAAAAGTATAGATATAAGATTTTGCATGTTCTCATCATTTGCATTTCACAAATTGTAATTATTGGTGAATTATATGACAATTTCAGGAGGAATTCCAATAGAATTAGGGAACCTCTCAAGACTGGAGATATTAAGCTTGTCCACCATCAGTTTTTCAGGTAATTAAGTATTCCATCTTTCCACAATAAATCTACTACAGCTTTGAGAAGTGTAAAATTATGACCATGAATAATTAAAATGTTGGAAGAGAACAATATTTCTGTGGATAGATTTGGATTAAGTAATTTGTAAGAGTAGGTAGTTTGTTTTGTGATAGTGTGTACAAGAGAAGTGGAAAATTATGTACGTGCAGGTAAAGTTGAAATCTGAGCATGCTTATAAAGTTGGACTTGAGTGACAATGATTTGGCATTTGATTGCGTGCCATTAATTGTTCCACGAACCACTATATTTATGCATGCATCTTATTTTCTAAAAAAAATAAATATACATTTTTACATGTAAAGTAATCATATATGGAGTACTTTCTAGATAAAAAGTTATTTTGGTTACATATCGTGAACAAAATACAACTGAATATAACGAACTGAAGAGTGGGTATAGATGTTTTACGTAACCAATCACACCGTCACCACGTGATCGATCGTCATTTTCGTAATTATCAGACTAAGTCTCATTCTTGTTTTAAATGCTATAAATTTGAGGAAGATAAAAATAGACTATAATTCATAGAATATATTGAATATTATTATCTCATGCATGTATGTCTGTATATGTATATGGCAGGTGGATTACCAAAAGAGATCGGTTCTCTACCGGTTCTCCAGAATATGTATCTGAACGAAAATTCGTTATCTGGTTCCATCCCGTCTTCCATATTCAACATATCAACCTTGACGGAATTATCTCTATCAGTAAATGAGTTTTCAGGCACTCTTCCTTCAGATTTGGGAAATCAACTTTTCAATCTCCAATGGCTTTCTTTAGATGCTAACAGATTGAGTGGCCCAATTCCAAAATCTATCACCAATGCTTCTCAACTTACTGACTTGCTCATGGCCGCCAACTCCTTAAGTGGGTCCATACTAGACTTTGGTAATTTGAGACTCCTACAAACACTTAACATTTGGGGGAATAAGTTGAGCGGAGATGTAGCCCCATTTCTCTCTTCTCTAACTAAGTGTCGACATTTGAAGCGCTTGATTGTACATGGTAACCTACTGAACAAAACTCTACCTGCTACAATTGGGAATTTTTCCTCTTCTCTTGAGCTTATGTCGGCATTAACAACAAGATCATGGGTACCATTCCGTCTGAAATTGGAAACTTGAACGGTTTGTTACGATTATATATGGGTGGAAATCGCCTGAACGGGCCCATTCCACCAACACTTGGGAATCTGAAGCAACTCCAAAGATTGGATCTTAAAAGCAATCAATTGGTGGGGACTATCCCTAACGATCTTTGTCAATTACAAAATTTGGGGGAGTTGAACCTTAGTAGTAACAAGCTGGTAGGTCAAATTCCTGAATGTTTGGGTGAAGTAAAGTCCCTGAGAGCGATCTACTTATACTCAAACCAATTGAACTCCACCATCTCTCCTAACTTCTGGAATCTTACAGACCTTGTCTTTTTGGACTTGTCCTTCAATCATTTGAAGGGTCAGCTGTCATCGTAACTCGGAAATTTGAAGAGAATCAACTATTTGGATTTATCGTCTAATCAATTTTTAGGCAATATTACCAGCTTGATTGATGGTTGCCAATCATTAGAAACTCTAAACTTGTCGAATAATCAGTTTGGAGGATCTATTCCCAAATCCTTGGGAAATATCAAAGGTCTAACTGCTTTAGATTTATCTCACAATAATCTCTCTGGACTGATACCCAAGTCTTTGGAAGACCTCCATTTTCTTCAAAATTTTAGTGTTTCGAACAACGAATTGGAGGGCGAAATTCCAGATGGAGGACCTTTTGGAAACTTTACTGCTCAATCTTTTGCCAACAACTTTGCCCTTTGTGGTTTATCAAGATTACAATTTCCACCTTGCTCAAAAAGTCATCCGGGTGGATCAAGGGAAAAGAAGTTTGCCAAATCGATAAAGTATATGGTTCCCTCATTGATTGTAGTGATCATTTCGGTGTTTTTAATTTTAATATTCATAAGGAAGAGGAATAAGGTAGCACTCTCCACTGATATTTCATCGGTTAATGAGTGGAGAAAAATTTCTTACATAGAATTGGAACGAGGAACCACTTCTTTCAGTGAGACCAACCTTCTTGGTAGAGGAAGCTTTGGTTCAGTCTTCCGAGCAATACTCTCGGATGGACTAGAGGTTGCGGTGAAAGTAATTAACTTGCAATTAGAAGGAGGTGAAAAAAGTTTTGACACCGAAACTGAAATATTGGGCAGCATACGACACAGAAACTTAGTTGGAGTTATTGGATGTTGTAGTAACGTAGATTTCAAAGCTCTGATTCTCACGTACATGCCAAATGGGAACTTGGATAAATTGTTTTATTCTGAAAACAATTGCTTGGATCTCATACAAAGACTAAAAATAGCAATAGATGTTGCAGCAGCTTTGGAATATCTACACCATGGCTATTCATTCCCAGTTGTTCATTGTGATGTGAAGCCAAGCAACGTGTTGCTTGATGAAGACATGACTGCCCATCTTTCTGATTTTGGAATTTCAAAGCTTTTCGAGGGAGGGGAAGCTTTCGTCCACACTCAAACATTGGCCACCATAGGTTATGCAGCACCAGGTTATCTATTTATAATGTTAACCTTTCCAAATTCATTTCCATCAATAATATTCTTTTATATTAATCCTAACAAAATGATGAATGCATTTGACATAATTAGAGTTTGGAACGGAAGGGAGAGTGTTGACGCATGGGGACGTGTACAGTTTTGGGATCATGATGTTGGAGATGTTCACAGGGAAGAAGCCAACAGATGATATGTTTGGTGGGGCAATGAGCTTAAAGGACTGGGTAACTGAAGCTCTACAACATAACGCAACTACTGAAATTGTAGCAGCTGCACTGTTATCAAGGGAAGATAGACATTTCTCTGCCAAGGAGCGATGTGTGTCATCAATTTTTCAGTTAGCAATGAAGTGTGCAGCTGATTCAGCGGATGAAAGAATCAACATGATCGAAGCAGCAAAGACTTTGCACAAGATGTATACTACAACTATTGCAGCTTTAGAAAACCGTCGTCCATGATATGCTTTATTAGTTAGTGTTGGTGAAAATGGGAATTGAAACTTGTTGTAAATTGGCAAAGCTTATCTTTTCAATTCTAATTTCAACTTCCTTATTCGATTACAAAGATATTAATTGCTTGGAGTGCAAAAGTCAAGAGTTGAATTCTATATTTCCTATACAATTTAATGGATGCATTTTATTTTTTTTGTCGACCCGCCCGAAGCAATATCATACCGCAAATTAGAAAATAGATTAAAAAATCCCAACGAATCAGCCACTTGAATATCTATACTGTTTGTCGGTGACTAGCTCACTCTAATGCTTTGTCTTGCGCCTGACGATGCTGAGGCAGCGAGTGACGTCATGGGCCGTCGAAATCCACGGCCGAGTGGTGTGTCACGTGTGAAAAAAAATCACATTTTAGCCGGCAAGAAGGCCGCTTTTTCCCCTTTGCCCCACCAATCACGTGTTATTTTCTTTATATAAATCTTAAATCTCAAATCATTGATTATGCCACGTGTCATTCATCTACAAATGTAATAGAGGATGTCATATGGATAGGCAATAGAGGATCGGACTATGAAACTAATTTTTTTTTACCTTAATCACGCAAGAACTGGTCCCATTAAAATTATTTTTTTTACATTAAATTTCTAATAAGTATTGTGTAAAACGACGATGTAGGCCATGGAGGTCCCAACCAGTTCGACTTACATGTATTCCACACTTATTTTGTATCTACTTCATTCCTTTGAGCGAGCCTACCTTGTGAATTTAGTGGAGAAGTATTTAGAGTGTGTGTATGGAGCTTCCCTTATACTATATAAAGACCAAAAGAGGGAGGGTAGCCAATCAATCATACATAAGGAAAAACAATCAATATTAATATAATAAATGGAGATTAATCATCTCTCTTCCTTTGCTCTTTCCTGCATCTTCTTCTTCTTATGCAATTGCACTAGCGCTACTATTTTGAATTTTGATGCCGACAAACATGCTCTTATTTCTTTCAAAAACTCCATTATATCCAATCCCGACGCTATCTTGTGAACGAATTGGTCGGAAAATACTTCAGTTTGTAATTGGATTGGAGTCACGTGCGGAATCAAGCACCAAAGGGTCACTGCTCTCAATCTCTCTGGATTCGACCTTGCTGGAACTGTTGCTCCACATCTCGGAAACCTTACGTTTTTGAGATATCTGGACATCAGTTCCAACAATTTCAATGGCTTCTTACCATTGGAGCTCTCTAAACTGTGTCGTTTGAAGGTGATGAACGTGGGAGTGAATTCGTTCACTGGAGAAATTCCAAGGTGGTTGGGCAGTTTACCTGAGGTGGAGTGAGTGTACCTGCACAACAATAGTTTCTTAGGTACAATTCCTCCCTCGTTCTTCAACATTTCGAAGCTCCAAATTTTGCGTATGAGTTTCAATTTGCTGAGCGGGTCCATTCCGCATGGTATCTTCAATGTATCTTCCATGAGAGACCTTAGAATTGCGAAGAATAGCCTCTCAGGTTCGCTCCCAAGTGATATGTGCAACAATATGCCCAACATCAATAAACTTTCACTCTCTTACAATCAACTTTTTGGGAAGATTCCGCCAAATATATGGAAATGTAAGAACCTTGAAATCATGTCATTAGCCTTAACAATTTCACGGGGAGCATCCCATCTGGAATTGGGAGTTTGAGCATGCTCAGAGAGTTGTACCTGGGCTACAACGATTTTCGTGGTACATGTCCAATCTCGTATTACTTCAATGTATATTATGTGATTTTATAGTATTCTTCTTTACGTTTATATATGCAAGCTAGGCTCTGTGCTCACTGCTCACTTCAAAATTTGATCACACATTTCTCTGACTATGAAACTTGTCAAAATTTAGGGTTTAAGGTTTAGGAGGATTTAGGGTTTAAGTTTTAGGGTTCGAGATTTAGGAGACTTTAGGGTTTAGATTGTAAAAAACAGTATGTTATGATTGTGTTTGGCCGTGCATGATTGTGTGTGTGTGTGTGGTTGTGCACGTGTGTGCATGGTTGTGTATGTGTGTGATTGTGTGTGGTTGTGTGTGTGCATGAAGAGGTCGTGAGTAGCTAGAAATTGATAAGGGCATAATTGTCCCAATTTATAAAGAAGGGCTAAAATTGGGTCTTTTACTTATGAAGGGCTAAAATTGATTTTTACTTAATAAAAAGGGTTATTTTGAGTATTGCCTCCTTATATTAATATTAACTTTATAACACAACAATAAAGTATAATTGTCCATTGAAAAGTACACTAATGAATCTATTGGCAGATATTGTTCTAAAAAATTATAAATATTATTAGTATTTATGAGTATACAAAATAAAGAATAATTGAATATTTTATATGTGTAATTCGAATAATATGCTCTAAATTCATGAACTTTATACTAATTCTTTGTGATTCTCATAAACTATAACTTATTTTTTTAACAATAAATCATCTTAAATGATCATGCTTTGAATTAATCGAATCAATAATTCACGAGAACTTGTGAGCTGAGACCTTCGTGGGAAAAGGTTTCGGGTTCTATCATCCATAATATGGCCTTTAAATTTTAGTTATATTGTTTCGAGAAAAAAAAAAAAAAAAAAAAAAAAAAAAAAAAGTCCCTAAGTTCTTGAACTAAATGTTATAATTCAAATCATGGGCAAAATCCATAATAGTCATATATCTTAGTATAAATTAAAACTAGCCACTAACATAATAACATATAAATTGTAGCCATCTTTGATC
The DNA here is from genome assembly GCA_001642375.2 of Mentha longifolia. NCBI lineage: Eukaryota > Viridiplantae > Streptophyta > Magnoliopsida > Lamiales > Lamiaceae > Mentha > Mentha longifolia. The sequence goes on along the minus strand of CM038114.1, from coordinate 4,926,490 downwards.
ATTATTAATTAAATATCTAATACCCAAAAATCAAAATACAAAATACAAATCAAAACTGCCGAACACGACAGTTGCAAAATTCCTTCAGCGAAAATCGTCAAATCCAACCACATCTGCCGCCCTCTGTCTGGGAAATCGAGCCGCTGGCGTTCTGTCCAAGTTGCCATCAATTGTGCCTCCGTCGTTGCTGAACAAGCCACCATCTCCGCCATTCACTGTCTTGGTCGAGTCACCATTTGTTGTGCGGCTTGTGCCCAATCAAACGAGCCATTCTCGTCGTCGACTGCCCAACACCGCAGCGTGCTTAGAACATCAGTCCGACTCCGGCGGTGAAGAGGTATTCCGTTTTAAAAAATCGCGTAGGGCTCAAATAAATTTCAGGCTCGATTGAGATCTATTAAAGCCCCACGAAGCTTTCAATTGATCTGCTACAGTATACTCGATCGAGCCTTATTATGCATAGTCACATTATGCTCGATAGAGCCTTGTTATGCTCGATCGAGCCTGATCCCGATCAACTCGATTCTTTCGATCCCAAGCAGCTGAATTCGATCGAGCCTAATAGGACTCGATCAAGCCTATGCAGCTCGATCAAAGCTTTCAACTAAAATTATGCGCGATCAGAACTCGAACGAACTGTCGTGGGCTCGATCGAGCATCAGTAGGCTTGAATGTGGCTGATTGCGAGCATCAATGGGATCTAATGAGGTCTCAATTCGCGTCGTATATCCACTGCAGCGTGAGAGGTCGCTAGCCTGTTTATGTTCCCCTCCATCCGAGCCATGGTCCAGACCTGTCGCCCCATAAATTGCTCTGAGAGAGAGAAAAATAGGAGGAAAAAAAAACAGAGAGGGGGGGGGGGGAGGGGGGACAGAAGAACGATGAAGAGAGTGGGAAGAGGAGAGAGAAAGAGAATATGGGTTGGTAGGGGTGACAGCTGAGTGAGAGTGAGTAAGGTAGGGTTTCTTTGAATTATAAATTAATTTATTCAAATTAATTTTTCTTTCTATTTTATTTTCATTAATTTATTCTATTTTTTTATTAAGGGTATATCTATTTGTTCACATTAAAAATGGTTAGAAATTATATATTTTTAAGTGGATGGCTAGTTTTTAATTTTCATTATGTTTTTTGGCTAGTTTTGACTATTATCACTTAATTAATAAACTAATTTAAATAGCAAATCATCTGGACCACGGTCGTATCACTATCAGTTTTGATTAAATTTTTCTAAAGATTGGATTACGACATAATTCTGACAAGCTCATATTTAAAATGATATCATTTTGATCATTGATTTCTTAAATGACAATACAATAAATAATAATTTTTATAGATCAAAGCGACGCGGCTTAAGCAGTACATAGCCGCATCATCTAACGGCATATTAGAAGTTCTAGTCGCATATTGTATTAGAAGTGCGACTCTAGAAGCACATGAATGAAGATTTTTACGTAATGAAGATTTCTACAATAACGTACTATATATATTGTATATGATTTCAGGGGGAATTCCAGCAGAAATAGGGAATCTTTCACGATTAGAGATATTGAGCATCAACGACGCCTTTCTAAGTGGAAAGATTCCATATTCAATCTTCAACATCTCTTCCTTGAGAAGCTTGGAATTGAGCATCAACGGTTTGTCTGGTAAGTATCCCAACTTTTCCACAATAGTTTACTCTACAACAGGAACTGTATCTGAATAATAGTCATGCATGCATGTGTATTTGGATATACAAGTTAACGATAATTTTGGGAGTCGTGGCTAGATTCGAATTAAGTTTCCATATGTCTCGTAGAAAATTGGATATGTGGTAATGTTGTGTATAAGTGAAGTGGAAAATTATGTATGTACAGTTAGGGTTCCAAGTGAGATGTGCAACAGTATGCCCAACATCAAGACACTCTATCTACATGGGAATAAATTTGAAGGTCAGATTCCATCAAGTATATGGAAGTGCAGAAACCTTGAGATTTTGTCATTATCCGACAACAATTTCAGTGGTAGCATCCCACGTGGAATTGGAAATCTCATCATGCTTACGATGTTAGACTTTGCTTACAATGATTTAGCAGGTACAGATTTGATCACATTAATTATATGATTGCGTGCCATTAATTGTTCCACGAACCACTATATTTATGCATGCGTGCATGCATCCTATTTTCTATAAATATATGTACACTTTCTAGGTTATAAAAGTTATTTTAGTTAGTTATCGTGAATAAAATATAACTGAATAGCTATTTTTAACAAACTTCGTCTTTTACAAAATGATAACACCTCACGCATAATTGGAGTCGAATGTATTCAGTCTCATATATTGAGGAAAATAAAAATAAAGCCATATATACACGGCCAGTGTGAATATTAAAAATATATATATGCAATATAGTACTTCCTCTGTTTCAAGATTGTTGACACGTTTTTTTTCCTTTCTTTTTGACACACATTTCCACGCTTCTCGATGATGGATTTTAAAATAATTTTTTGAAGTATTTTTTTATTTACAGGATACTACGACACACGTAGTATCTCGTAAAAGAAAATATACTTCAAAAATTTATTTTAAAATCCATCATCGAGAAGCGTGGAAATGTGTGCCAAAAAGAAAGGAAAAGAAACGTGTCAACAATCTTGAAACAGAGGAAGTAGTATTTTGTATTAGACTAATATACGGAGTATTCAATATTAATATCTCATACATGTGTGTATGTATACGACAGGTGGATTACCAAAAGAGACTGGTTCTTTACCGATTCTTCAGGTTTTCAGTGTGTTCAACAATTCCTTATCTGGATCCATCCCGTCTTCCATATTCAACATATCAACCTTGAAGGCATTGGGACTTTCATTCAATCAGTTTTCAGGTTATCTTCCTTCAGATTTGGGGAATTCACTTTTCAATCTCCAGTCGCTTTTTGTAGATGGTAACAGATTGAGTGGCACAATTCCAAAATGTATCACCAATGCTTCTCAACCTACCGTCTTGGACATGGCCACCAACTCATTTTCTGGCTCCATACCTGACTTTAGTAATTTGGGACTCCTCCAAAGACTTATAATTTGGTGGAATAAATTGAGCGGAGATGCAGCCCCATTTCTCTCTTCATTAACTAATTGTCGACAATCCACTGAACGGTACCCTACCTTCTACAATTGGGAATTTTTCCTCTTCTCTTGAGGATATGAGGTTAGAATACAATAACATCATGGGCGTCATTCCTTTTGAAATTGGGAACTTGAGCAGTTTGTTAAGTCTTGATTTGGGCGGGAATTGGTTAGGGGGCCCATTCCACCAACAGTTGGGAAAATAAACAAACTCCAAAGTTTATATGTTTTTGATAACCTATTGAATGGGTCCATCCCTAATGATGTTTGCCGATTGAATAAGTTGCGGGACTTGATCCTAGCTAGTAACATGCTCGTAGGTCCAATACCTGAATGTTTGGGTGAAGTTAATAATAAATCCTTGAGAAACATCGACTTAAGCTCCAACCGACTCAATTCAAACATCACTTCTACCTTCTGGACTCTGACAGACCTTGTCCTTTTGGATTTGTCCTCAAATAAATTGGGCGGTCAGTTGTCATCACAACTCGGTAATTTGAAATGATTTACTCTCTAGACTTGTCCTTGAATCAGTTTTGGGGCAGTATTCCGAACATAATTGAAGGTTGTCAATCGCTAGCAATTCTAAATTTGTCAAATAATCAGCTCAGAGGATCTATTCCTGAATCCATGGGGAAAGTCAAAGGTTTGACTGCTTTAGACCTATCTCACAATCATCTCTCCGGATTGATACCAAATTGATAAAGTACATGGTGCCCTTATTGATTGTAGTAATCATTTAGGTGTTTGCCATTTTCATGTTCATAAGGAAGAGAAAACTGAATAATGTAGCACTCTCCAATGATGTTTCACTTGTTAATGACTGCACAAGAATTTCTTACATAGAATTGGAACGAGGAACCACTTCTTTTAGTGAGACCAACCTTCTTGGAAGAGGAAGCTTTGGTTCAGTCTTTCGAGCAATACTCTTGTATGGACTAGAGGTTGCAGTGAAAGTATTTAACTTGCAATTAGGAGGTGCAAAAAGTTTTGACACAGAAACTGAAATACTAGGTAGCATCCGACACAGTAACTTAGTTGGAGTTATTGGATGTTGTAGCAACACGGAGCTCAAAGCATTGATTCTCACATACATGCCAAATGGGAGCTTGGATAAATGGTTATATTCTGAAAACAATTGCCAGGATCTGACGCAAAGACTCAAAATAAAAATAGATATTGCAGCAACTTTGGAATATCTTCACCATGGCTACTCATTCTCAGTTGTCCATTATGATGTAAAGCCAAGCAATGTGTTGCTTGATGGAGACATGGTTGCTCATCTTTCTGATTTTGGCATTTCGAAGCTTTTTTAGGGAGGGGAAGCTTTCATCCATACTCAAACATTGGCCACAATTGGTTATGCAGCACCAGGTGATGTATGTAGAATGTTAATATTTCATTTCCATCTTATTACTTTCTTATAAATGTTTTATATAATCCTAACAAATTGATGAGTTATTGTATGTGATACAAATAGAGTTTGGACTGGAAGGGAGAGTGATAGAGCTCGTTTCCTCTATCAAGAATCCGGCGCCTTGTCACACAAGGTCGTCGGCGTACGAGAGCTGAACGCGGGAGACAATTCCGTCGGCAGCTTGAGATAGAGATTCACGAGGGTGAATCGAGAGAGACAATTAGGGCAAATAATTATGATTCTTATTTCTTGATTGATTGATTCTCTCTACCATTACAATGACTCTATTTATAATACTAAATACCTAACAAATAAGGAAAAGATATGCTAAATAATAATCTAAAGGATATAATCTAAATTATAATCTCCTACGAGATATACTCGTATCAACTCCCCCACGGTTGAAATTCACCTTGTCCTCAAGGTGGATACCACGTTGCAACGAACCACACACACCGTGGCGAAATGAAACCAAATGAAATTTGAGGTGAGATATCCCCTCCGGGATCAAACACATATTGAATAATGTGCAGGTGAAATCCTATGTTGTCGACCACTCTCCAAATGCGCTCCATGGACCCAACCAAATCGAAGTGGCCTTGATAGTGTGCCTCATAATTGCCCGCGAGATGCTTGGAGCTGCCTCCTATTCCCCACCCCACGTCAATGATGTGCTGCGGTTTCTGCAGTAAGTCATTTGAGAGAGAAGCAAAGGCGGAAGACGTTGCGATCATGCAAGGATCGGCGGCTCACTTGAGAGCCTCGGCGACAGGCTCCGCGGAGCACTTGGGAGCTTCCGCATGCAGCTCGGCCTTCAGCTCGGCTTTGATGGCATGTGTTTCAGTCGCATCATGCAGCTCGGCCTCGGCATCAGGCAGTTCAGCCTCGGCATCAAGCAGTTCATACACTGTGGTTATACCAGCCTCCGTTGACTCTCTTGGTTCGGGTTAGGCGTCGTCGTTCACCTCATCGACCTCGTCAATTGGAGTAGAGTAGATCGACCTCAGCAGTTTGACTTCTTCAATTCGACTTCTTCTTCGTTCTTGATCCACTTCATCCGGAAAATGGGCCGGAAGCCGCTCCCAGCACGATGGCGTCGGCTGCGGCGTATAACGCATGCCTTGCATCGCATACTGCACATGATCGTGTGCCATCGACCGGCTAACTAGGCCGTGAGATCCACCGCGGTACCACCTGCCGTCCCCACTACGATCGTGGTGCTTGAAGCATGCGCCGAGCTGTTGTTGGTGCGGCAAGATCTGCCCGTCATCCGAGTCCAAGTGCGGTGTTGAGCGACCAAACACGGGCCGGCTGTGGCTCACGAAGGCGTCGCGTCATGGGGTGTTGTCCCTCCTCCAATAATGGTTGTAGTCTGGGACAGAAGTGCGTTGGGCTCGCCGATGGCGGTGGTAAGAATCCTCGAACGTGAGCTCCGGCTCCATGTGTTCGTCATAGGGCGAGTCAGTGGCGGACGGAGGCCAAGGTCGCGGGTGAGTGCGGAGGTATTCGGACCCCTCAAAGGATATTTCTATCGCTGGTCCGAGACGGTCGGGAGCAAACACATCGGCGTCGGCATCGAAATCCAGATGGTGGTTCGGCGCGTGCTGGGATGGGTACGCCGAAGCGAGGGCACGCCGATTGGTGACAGCAAGGCGGGCCTCCAACCGATCCAAACGTGCCATTATCCGATCCAGCCCCTGTGCATACATATCAGTTGGTGGCTGCGGCTGTGTCGTCCCAGATCTGGCTATGAATGAGTTCCCAGATCTGGCCATGAATGAGTTCAACGATGAAAGCTCTCGAGGAGAGCTCTCAATGAAAGCACCAGTTGATAGAGCTCGTTTCCTCTATCAAGAATCCGGCGTCTTGTCGCACAAGGTTGTCGGCATACGAGAGCTGAACGCGGGAGACAATCCCGTCGGCAGCGATGCGAAGGCTGAACGCGGATGCTTCTCCATCGGCATCTTGAGATAGAGATTCACGAGGGTGAACCGAGAGAGACAATTAGGGCAAATAATTATGATTCCTATTTCTTGATTGATTGATTCTCTCTACCATTACAATGACTCTATTTATAATACTAAATACCTAACAAATAAGGAAAAGATATGCTAAATAATAATCTAAAGGATATAATCTAAATTATAATCTCCTACGAGATATACTCGTATCAGAGAGTGTCGACACATGATGATGTATACAGTTTCGGGATCATGCTGTTGGAGATGTTCACGGGGAAGAAGCCAACAGATGATATGTTTGGTGGGGCAAAGAGCTTAAAGGATTGGGTAGCCGAAGCTCTACAACATAATGCAACAACTGAAATTGCGGCAGCTGCTCTGTTATCAAGGGAAGATCAACATTTCTCTGCCAAGGAACGATGTGTGTCATCAATTTTTGAGTTGACAATGAAATGTGCAGCAGATTCGGCGGATGAAAGAATCAACATGATCGAAGCAACAACTACTCTGCACAAGATCTATACAACAATTGTAACAATTTTAAGAAGTGTTAGTATTGGCGAAAATGAGAATTAAAGCTTGTTGTAGTTTGGCAAATTTTGTTAGTTCTAATTTCAAATTCCTTATTCGATTATATAAGATATTAATTGCATAGAGTGCAAAAGTCAAGAGTTATATTCTACTCCCTCCATCCCACTCTACTTGAGCCAATTTTCTTTTCGGGCCGTCCCACTCTACTTGAGCCCTTTTCGTTAATAAAAATAATTACTAGTTTGTATAAGGCTTTAAAAAAAATCAATAATTAACAAACAAAATTCAATAAATAATTTTATAAAGGAAATCTTCCAAAATAATATAGTATTAAAATAAAATATTTAATGGAACTTAATCTTGAAGGATTAATTCTTTCAAAAAAAATCTTGAAGGATTAATTGACAAGTTAATCAATGTTATCTTAATATCCGTGCCCACTCTACATGGCTCAAGTAGAGTAGAACGGAGGGAGTATATTTCCTATACAATTTAGATAATGAGTTCCCAATCTTTTCTAAATTAGTCGTTTTGATTTCTATTTTACAAATTACAGATATCAATATATCATTCATTTATTTTTCATTTAAGCGTCAAAAAATATATATATATCATTCATTTATTTTTCATACGGACGAATGTTATTTTCATAACATTGGGCCTATACCATTTATTCACTCTATTGGGCCAACATTTATTAATTACCATTAAAAATTTGGCTCATGAAGTTGAAAAGTAATAACGACAAAAGCAGAGGCGAGCCCATTTTAGCGCGGCTTCATCTCAGCCACAAACTTGGCATGTTTGCTCCATTGTATGTTCTTTAAGGTCGAAAAGATATAAAAAAATATATATATTATTACTCCAAATGGATATCATAATTTGGAGTGAAAACGTGAAATAATAGTTTAAGGTGGAAAAGATAGAAAATATATTACCGAATGGATATCATAATTTGGTGCAAATGTGGAATCACAGTTGATCAAGATTTTTTTTTCCTTTTGCCCGAAAAAGCATTCATCAAAGACAACATGGAAAAAAAGTGGAACATAGTGTAAATTTTTTCTTTTTCATCAAAGAGAGCACACATTCACAAAAATCTATACTATTAATTTAAGAAATGTAGAAGTTTCACAATGTAAGTTGACGATGACTTGCGTCATTTACCCTTGTATCACGCAATAGATAGACTTCTTGCAACATGGAAATTAAATCGTTTCAGTGGAAAAAATAAACAGGAAAGAAGGGAATTTTATTTATTTATATTTTTTTTAGCGAAAAAAAGGGAAGACTAAAAAGTGAAGAAATTTTCTTTTTTCCTATTCAATTTTTTCGTCAAATCATTTAAAATTTCTAATATTTCAAAGTTGTGATTAATATGGCTAAAGATAGTGACCCAATATTTCCTCACATAATATGCTTAGACAACTCACAATGATTAAAAATATTGTAGGTGTAGGATAACGGATCATTATTGCGGAAAAAATAATTTTTATATAGAAAAATTTACATTTTTTTTACCGTGTAATTTTGTGAAACCGACCTTTTGTAATGGTCGTGTGTAACATTGCTTCGAGTAATTCGGTTGATTAATGTCCCACGTTAATATAGTCGGTCCCACGTTTACTTGACCGCCCGAAAAAGAGAAAAAGAGAAAAAGGAAAGGAAAAACAAAATAGGGATTAATATCCTAAAAATAAAGTCGGTCCCACGTTTACTTGACCGCCCCGAAGTATAGTCGTTGGACGAATACGTCTCACTTTCGCATTAAATACCTAAACAGTTATCCATCCATTTCAAAGATATACAGTAGTTTTGTAGGTCTTTACGCGGGTATTACACGTAGGGATGGTAATTGGGTACTGCGGCACGCATAGTTGATATTCATACTTATACCCGTGAGCAAATCTTATACCTATACGGTCATACTCGTACCCGCGACCCGCGATCGGGTACCATCGGTTATCCATACCCGCTACTCGTCGGGTACCCGCCACCCGTCAAATATCCGCCACTAAAATTCACAAACTTAATATTTCAATATCCAAATCCACAAATCTCAATTAATATCTAAAATTCAAATCCACAAATCACGAATAATATCTAAATTTAACACAAATCAAATTCACAAAATTCAAATTAAATTAATATATAGATAATTCGCGGATATTTTCACAGGTAATACTTGCGGGTATTTAAGCGGGTATACGGGTTTTGCGAGTACGGGTTGTAACTGTTCATACCCATAACTCGAACTAAATGGATAATAAATCGTACTCATATTCATACCCGTAGATACCAAATACGTCTCAAATCCGCACTTATTAGGTTCGGGTACCTACAGATATTGGGTATCCGTGGGTAAATTGCTATCCCTAATTACATGGATATTAATTAAAATATCTTATAGATTTTCTTTAAACGGCAGATCCCCTGCTGTGGAGATAATCATATCCTATCTCCACAACAGTATTGTGCCCCCAAAACGACATCACTTTAGTTTCTTCCTTTTCTTGGTTTTCTTTATCTTGTTGTAATTTATATAATTTCTAGTTTTGTCATAATTTTATTTTAAGTAGGGTTAATTATTTTATAATTTTATTTTTTATATTTCGTTAACCTTAAATTTCAACAAATCATTTTAGTCATGTTTTATTTCATAATTATATATTTAACAATATAATAATATTCAGAAGAAAGAAAAGAGCATAGAAAAGAAAACTGCAATACAACATTTTGGGCTAAAAATTGGCCATCTGCAGTGGTTTGAGCACAGCAAGGATCCAATCCCCATGTTGAGGTGTCTCGTTAAAAGCAGTTTGTTCCGAAAAATAAAATTAATTAACGTTTTCTTATTAAATCAATTTATTAAGTGGGTCTCATCTATTTACTTTTCCCTTTAAATTATCATAACTTATATTTATTTATTCTCCAACCTTTACAATTTTGTGTCATATTAATAATCTTGATACCATCTTTCACGAACCACATAGAACGAGTTAATCACTTAAATTTCCTAGACCAAATTAACTCGGTGTAGCTAGCCACCACACCTGAAAGTAAGAGTTTAATTAATAACTAACTACGAAAATAGAAAAATTAACTAAAGACAAATAAGATAACACGAGATGAAACATACTATATCAGATCAATAGAAGCCACGGTGCGAATGGGAGAAAAACAGGCAGCATATGAAATTAAATTATACTTCTATATATGATCATTTCAAAACTTATAAACTCAATTAATAAAAATTTAAAATCTTGTACAGTGCAAGTTATTAAGTGGACCTACTTGATTCCTTTGAGCGAGTAGTGGAGAGAGCAATTACAATGTATGGACTATGGAGCATCTGTTATACTAGTACTACAAAAAGAGTACTATAAAAAGAGGGAGGCAGCCAATTCAAAATATAAAGAAAAACAATATGGAGATTAATCATCTCTCTTCCTTTGCTCTTTCCATCTTCGTATTATTCAATATCACTGCGCTTTGCTTGGGCGCTGATATTAATTTGAATTTAACCACAGACAAATATGCTCTTCTTTCCTTCAAAAACTCCATTACTTCCGATCCCAACGCTATTCTGCGCGCGAAATGGTCTGAAAATGCTTCCGTTTGTAATTGGATTGGCGTCGCGTGCGGAATCAAACACCAAAGGGTGACTGCTCTCAATCTCTCTGGATTCAACCTTGCCGGAACTGTTGCTCCGCATCTCGGAAACCTTACATTTCTCAGATATTTGGACATCAGTTCCAACGATTTCAGTGGCTTCTTACCCTCTGAGCTCTCAAAACTGCGGCGTTTGAAGGTGATGAACGTGGGAGTTAATTCATTCACCGGAGAAATTCCAAGGTGGTTGGGCAGTTTACCCGAGGTTGAGCAAGTGTACCTGCACAACAACAGTTTCTCAGGTACAATTCCTCCCTCGCTATTCAACACTTCAAAGCTCCAAATTTTGGTTATGAGTTTCAATATGTTGAGTGGGAACATTCCAAAGGAGATTGGCAGTAGTAAGTCTTGTTCCCTCAAGGAAATAAGGATAAGCTATAACCATTTGAGTGGGATTATCCCGGAAGAGATTGGAAATACTTCATCCCTCCAAATATTGAACTTGGTCCATAACGAGTTGAGTGGGCCCATACCACATGATATTTTTAATATCTCTTCATTGAGAGATGTGAGAATTGCGAAAAATAGCCTATCAGGTTCGCTCCCAACTGATATGTGCAGCAACAATCTGTCCTACATCAATGCAATTTCACTCTCTCAAAATCAACTTGAAGGCCAGATCCCACCAAATATATGGAAATGTAGAAACCTTCAAATCTTGTCATTATCCGACAACAATTTCACCGGCACCATCCCATCTGAAATTGGGAGTTTGAGCATGCTTACAGAGTTGTACCTGGGCTACACCAACGGTTTCCGAGGTACATGCCCATTCTCGTATTACTTACTTCAACATTATGTGGATTTTATAGCATCCTTCTTTACGATTACATATGCAAGCTAGGCTTTTTGTCCTCATCAAGAACCAAACACTTGATAGTTGATATCAAATTGATGATCATATAAAAAAAAAGTCTTAATTCCATAAAAAAAAAAAAAAAAAAAAAATGATCTCAACCTTTGATGGATAACAATATATATAATTTCAGGAGGAATTCCTCCGCATATCGGGAACCTCTCAAGACTGGAGATATTAGACATAAGCTACGCCTCTCTAAGTGGAAATATTCCATCTCCAATCTTCAACATCTCTTCTTTGAGAGGCTTGGGCTTGCAGAGAAACAATTTGTCTGGTAAGTAACCCAACTTTCCACGACTAATCTCCAACAAATTAATTATAATTATTTATATATGTAAAATCATACTTCTGCTGGCTCAGTTTACTATTTTTATTTAATTATTTCTTTCATTTTTCGTGTATAAGTAGCTCAATTTACGATCTCCTTCTCCCTCTGTCCATTGTCCGGCCCATTGATTCCTCATTACATATATATATATATAGGGAATGATTCACATATAAATAAATCTCCATGTAAGAAATATGAATAACTTCAACCATCCATCCAATAAAATCAATGATTGAGATTTGATATCCAAATTAATTTTATACGTATTAATTCATTATTTCTAAATTGATTGAAGGTTAATATTGGTATAGGGTGCTTGGTATGATGAAATGAAATAGGGTAAGAATGTAATGGAAGTGGGAATGGAATGAGTGTATAAATGGAACGGAATGGAATGAGATGGTTGATTCTCATCATCTCATGCTTGGTAGGAATGGAATTGAATTTTTCATTTATATATTTTATATGATAATATTTAATTTTTGTATTAACAAAATTTTAGACGAAAAAATGATAACAAAAATTTTTTTAGAGAGAGAAATACACAGTAATGAAAGTCAAAACTTTTAGAGTGAGAAAATGATGAAAGATAATTAAATTCGTCTCACATTTATCATACATTTATCATACGTAAATACTACCTCCATCTCATTATATTAGTCCACATTGCCATTTTGGTCCATCTCATATATTAGTCTACTTTCCTAAAATGGCAAAATATATTTGGCTACAATTAACTCTCTCTTCTTATAATTGATTATAGTCACATATCCCTTCATTTATTAGTTTATGTGCCCAATCTAAATAAGACTAATAACATGGGATGGAGATAGTATTTTCTAGAGGTCATTTTTTTTTTGGGACAAATTGCCCACAGATATGTGAAATTAAATCTTACAATATAGAAATATAACCAATCAACAAAAGATTGAGATAAGTTACTTACGGTATAATAATCGTCAGTCCCCATTAAATTTATTTGACTACAAGGATACGTAACTGAAAACTCTTCTAATAATCTTTAATGTTAATAATGAACGAAAAACTCGTACTTTGATTGTATCCTCTTCTAGATATCTAATATAGTGTATACAGTAATTGATATGTGCGACACAATTTAATTAGGTTTCAATAGTGGTTTCCATTTATATATTGTTGTAAAAATACATAATTTTAATTTAGAGAGAAAATTTTAGATAAAAAAAATTTAGAGAGAGAAAAAGATGGGAGAGAAAAAATTTAGAGAGAGAAAGTAAAGTAATGAGAGAATTTTTAGATAAAAAAAATATTTAGAGAGAGAAAATGGTAAAGAGAAAAAAATCTAGAGAGAGAAAAGCGATGAGAGATAAAAAGTTTTACGAGAAAAAATATAAATTTGTACAATAAAACAAAATTTTAATAAATAATAAAACAATAAAAATAAATATGGAAGTAATGACTAATACCATGTGGGTATATAATAGGTACAAATTTATATGCTTAAAGTTAAATGGTTTTTGCGCTTTGGATGCGTGTCAAAGCGATCGAAGAGATCGTCGAAAACGACATCCGTTACTCTATCAATATCCGTGGGGATACTAAAATATAATCATGCTTAATACTTCCTCCAATGCATCCAGTTTGACTCGTTGTATTATTTTATATCTCACGCATTTGAAAGAAATATATTGAAGAAGATGAAAAAGAAAATATTTTCTAATATACGGTGGCACATATTTAAAGAGAGAGAGATGGATAGAGAAATAGACAATAAATCCTTAACTGTAGGAATATGGAAAATTAAGATATTATTTGTATGACTATAATATCCTTATACTAATTGTAACCGTCACATTTGTATATTAGTCTCTCACAATACGACAACCATTGATTTATCAAAATGGATGGATGTGATTTATTCTTATATCTCATGTGGGGATTCATTCATATATATATTGCTTTGAGATTAATCTCCCATAATAACCATGCTGTCACAAGCAATTGAAGATACACATTATTTGCTGCAGGTAGGGTCCCAACTGAAATGTGCAACAATCTGCCCAACATCAATATAATTTTACTCTCTAACAATCAACTCTCTGGGAAGATTCCGCCAAATATATGGAAATGCAAACACCTTGAAACGTTGGAATTAGACAACAACAAATTGAGTGGCAGCATCCCATCCGATATTGGAAATCAGAGCATGCTTAGGGAGTTGTACTTGGGGTACAATGATTTAACAGGTATGTAGTGTATACATGTGATCATATTATGGTCTTGCCCCTTATGATCACTGGCGACTCCAGCATGGAGCATTGGGGGTACAGCTGTACCCCCAAAAAAAAAAAAATTTTTTTACTAGTATTATGTATTATGTATATATATTAACAAAAAATACTAGTATTATGTATATATTCTGTAAAATGGTACTATTAATGTTATATACTCACTCTATCCCGCTGAAATGGTCTTCCTTCTTGAACATATGTAAGGAGTATAATAAGAAAACAATGTTATTTCGGTAGGACATAAGGAGTAATTATTTTTCGCACCCCCGAATTATAATTCCTGGAGTCGCCACTGCTTATGATTGTGTCATTAATCAATTGCTCCACGAGCCACTATATTTATGAATGCAACTTTTTTTCATTACTAGGAGAGATTACGTGCGTTGCACGTAGATACGTTTTTTTTATTATTAATTTTTGTTATATTTCACTATTTACTGTATATCATATTTATTATTGTGAGTTTTATGATATATTGTATCATGTAGGAAGCAATAGGTTCTTGAGGTGATTAATAATGTTCTTAGAAAATTGAGAAGATAAATAAGAGCGAAGAAGTAAAATTATAGTTAAAGTAGAAGATTATGTAAATTTAATTCAATAATAAAATTACGTTCAGAATTACTTTGTTAACCTTAAAATAGATTTAGAATAGAGGGTATATTAGGCAAAATAATAGTTGTAAGAATTGGCTCTTTTATAATAGTAATAGATATATCTATTACTCCATCCGGCTTAAGATTCGTGACACATTTTTTTTCCTTCTTTTCGACACACATTTCCACGCTTCTCGATGATAGATTTTAAAATAATTTTTTGAAGCATTGTTTCTTTTACGGAATACTACGACATTCATAATATCCCGTAAACGAAAAAATACTTCAAAAATTTATTTTAAAACTCATCATCGAGAAGCATGGAAATGCGTGCCGAAAAGAAGAAAAAGAAATGTGTCACGAATCTTGAACCGGAGGGAGTACTATTATAAAAGAGCGGATTCTTACCATTTTTGTTTTGCCTAATATAACCCTTATTCTAAATTTAGTTTAAGGGTAACAAAGTAAGTATGAACGTAATTATATTATTAAATTATATATATGGGATAGATCAAGTGAAAACTAAATATATGGTGAAATTTAAAAACTTTTTTCGGCCCTTGATTATAGTAATCTAACGGTTACGATCAAATTGGGATTAATTATCTTTTAAATATAAATTTGATATCTGTAAGGGTAATTACGTCCTTTTAAATATATTGTAACCGCCACTTTCCTATTTTCTTGTGATTTTGTAGATCACGTATTTTATTTAATAATAGTAAGAGTTATTTCTCTCTCCATGACAATGTCTTTCAATTATTATTATCTTTTGTTACTGAAGAAGAAATATTATCGTTTGAATTAATAGGAATTAATAATTATACCATATTTTACGTTCTTTGTGTCATTTGTGCATAATATTTTGTACTTAAATGCATAATTATAAATGTGAAAATGCAACCTTTTAATATATTAATACGGTAATATAGGGTTTGATTCTAAAATCGATTAGGAATTAGTTTTCATATTAATTTGTTGTGTTATTATATGAAATGTATTAACAGTTTTTTTTTTCATATCGTCTAGGGTTTAATTTTCAATGACGAAGGTTTAGTTTTTCTTTACTTGAGTTTAATTTTTATCGACTAAGGTTTAATTTTTAATAATTGAGGATAAAATAGAAAAATATGCATTACGATATTACATAAATGCATAAGAAAATATCACAATAAATAATCATGTTTTAAAGTTACTCCGTATTATATATAAGATGCATTATTATTGTAAAAAATGCATTATCATTTTACATTGTTACCAACATTTTGTTGTACAATTTTATATAATGCATTATTGTAGTAAAATAAATGTGTTTTTTTTTGGGCAAACTAATGTATATATAATTAGAAAGTTCTATGAATAAAAACTGTGATTGTCAAATTAATGCGTGTTGGAATAACAAAATGTGCATTACCTTATCAAGTAAATGCATAATAAAAGATTTCAAAATGCATGATATAATAAATAATATTGATACAAGCAAGAATGCATGATAATGTGTATAATAATGCATAATAATTTAATAGAATATGCATCAAGAAAAGTATTCGATGCATAATATTTTTTTTTCACACCAAAAAAATAAAAAATAATTTGATTCTCTCTGCATTACATTTTTATTTCATCTCTAGCGTTAAAAAATATAAATATAAATAATATGGTAATAGCAGAAAGTATGTTAATTAAACTAAAGGAAGATGAGAAAGATAAGATGATTAGAAATGCAAACAAAGGTAAAAAAAGAAATGCAGCGAAAAAAATATCATATGTAATTTTTTGTTGCACAAGAATATTAATTATCTGCATAAAATTGCTTAAGAATATGCATAAGAATATATGAAGAAAAAGTGTAGACTAATCAAGAATGCAAGAAACATAAAAATAAATGAAGATTGCCGAGATTAGCATAAAAAATTCTAAGAAAACTTGTAATAGACATATTTTTATTTTAGAATGATTTGTGTGAATCCCAATAAATCAGCGGACGGCCATATTTGAGAAGCTATCAAAAAAATTATGTTGACTTTATTGCCCTCAATAGTATGCAATTATACTTAATATGAATTGATTTTAAGGAAATTTATTAAGATTGAATTTAATCTTAGCCATTCATTCTACTTAAATCAATGGTATCTAAAAGTTTTTAAATTCTACACTAGAATTAGTTTCCACCAGAATCAAACCCTATATATATATATATATATATATATATATATATATATAAACTTCTCCTACATAAACTACAATCTACTTCTCCGCTCTTATTTATTTTCTCAATTTTCCAAGAGCATTATTTATCTCCTCAAGAATACCTACGTGTTATATCATAAAACTCACAATAATAAATAATAAATATGATATAAATAGTGAAACATAACAAAAACTTTACTATTATTTTTAACATATTTTTCAAAAAAAAAAGAGGCAATTCTTACAACTTTTGCTTTGCCTAATATACCCTTATTCTAAATCTATTTCAAGGGTAATAAAGTAATTTTGAATGTAATTTTATTATTGAAGTAAATTTATATAATCTTCTCATACTTCAATTACAATTCTACTTCTACGCTCTTATTTATTTTATAATTTTCCAAGAACATTATCTATCTACTCAAGAATCTATTGTTTCCTACGTGTTATATCATAAAACTCGCAATAATAAATACTAATAAGGAGTATGATATAAATAGTAAAATATGAGAAAAAAATATAGTATTGTTTTAATATATTTTTCAAAATTAATTAAAAAACGTGTTTACGTGCAACGCACGTTATCTCTACTAGTATTATAAAATATACTTATATTTTACATATAAAGTAATCATATATACTTTCTAGATAATACTCTCCCTCCATCTTGCCAGCACGAGTTTTAATAAAATTAACGTTAGATAGTATAGCATTACAGAGTAGTAATTAAATAAGTTGACATGATGAAAAGTAAAGATAAAGTAATTTGTAGTAGTATACTTATCTATACCAATATATAAAAGAGCCTTGTTTTACAAAATATATATCGCCTATTATATCCTTATAATATATTTCAAATTAAGGGTAATAAAGTAATATAAAAATTATGATGAAATTACTTAACTAAAATTATTTCAACGTGATACTAACATACTTATACTTATAAAAGATTTGTTTAATTATGGTATTATCAACGTTAAAGTTCCATACTTATACTTAATTAAAATTATTTCAACCTACTAAAAGTTGTTCAAATATGGTGTAAAATCTTTTATTTGTTCAATTATGGTATTATCACGTTGAAATAATTATGGATCTTCTCATTGTGTTTTTCTAAGAATATAGTAATTTTTGAATAAAACAATATTTAAGGGTCTATGTTTCTTTTATTCTACTCATTTTTTAGATCTACTTAAATAATGTAGACTACTTAAATTAATAGTAGTACTTAATAAAATTGATTATTAATAGTGGCACGGATTTTAATAAAATGAGTTTTGTCTTTTATGAGTGTACATGTACTACACTCACCCCTTACAATATACAATATTATTTTATTAATTACAAATTATATTATTAAAATATTGTGATGTGAGTGTGGGTGTAGTACGCCTACACTATTACAAGAACTTTCAATAAAATTCTAGGTAGCGGAGTGCTTGTGTTGGCCTAACGGTAGGGGTTTAAGTTTCGGGATCAAAGGTCCCGAGTTAGAGACCTCCGTAACACGGTCTTTAAATTTCAGTTAATATTGTTCAAAAAAAAAAAAAGGCTAGGTAGTCTGGTATAACGTTAAGTAAGTAGTGAAAATAGAGAATAAAGATAAAGTGATTGTGTTGGGGTATAGTGTTCAGAAAAGAAAAGTGCAAATTCTGTGGGAACGATCGAAAATGAAATTTGTGCAAAAAGATAAAGGACATAGAGAGTATATTCCCAGTGACATTATCAAACAATGATTAGTTTGTCCCAAAACATTTAAGATGGTAGTAAGAACTATATCAGCTTTTGTTGAATGTCATTGTTCATGAACTAACATTTTCATTAGATTAGATTCATAGGTGAACTTAATATAAGCAAAACTACTCTATTTTTCTCTACTATCCAATATCTAATATATCTTGCATAATAATGGTATACTCCGTCAATCCATAAAAATTGAGGCATATAACTCCGACATAAATTTAAAGAAATATTTAGGTGAGTGTTGTTTGATAGCAGAAAATGACTTACATGGTTGATATATATATATATATATATATTTTAAATAATGGGATCTGGCAGTGTTCAAAATTAAGAGTAGTATGTGGTTTTTATATAAGGAAAGAGAGTGAATAAGGTATAAAATTAATAGTAGTTGGTGATGTACATGTCTAAAAAGGAAATTGCTATAATTTTTTTGGGCGAACAGAAAAAGAAATGTGCAACAATTTTTGTGGGTGGATGGGGTAACTTCTTGCATGCTAATGACATAATATATATCAGTGTATTAGAATGTGATAGTATACATAATGATACGTGCCATATCTATTAGCTTTTGTTGAATGACATTGTTCATGTACTAACATTTTCATTTAGATTAGATTCATAGGTGAACTAAATATTTGGTATTCTTTAATTTGAAAGTGTATAAAATAGTATATCTAAGTCGTTGATATGAAGAGTTTTGAGCTTAAGCTTTATCTTTTTCAATTTTATTGTTTGTCTCGTAATCATATTGAATTTCTTAAAGAATCAAGGAGATTTATATGTTCATTATTTCCTAAAAAAATTGTTATAAAATTATTTTTATGGGTGATGAACAAATATCATAGTGAATAGAAAGACTCAAGTCTATTGCCCTTATATAGATGAAAAATATCAATATACTAAATGTATATAATATATTAGTTATTTTAAATTAAATATTTTTTTAATAATAAATAGTGTATTTATTTATAGTTTGTTGGGTATACACAGTTGTCAACAAAATGACAACATATAAATTATATAATGAATAGAGATTCAGATGTTATATATTAATCATATACTTTTTTTGTGACATGAGTTTTAATTTTTTTTTAATGAGTGTAAAAAGAGTGGAGTAGGAGTCCCACGTTTAATAAATAAATAAATGAGTTAAATTTAAATTACAGTGCTGGGCCATGTATGATATTTTGTGTAGATAAGTGAATTGATTGAGAGTAGTCATTTCTTCAAATGAAAAATGCACCTGTTATGTGGACATCTTAAAATGGAATTAAATAGAGTATTACATCAAGATGGGGCATCATTCAACATATCAATCACCTAACCATCAAAGTTAAATAGAAATATAAATTCATCAAATTAAAACAAAAGGTAATACGTGCAACGCATGTTACACATGCTAGTATACATAAAATGAGCCTTATTTTACAAAATATGTTTTCGTTATATTATGCCTCATTATATATTCACTAGAAATAAAATTTATCTGTATGTAGGAAAATTACCCCAAGAGATTGGCACCCTACCAAACCTCCAACGTTTCAGTGTGTTCAAAAGCTCGTTATCCGGCTTTATCCCATCTTCCATATTCAACATATCAACCTTGACATATTTAGCACTTTCATATAATGAGTTTTCAGGATTTCTTCTCGACTTGGGGCATACGCTTGTCAATCTTCAGGTGTTTCTTATAGCTGCTAATCACCTCAGTGGCCCAATTCCAAATTCTATCATCAATGCTTCTCAACTTTCCATTTTGGACATGTACGAGAATTCATTCAGTGGATCCTTACCAGACTTCGGTAATCTAAGACTCCTACAATCACTTTTACTTTGGAGGAATAAGTTGAGCGGAGCGGTTGCCCCATTTATATCTTCCCTAACCTTCCCTAACAAATTGTCGATATCTGGAGCTTCTTCAAGTATCTGATAATCCACTGAATGGTATCCTACCTGCTACAATTGGGAATTTTTCATCTTCTCTTCAGTATGTGGTGGCATCAAACAATAACATCATGGGCATCATTCCCTCTGAAATTGGAAACTAGAGCAGTTTGCTACTTATGCACTTGGGTGAGAATCAATTGAGTGGGTCCATTCCACCAACAATTGGAAAAATGAAGCGACTCCAAAGACTGTATCTCTACATGAATCAATTAGTAGGGTCTATTCCTACCGATCTTTGTCAATTGAATAATTTGGGGGACTTGCGTCTAGCTATAAACAACCTCATGGGTTCAATTCCCGATTGTTTGGGTGATGTTAAAACCTTGAGAATTATCTACTTAGACTCCAACCAATTGAATTCCACTATCCCTCCCAAGTTTTGGGCTCTTAAAGACCTTATCATTTTGGGCTTGTCCTCCAATCATTTGAACGGTCAGTTGACATCTCAACTCGGGAAATGGGAGGTAATTAATTATCTGGATTTGTCGTCTAATCGTTTTTCAGGCAATATTCCTAGCTCGATTGATGGTTGCCAATCATTAGAGATTCTAAACTTGATGAATAATCAGTTTGGAGGATCTATTCCCAAAGCCTTGGGAAATGTCAAAGGTTTAACCGATTTAGATTTATCTCATAATAATCTCTCTGGATTGATACCTAAGTCTTTAGAAAACCTCCAAATTCTTCTAAATTTTAATGTTTCTTACAACCTTTTGGAGGGAGAAATTCCAAATGGGGGTCATTTTGGTAACTTCACTGCTCAATCTTTTTCCCACAACTTTGCCCTATGTGGTTTAATGAAGTTCCAAGTTCCACCATGCTTAAAAAATGGTGGTGGATCAAAGGGAAAGAAGGATGTTCGATTGATAAAGTATATGGTGCCCTCATTGATTGTAGTAGTCATTTCGGTGTTTGTCATTTTCATGTTCATAATGAAGAGAAAAAAAAATAAGGCAACACTCTCCACTAATATTTCACCAAATATTGAGTGGAGAAGAATTTCTTATATAGATCTGGAACGAGGAACCAATTGTTTTAGTGAGGAAAACTTACTTGGAAGAGGAAGTTTCAGTTCAGTCTTTCGAGCAACACTTCATGATGGATTACAAGTCGCAGTCAAAGTGTTTAACTTGCAACTAGAAGGAGGTAAAAAAAGCTTTGATTCCGAGACTAAAATACTAAGCAGCATTCGACACAGAAACTTAGTAGGAGTTATCGGATGTTGTAGCAACACAGAGTTTAAAGCTCTCATTCTCACATACATGCAAAATGGGAGCTTGGATAAATGGTTATATTCCGACAACTATTGTTTGGATTTGATACATAGACTCAAAATAGCGATAGATGTTGCAGCAGCATTGGAATATCTACATCATGGCTATTCATTCTCAGTGGTTCATTGTGATATAAAGCCTAGCAATGTGTTGCTTGATGCATACATGGTTGCTCATCTCTCCGACTTTGGCATTTCGAAGCTTTTCAAAAATGGGGAAGCTTTCATCCAGACTCAAACATTGGCCACCATCGGTTATGCTGCACCAGGTGATGATGCAATTAACGTTGAGCTTTTCAACTTCAATTCCGCCATATTAAAATTTATTGTCATGTAATCCTAACATAATGATGAAATGCATGCATATGTGATACAACAATCAGAATATGGAGCAGAAGGAAAAGTGTCGACAAATGGGGATGTGTACAGCTTCGGGATCATGTTATTGGAGATGTTCACAGGGAAGAAGCCAACAGATGATATCTTTGGTGGGGCAATGAGCTTAAAGGATTGGGTAGCTGAAGCCCTACAACAGAATGCTACTATTGAAATTGTGGCAGCTGCTTTGTTATCAACGGAAGATCAACAATTCTCAGCCAAGGAGCAATGCGTGTCATTGATTTTTGAGTTGGCAATGAAATGTGCAGCAGATTCGGCGGATCAAAGAATCGACATGATCGAAGCAGCAGCTACTGTGCACAAGATCTATACCACAACTGTTGCAGCTTTAGGAAGCCGCCGTCCACGATATGCTACACTTAACGATGGAAATGAGAATTGAAGCTTGTTGTAGTTTGGCAAAGATTATCAGTTCAAAGTCAAAGTCTTGTGTGTAGGACTCAAATTTCAACTTCCTTATTTGATTATACTCCGTATAAGCTATAAGGTATTGCATAGAGTGCAAAATTCAAGAATTATATTCTATAGCTGCTATGTTGTTTAGATCGTGAGTTTTCCAATCTTTTAAGCTTAATTAATCTGAATCTGTGTCTTGAGTTGGGATTCACAGCTATAGACGCTATAGACGAGCAATCTACTTCATTGTAGTATATATTGATGAAATTAATTAGTATATATTGATTAATTACACTTTCAATCTCAAAAAATTAGATAAAGATAACTACTCTTAAGTAGTCATACTTCCCAAAGGTTACTGGCATCCATTAAAATGTACGACCGTCATTTCCCGAGTCGTTGGCACATTATAAATAAAGAGACACACTTGGGTCAGCCAGAGGTACCGTGCGGACGGCTAAAATACTGGCACTTTTATTCGTGTAGATTAACACTTTTCTGTATAGAGATTGACACTTTTAAAAATTGGCATTTTATTCGTAAAATAATTATGTTAAAGATTGACACTTTTATTCGTATAGATTAACACTTTTCTATATAAAGATTGACACTTTTATTCGTATAAATTAACATTTTTCTGTATAAAGATTGACACTTTGACCCGGCCACACTATATGGCCGACCTCATCTAAGTTTTGTCATAAATAAAATAGTCATATTTTATTTACAATAAACTGTAACGTGTTTCAGACTAGAATAGCGGCCCAACCAATGCAATTGGGCCAATACCAGTTTTCACGCAAACAAACCCATTTAAGCCCAAAGGGACTCCATTGTCCATTCCACATTTGAGATTTGTTTTTATTTTTTTATTTTTTTACTTTTCTAATAGCGAAGGCATCCATAAACCTCCGCTTTCTTCTTCTTTTCATCTTCTTTTATTTCCTTTATATTTACTAGCTCACTCGAATGCTTCCTTCTTGCTCCTGAGATTTTAGAAATGGAGTCGAAGCTTCTGATAACGGGTGTTTTGATGACGATGCTCATGGCAGAAGGAGTGACGTCATGGACCGGCGAAATACACGGCCGAGTGGTGTGGACGTGTGCGCCGACTCCGCCATCAGCCCCGAAGATCACGTTTTAGCAGGCAAGGCAAGGCCGCCGCTTTTCCCAATTTCCCCATTTCAGATTTATTTTCTACTTTTGAGTCCATTTCCTCTTTCTTTTGGTATTTATTTGTTTTTCGGCTGGTGATGTGTCCGGTTAATTTAATCGTGCTTCTGTTGCTACTGAAAATTTTAATTTTAAGCGACGGTGATTGAATTCGTGAGCGATCTAGCTATTGGTTGTTGTAAGTTGATTGGATGAGAAAAAAAAAAAAACAGAATACCGTGTTTGGTTGGGCATTTTTTAATGTAGGAAAAGAAATCAATTATCTATTTTCATTACTTGATGTTTGGTTTGAGTAATGCGTTATTTGTTACCATTACTTAAAGGTAACACAATTCCTTACCTTGTTACCCCTACAAATAGACCGGAAACAAGGAGAAGGGAAAATCTTTACAAGTGATTCATTTACATTGTTAAACCAAACACTTAATAAAAGTAATGGTTATTGTTTCCTTTACCCTCCTTTATTTTGATTCCATTCCATTTTCATTACCCAACTTGAACCAAACTAGCACTAAATTAGTTTTCGCTAGAGTTATAGATCTTGTAGTTGTTGTGAACTTGTGATATTACAATGTGATTCGCGTATTTGGTCCTTTTGGTGTAATCCTATGCTGTTTTAAGCGAATGATTTGTTGGTAGCTAGGACGTATAGTTGCTGAAATCCTAGTTTACCCTGGCTGAATCCCATGAAGTCCCATGATCTCGTCGTATGAAGCTCTATCATGCGATCAGGGAATACGGAAACCACTCCCTTCATCTCTGCCACCATATAATTAATATTCATCTCATTCTCATCATCAACAGAATTTGTGATCATGTAAACATGTTTTTATTTTTGTCTTTCATCTTACCTGCAATTGTTGCAGCTTCTTCCTTGGTAAGCTTGGCTGCGAACCCGTTGAAACTTCTTTCGTAGCTATACACTAGCAACTCCTCCGCAGATGCAACACTGGAAAAATCACAAGGTTGAATTAAGAAGATGTGATGAGTCATTAATATATAGCAACTAATTGAGTAATTAAGGCTTACCGACCTTCCAACTGCGGTCTACAGCATGGAGTGATGTGTCGATGCAACTAAGAAAGAGCATGAAGATTATAGAGAAACGGAGAAAGTCTGACCATTGACGTAACCTTTAGAACAAATTATCGAAAATTTGAAAATTTTCTGTTTTAGGCGTTAAGAATTGATGAGAGAGGGAGATGGATCTGAGAATATAATAATAAAGAGACGAAGGTGAATCTGAAAAATTATTTAAATTAGTAATCGTTCATATCCCCTAATTTAAGGAGCCATAATTTAAGGAGAGCAGTTACTTTATAGATAAAAATACATACGTTCCCTCCTCCTGCCA
Organism: Mentha longifolia; assembly: GCA_001642375.2. NCBI lineage: Eukaryota > Viridiplantae > Streptophyta > Magnoliopsida > Lamiales > Lamiaceae > Mentha > Mentha longifolia. The sequence goes on along the minus strand of CM038114.1, from coordinate 4,901,264 downwards.
TATATCCAAAAATCTTAATAAAAATGGTAGGACAAATATGAATCATTGATTACCAAAAAAATAAATGCGCGAGATTATTTCTTATTTATTACAGGATGTGAATTTTTAATTGAATCTTCTCATCTCTCACTATATATATAGATTTGATATGCTATAATTAAGCTACCAATTTGAGGGCCATCTGTGAGCGACTACTTATTCATTTTTTTTCCTTTTTATGTGTTCATTTTCTTTCCTCACTGCACTCACATCTCCTTTTCCTTCTCATTTTTCTTCCTATGTCGAATATCATACTCTCCTCCATCCCTTATATATATGTGAAATTTTGATCATCACGAGTTTTAAGAAATTTTTGATAAAGTTGTTGTTAGTGGGTCTCACTTATGTGAGAGTGTTTTCTATTTTAGGTAATAAGACATATTTGGGGCGTTCCGAAAAGAAAATTTTCACAAATATATTGAGGACGGAGAGAGTATATACTAATATATTATAATTAAGTACCTAATTGAGATTAAAGTTTATTAATTTTAATAGGGTTTATAGATTTTTTAAATTAGAGTTTATACATTTTTAATTAGAGTTTATAAATTCTTAATTAGGGTTTTATGTTTTCAAAAAAAATTAGGGTTTTATTAATTCCAATCAATAAACCTTGTTTTAAAAAATTGATGTTATACATAATCAATTAAGTTCTAATTAATGGGAACTAATAAATCTTGTTTTAAAATTAACATAAATTATATATTTAAATTCTAATTTAAATTAATGAACCCTAATTAGAAATGAATAAACCCCACGTGAAAATCTATAAATCTTAATTGAAATTAATAATCACCATATTAATCCACATGCCTACATGGCACCTCCTCCATCATCCATTCATATTTATCTAAAATATGTCTATATTCACTTATAAATAATAATTAATTACTTGAAATCTTATTTTATCTTGGATTTGATTTTATATCTATATATATATAATAGCAAAATAAAGGTCGATCAACCGTGATTTTTCTTGATTATTTTGCTAAATTCTCATAATTTTGCCTAATTAATCAATATTTTAATTTGATTAATATATATCTTTATGGAATTTCAATGTGAATAGAACTCTCATAATTTAAATTGCCTATAATCCATTAATATATTGATTGATTATTTTATTAAAATTAAATCATATTTATTAGACTCAGATTGTATTTGTACGCATTTACATTAATACAAGTCAATTATATATTGTTATAAAAAACCAATTTAAAATCCTAATAAAGAAAGAGTATACAAACTTTACCAACCTAAACATTCTAACAATTTTTCATAAATAAATTATACTTAAAAGATAACATTGGCAAAATAATAAAAATATACCGAGTTATGTTCACTAAATTATATGCACGTAATAATTCTCCTTTTTTTTCCCTTAAAATACACTCATAAATCTCAATCAATCTTAAATTTCCTTGATTATTTTGACTTATAATTAATAATTTAATCTAATTAATTTACAATAAGAACTTCAATCCCACATCGATTTTTTATATGAATTCAATAATAGAGCACTTATATAAATAGATCTATATCTTCCCAATAAAATTCAACTTTAATTTGTGGATCTTCAACATTAATGTGCATATTCTCGACATTAATTAGCATAACTCATAATAAGTTTTTCAACAATAAATATAACTCGAAAGCAAAAACTATGAGTTATTTTCACTTAATTAGATGTATGAGATAATTCTTCTTTTTTTCCCTTAAAATATACTCATAAATCTCAATAAATCTTAAATTTTCTTGATTATTTTGCTAAATTCTCATAGTTTTGACTTAGAATTAATAATTTAATCTAATTAATTTACAATAAGAACTTCAATCCCATGTCGATTTTTTATATGAATTCAATAATAGAGCACTTATATAAATAGATTTATATCTTCCCAACAAAATTCAACTTTAATTTGTGGATCTTCAACATTAATGCACATATCTCTCGACATTAATTAGCAGAACTCATAATAAGTTTTTCAACAATAAATATAACTTGAAAGCAAAAACTATACAATCGATCCAAAGCTTTTTTTTAAGCGCAATAGAAGACACACACAAAAAAAAAAGAGACAAATAACTTAGAATTAAGTTTTTCTCCTAATCAATTCGTGCAACCAAATATAAATATTTCAAAAGAAATAGCCAATCAATTAAATAAAACACTACTTGTCGATTTAATTAGTTAAAATATTGTTTAATTAGATCCTCAACGTAGTGATGATTGAATAAACAAATACTTTATTTGTTTATATGTATTATGCATCAAGCTTTGAAATTACTAATAATTTTAACTAATTAGATCCTATTTAATGCACCGATATGGAAATGTCACGTAGATAATTTTTTTCCATTTTGAATTTTTTTTTCCGTGGTTTTTTTTGGTAGAGTTTAGTAGTTTTTTTTTTTTTTTTTGTAGGGTTTAGTTTCTTTTTAGGGTTGAGTTTTTTTGTAGGGTTTTTAGTAGTGTTTTTTAGGGTTGAGTTTTTTTATGTAGGGTTTAATTTTTATTTTTTTTTGTAGGGTTGGGTTTTTTTTTCTTTTTTGTAGGGTTAGTATTTAGGGTACTTTATTTGTTTACATGTATTCTGCAGCATTAATATTTTAGCTAATTAAATTCACAAGCACACTTTTTCAATTAAATCAACAATGTACAAGTTTTAAAATTAGTAATTTTAGCTAATTAAATCCTACTTAATGCGCTGATGTGGAAATGCCACCTAGATAATTTTTGGTCATTTAGGGTTGAATTTTGTTGGTTTTTTTTTTTTTTTTTTTTTTTGTAGGGTTTAAAACAAAAATATAGTATTAAAAATTCATTTCATTAAGAGGTAATATTTTTAGTTATTATTAATATAGTAAATTGAGGTGTTTTTTTTTTTCCTTAAAATTTATCTTTTGATGTTGCATTTGAATCTTATTTTATTATAATTATTGTTTCCAATATTAATAAGTCATAAATTTGAGATTATTTTTGAATGGATATTTTTTCAAAAGAATAAACTATAGTACGGAGTACATCCTTAAATTGTAAGATGGTTAGTTTTGAACAAAAAACTGGCGTGGATAATTAACTCAATGTAAATAGAATCATTAAAGTTCAAATTCGATTTTACAACTATTTGTAATATGTGGAACAGACTCTAAAGAACTTGAATTCTTTAGTCAAGTCCGTCCAAACTATTGGGAATTGAGATCACAAATCGGGGCAGATCTATAAAAAGAGTCATGTCAGTTTCAATTTTGATACAACTTTGAGGATTGAAAACCTATTTAGATTTGAGTTTATTAATTTATTCTTTTGTATAAAATTATTAGTATTTAGAAATATTTAAAGTTTTGAAAAATCTAATTCCATAATTTGCCTTATTAATCAGTTGATGTTTATTTAATTTATTGATCTCATATCGATTTTTGAAAGGGACGACTTCATCAGAAAACTCAAATATAATTATTCAGTTTTATCTCAAATAAACATTTAAAAGACTTCACATTAACGAGAAAATTATACAATTACGGCTTATAGTTTGTTAGAAGAGTAGGAATGGGCAGATGAAGAAGCTTATATGTATGATGGTGCTAAATCGACTTTTGAGAAAATGATTTCATTGATAGGAAAACTCAAATATGATGGAGCTATCCTTAATCAATATTCAAATGACGTGCTGCTTGACATTCTAGCCTTCAATTATATCGAAGAACGAGCACCTTTACTTTAAATGAATATACATATGTGAAAAAAATTTATCTCTCATTAACCTATTTTTTTTTCGACCAACATAATACTTAATATGAAAAATGTTACCAATCGTCAATTTATTTCTACTATATTACAACGTATACTTGACGGCTTAACATTCAAAATGAGTATAACTATACGAAAAACGGGACCTCACATAATCTACTTTTCTATTAAAATGATCAACGGACTACTTGACATTCAAAACGAGTAAAACTAATCGAGAAATGCCACCTCATTGATCTTTTTTTTTTCTTCATTTTTTTCTAATTCAGTTTAATTTTATTTTTTTGAATGGATCCTAACAAACTATACTCTCAAAATAAATAATTCTATTATTATTTTCCACAAGAAGTGAGCCCCGACGAATCTTATAAGAATTATCAAAAATTTTGCCAACTTTCTAAACCTGATTGGTAAGGAATTGTTATATTTTTATATGCTTCATAATTTTAATATACCAAATAAACCAAGTACAAATATATATGATTGGCAAGCAATCTGCATTATGTTTATTAGTTTGCAAATATTTGGCAAGATATAGTTAACTTCTTACCATCTGACAAAAATGTCTGGTGAGATTTTGGTAGATGGCAAAAAATGTATCAAATAATATATTTAGATGGTAAGAAGTGTATCATATATTGCCAAGTTATTCAGTATAAGTATTCAAAGATAATTATTGATATCTTGTCAACTATATTAACATAAATGATAAGATTTCATCGATATCTTACCACATATGCAACCTGGTGGCGTAAAAAAAAAAAACTCAAATAGCAACGAAATGAGAAAAAGAAAAAATATAAAGAAAAACAAATAAAAAAAAGAACGAAAAAGACATAATAGTAAAAAAAAATAAAAGAGAAAATAAAATAAAAAAGAAAAAAAAAACAATTGACAAATAAAAAAAATGAGAGAAAAAATAAAAAGAAATAGTAGTGTGTGTGTGTGTGTGAGAGAGAGAAGTGAGAGAAAAGGGGGGTGGGGGAGAGATCACGTGTGAGAAGGGTGAGGTGGAGGAGAGAGGAGAGAGGAGAGAGAAGAGATAAGGAGAGAATTAATTGTTAGTGTGAGGGGTAGATTAGTCTCATTCTAGAAAAATTAGGTAGTATTTGTCATTTATTATAATTTGCATATATTTTGTATTCCTTATCCCCCAATAGGTAGAATATTTCTTGTATCTATTTATTAATTGTCAAATAATCAATTTCAAAATTGAATTATATATAATGTACATGAATGCTTTACGTGTTTTACTTTTTCTCTACAAAAGTAATAGTACAATATTTTTCAGCTATCCAAATTACACTAGTGTATTGTCCGTCGAAATTCGACGGGAATAATTTGATTTAGTAATTATTAAGTAAAAACTAATAAAAAATTAGTAATATATAAGTATTTATTGTAAGATTATAGTTTTGTTAGGATACATTCGAAAAAAATAGCATTAAACTAAATTAGAAAAAAATAAAATAAAAATAGATCAATAAGGTGTGACATTTCTCGGTTCGTTACGTTTTACTCATTAATTTGAATGTTAAGCAACCCGTTGATCATGGTATTAGAAAGATAAATTAGGAGATGTTCCGTTTCTCGGGTAATAATTTTCATTTTGAATGTTAAGTCATCAATTGTACATTGTAATATAGAAATAAATTGACGATTGATAACATTTCTTCATTTGTAGTTGCATTTTTCATATTAAGTTTCCTATTGCTCGAAAAAAAAATTGGTCAGAGAGGTCGGATTCTTTCGTGTGGTTATATTCATTTCAATGTAAAGTCGTCCGTTGTTCGATAATTGAAGGATAGAATGTCAAGCCTCCCGTTATTTAGATGATTATTGAGGAAAGTTGACAATTATCTGAGTTTTATAGGTTTTCAATTCTAGTCTTCCATTTACCCTTTTAAATATTGATTAAGGATTACTCCATCATATATGAGTTTTCCTATCGATTAAGTCATCTTCTCATCCACCCGTCTCGACTCAAATATCAAACTATAAGTCATAATCATGTAATTTTCCCTTTAACTTGAAGTTTTTTAAATATTTATTTTGGATGAAACTGAAATGACTTCATCATATTTGTTATAAGAACATTTTACAAATATTATACAGGATGAGTTGTTCTACTGCACAATATCATGTCGTTCTTTTAGAAATTTCAATCTTTGAACCACTTGAAAAAAAAAATCATCTAAATCAAATAAAAGGATTGAAAATATATTGGCAGTCGTTTGCCCCTAAAGGCACAAAAATGATAGTAATGTAACAATTCATTGAAATAATTGTTAGGACTAAAATTATATTAGAAAAAATACGCGAATGAAAGATAAAATTCGTAGAATTTTTTTACTTATTTTGTATGTCGAACAACTCGTTGCTAAGGTAGTTATAGTAGAAACAAAAAGGTCAAGAAGGTTAAAATTTCTTTAAAAGTTGCACCTACTTTAAATGTCAAGCTACTCGTTAATTATTGAAATACAAAAATAAGTCAAGAGAGATCATATTTTTAAAATCATTTGTTTTTCACATTAACAAAAAGTTTGGTCAGAAAAATATGTCATTTCTCAAATAGTTTAATTCAATTTAAATGTTAAGCTGTCCGTTGTTCGATTTAAATGAAAAAATAGGCCAAGGAGATTTTTCGGATAGTTGTACTCATTTTGACTGTCAATTTGCCCGTTGTTTGGGTGTATGTTACAGAAGACATAGAAAGTTCATTAGATTAAGGAGAACTCTCATTTCTTAAAGAGTAGCGTTGTTTGGGTGTATGTTACAGGAGACATCAAAAGTTCATTAGATTAAGGAGAACTCTCATTTCTTAAATAGTAGTATGTAATAGTTTTGATCGTTGAAATATAATTAATTTTTACTCGTGCAATTTAATTACTGTCGCATTAGAATATAGTATATAGATAACATTTTTTTGCATAATATATTCATTTTGAATGTAAGACGCCCGTTATTTGATGTGGGGCGCATAAGTTGCATCATAGACCTACAGTCAAATTTAAATTTCCATCCATTCTCCATTCTTATTTATCTAAAGTATGTCTATATTCACTTAGATTTTATTTTATACTCTATATTAATATTTTGATTTTTTAAATTATAAATATCAAATCATGTATTCTTTAATATAATGTATCTATGTTTAAATCGATTTTGAGGTGGCTGTTTTTGAAATTATTTTAGTATGTATCATTAACTATGATTGTCAAATTTTTATAACAAAATATATATATATATATTAGACACAAAATCGATTTTTTTGAGGTAGCCCATTAGCCAAGAAATTTTTAAAATTCTTTTAATATTTATTGATAACTATTATTGTCAAATTTTTATAACAAAAATATATGTTTTACGTAACCAGTCACACCATGTGATTGATCGTCATTTTATTAATTATCAAACTCATTCGAATTGTTTTCAATCTCATTATGTTTTAATAGCTATAAATTTGAGGAAGATAAACATAGACTATAAATCATACAATATATTGAATATTATTATCTCATGCATGTATGTTTGTATACGGCAGGTGGATTACCACATGAGATTGGCACTCTACCAATTCTCCAGATTTTCAGCGTGTTCAACAATTCCTTATCTGGCTCCATCCCGTCTTCCATATTCAACATATCAACCTTGAAGACATTACAACTTTCATCCAATCAGTTTTCAGGTACTCTTCCTTCAGATTTGGGGAATTCACTTTTCAATCTCGTGTGGCTTTCTTTAGATGCTAACGGACTGAGTGGCCCTATTCCAAAGTCTATCACCAATGCTTCTCAACTTACCGGTTACTTGGGCATGGCCGACAACTCTTTAAGTGGGTCCATACCAAACTTTGGTAATTTGAGACTCCTACGATCACTTAACATTGAAGGGAATAAGTTGAGCGGAGATGTAGCCCCATTTCTCTCTTCATTAACTAATTGTCGACATTTAGAGCGCTTGGTAGTATCTGGTAATCAACTCAATGGTATCCTACCTGCTTCAATTGGGAATTTTTCCTCTTCTCTTGTGCTTATATGGGCATCAAACAACAATATCATGGGTGTCATCCTTCTGAAATTGGAAACTTGAGCAGTTTGTTAGAAATAGGTTTGCATGGAAATCGGTTCAGTGGGCCCATTCCACCAACCGTTGGGAAAATGAAGCAACTCCAAGGAATAGATCTTAGTGGCAATCAATTGGTAGGGACTATCCCTAATGATCTTTGCCGAATGAATAGTTTAGGGGAGTTGAGCCTTAGTAGAAACATGCTAGTAGGTCCAATTCCTGAAGGTTTGGGTGAAGTTAAATCCTTGAGAGAGCTCTACTTAGACTCCAACCAATTGAATTCCGCCATCCCTCCTAGCTTATGGGCTCTTAAAGATCTCGTCATTTTGGACTTGTCCTTCAATTATTTGAACGGTCAGTTGTCATCTGAACTCGAAAATTTGAAGGCAATCAACTCTATGAAATTGTCGTCTAATCGATTTTCAGGCGATATTCCCAGCTTCATTGATGGTTACCAATTATTAGAAACTCTAAACTTGTCGAATAATCAATTTGGAGGATCTATTCTTAAATCCTTGGGGAATGTCAAAAGTTTAAGTGCTTTAGATTTATCTCACAATAATCTCTCTGGATTGATACCCAAGTCCTTCGAAGACCTCCACTTTCTTCAGCTTTTTAATGTTTCTAACAATAAATTGGAGGGGGAAATTCCAAGCGGAGGTCTTTTTGGTAACTTTATCGCTCAATCTTTTGCCCACAACCCTGCCCTTTGTGGTTCACCAAGATTATACTTTCCACCTTGCTCAAAAAATGGTGGTGGACGATCCAGGGGAAAAAGGGCTGTCAAATTCATAAAGTATATGGTTCCCTCATTGATTGTAGTAATCATTTCGGTGTTTGTCATTTTCATCTTCATAAGGAAGAGAAAACATAATAAGGCAGCATTGTCCACTGATATTTCACCAGTTAATGAGTGGAAAAGAATTTCTTACATCGAATTGGAACGAGGAACGACCTCTTTTAGTGAGACCAACCTTCTTGGAAGAGGAAGTTTTGGTTTAGTCTTCCGAGCAATACTCTCTGATGGACTAGAGGTTGCAATGAAAGTATTTAACTTGCAATTAGAAGGGGGTGAAAAAAGTTTTAGCACCGAAACCGAAATACTAAGCAGCATCCGACACAGAAACTTAGTTGGAGTTATTGGATGTTGTAGTAACACAGAGTTTAAAGCTTTGATTCTCACATACATTGTTTAGATCGTGAGTTTTCCAATCCTTTTAAGCTTAATCTGAATCTGTTTCTTGAGTTGGGATTCACAGCTATAGACGCTATAGACGAGCAATCTACTTCATTGTTGTATATATTGATGAAATTAATTAGCATATACTGATCAATAACAGCTATGAGTAATTAGATGAAAAGCTCCTCAATCTTAAAAGTTAGATGAAAATTAGGTAAAGATAACTACTCTTAAGTAGTCATACTGGATCTTAAATTAGTTTTATATAGATACAAAACACTTCGCTAAAGGTTACTAGCATCCATTATAAATAAACACGAGTGTTCCTCTAGCTATTATGAGCATACTTAATATATACATGGTTGACGTGATATGATATGTCAATGATTTTTCATTGAGAGTTTAATCTTTTTTAATAGGTTTAGTATGTTGTAGTAGGATTTATTTTTATAAGATATATTAATAATAATTTTCGCAATCCTATAAATAAAATAGTCATATTTTGATTTCATTCATTTAAAATAAACTGTAACGTGTTTTCATACTCGAATGGCGGCCCAATCCAAAAAAATTGGGCCAATAGAAATCATTCAATCAAACTGGCCCATTTAAGGCGACCCGATCCAACAATATAGCGCATCCATAGACCTCCGCTTTCTTCTTCTTCTTATTCTTCTTCTTCTTTTTTTGTAGGGGACAATCAATGCATAAATCTGAACGTCATTCACGAAGTAAAAATCCCAAAGAATTAGCTTTCCGTTTATCGGCGACTAGCTCACAGAGAGAATGCATAGTTCTTGCTCCTGAGATTTTAGAAATGGAGTCGAAGCTTCTCATAGAAGCAGGGGTTTTGATGACGATGTTAATAATGGCAGACGGAGTGACGTCATGGACAGGCGAAATCCCACGGCCGAGTGGTGTGTCATGTAATCCGAACATAATGATGAAAATGCATACATGTGATATAATACAACAATCAGAGTATGGAGTAGAAGGAAAAGTGTCGACAAACGGGGATGTGTACAGCTTCGGGATCAGGTTATTGGAGATGTTCATAGGGAAGAAGCCAACAGATGATATCTTTGGTGGGGCAATGAGCTTAAAGGATTGGGTAGCTGAAGCCCTACAACAGAATGCTACTACTGAAATTGTGGCAGCCGCTTTCTTATCAACGAAAGATCAACAATTCTCAGCCAAGGAGCGATGCGTGCATCGATTTTTGAGTTGGCAATGAAATGTGCAGCAGATTCGGCGGATCAAAGATCGACATGATCGAAGCAGCAGCTACTCTGCACAAGATCTATACCACAACTGTTGCAGCTTTAAAAAGCCGCCGTCCACGATATGCTATATCTGTTAGTATCGGTGAAAATGAGAATTGAAGCTTGTTGTAGTTTGATTATACTCCGTATAAGCTATAAGGTATTGCATAGAGTGCAAAATTCAGGAATCCTATTCTATAGTTGCTATATTGTTTAGATCGTGAATTTTCCAATCCTTTTAGTATATATTGATGAAATTAATTAGTATAAGCTATAAGGTATTGTCTTGAGTTGGGATTCACAGCTATAGACGCTATAGACGAGCAATCTACTTCATTGTAGTATATATTGATGAAATTAATTAGTATATATTGATTAATTACACTTTCAATCTCAAAAAGTAGATAAAGATAACTACTCTTAAGTAGTCATGATCTCAAATTATTTTATGTACATTTAAAATCACAAAAAAATTCCAAATTTTTGGTGCAGCTGCTGCGTATTTTCTTTGGCTTTGTGGATTTGTGGATTTGGCATCTCAAATTATTTACAAGAACCAAGCTGCAGCGCGTCAATCTTATCTCCGATTTTTTTTCCCGATTCTGCATATTGTCGAGGTAAGAAATTAATTGGAAGGGCCAGCGCGGGCCGACCCTTGAAAGTTGCTCGCAGATATTTGGGGTAAAAAGGGGCAGCGGTTACTTGTTGGTGTCGATTTGTTCATTGTCTCTCTGCTTCTGATTTTTTTAACTTTATTCTTCTGAAAATTCTTATTTTTCTAGCTTTAATTATGAAGGTATTTTAGAATATTGCTTCTGAATGACTTATTAATTGGAGGAAGGAAATACTCAACTTGAGCTCCCTTGTATTTTCATTGCAAGTGGTTTCCCTCGTATGATTATGGATCATGAAGAGAAGGATTAGCTAAATTTTGTTGATTTGCAATGCTAGTGCTGCGGCCTTTAATCTTATTTAATCTTCAATTAATTTAACACTTAATTTAATTAAGGGGTATTTGTCAAATTGAATTGCCACATAATTGCTAAAAGCTATTTTTTTTAAAAAAAAAAATCATCCAAATTGCCACAATTTTTATAAAAATGAGCTAAAATTATGACGTATACACACGTGTTCTTTTGAGACTTTAATCTCATAATTTCATTTAATTTTAGGAATAAACATTGTAAGGTTATTTTAGACAATTTACAATTTAATCTAAGGTTTACTCTAGCATACCACACACCTGTCTTATTAATCATGGTTTCCACTTATGTCTACCAAACACCAGCTTAGATAACTATTCATCTTAACTTATCTGATACTATTCATATAACTTATGCAGGTTTTATTAATCCAGCTATTTCCTAACTTATCTACCAAACACAGCCTCAATGTGTAAATAATTATAACAAATTTGGTCATTTTTTATGAATTTAAAATAGTTAGTTTTTTCTTTTAAATGCATAACTTGTGTAATGCTCCGTATAAAAGATATCTTAAAATAAACATTGGAGACTGGCCAAGAATCAACCGACCATGACATTAGTAATTTAGTTTTATCTATTTTTAATAGGGCAAGGTCGCCAATTATCACCAAATAGGCGCCCATAAACTCAGTCTAACAACTTGCTCAATCTTTAGTTGTGAGAAAATGCCACAGTTGTAGCAGCTATAGAAAAGTGTCATGCTGAATATGCTATTTTCCGTTACTATCGATGGGATATGAATTATGAAGCTTAAATTTCAATGGGTTATTGCATAGATTAGACTGATTGTATTAATACACAAGTCTATTTCACATTACTGTACAAATTGTGTCCAAGTCATTACACAGTAGCAAAGAAAATGGTATTATTGTGGTGGACAAGATTTCTAATTGCAGGATATATTTATTTAATTCTTTATAAAAAATTTCGAAATGGGCGTTTTTTTTTATTATTATTTTTATTATTTTTAGATCTCATTAGACAATAAACTGCAAAATGGTTTTCTTCTAAAGCTGGACTAGGGAAGGCGGCCCGAGATTATCAGATTCCTCAAAAAACATTGGCCCATACCCTTCTTCCACTCATACTGGCCCATTGAAGCCCAAAGGGCCATTTCACTTGCATTTCTATTTATTTATTTTGGGGAGACCCGAGAACGAGACAGTGTAATGCACAAATCTGAAAGTCGTTTATAGATAATAGAATAATTCTTCTAGATCGAATTAATTTATTTGAATGGATCGTTTTCGTTTTTTTATGTATATTTTTAAATAAATAAATAAATACTACCTCCGTCTCGCTAAGTTAGACACCTTTCCTTTCGGCGCGGGAATTAATGCGGAAGTGATTAGTGTGTAAAGGGTATTGTGTGTAGGGATATGATGTTATTTATGTATTTATACATATTTTAAAACAAGAGCATCATAGATGCATAAAAATATATTCATGTTTGATCTTAAATGAAAGATCGTATCGAGACCTTTAATTTGGTATAAAAATTATAAAAATCCGAGAACAAATGATCAAGTTATGACAATTTAAAGTTTTAAAATTTAAATTATATTGGGATATGTGCTGAAAAGTGAAAAGTGAGTGGATGGTGAGATTTAATTATAGAAAGTTAAGTGTAATAAGGGAGTGTTAATTATTTCTCAAAAAAGAAAGGTGTCAAACATAGTGAGACGGCTCAAAAAGGAAATGGTGTCAAAAATAGCGAGACGGAGGGAGTATTATTTATTTTATTATATTCTATATTATTTTATACTAGTATTATACTTCCCTTTTAACTAAAGGAGTAGTGTGTACGTAGCGAAATAAACTTAGAAACCCGGAAGAATTACAGTTGATTTCCTGTTTCGTTGGAGATTTTTAATTGTTTTTTTGCGGTGATGGCACGTGGTTAGTCCCATTAGTTGATTTTGATCTTGTAATTTAGACTCACAAATTTATGGTAGTCAATCTTCTTCTTTTTTAATTCGTTTTCTCTTATAGATTTATAACATTCAAAAGTCGTGATGTATAGTAGCAACAGATAGTGATACAGGAGTGATCATTTGCATAACTTTTTGTTGATAACATATGTAAGGAAATTCTTTCCCCTCTTGCTAAGATAGAAATATGATATCAATTAATTAATCAAGCAAAATTAAATTTGGTGCAGAATGTCATTATATGAGACAATAATTACTACTGGAAAAATCACTTCACCGCTGTGTAGAAAACTACTATTACAAAAAAATTGTTAGTCAAAATTGGTGAACTTGTGAACTATATATAAATTGTACCTATGACAATTGATCATATGGTAATTTCCCTGATTGAAATAGACATCCAAGATATCAAAGTCATGATTAGGATAAAAATAAAAGTATGCAAGGGGCAAATTCATACATAATACATTAATTTTCTAAAAAGATGACAAAAGTTTCCAATGCATCCAATATTTTTTGATAGTGTGGGGAGGCTTGTGCTCACTCATCTTTAATTATTGCCATTAAAGGGAAATGGTTAGGCAGTTCACATTAAATTGGTTAGTGGAGATTTCATGACTAATGTTTAGAGTTCAAAAGTAATTCAGACTTTCAAAGTACTGTACGTTGTAATCATCATACACTTTAAAGTTTAGTTGATGACTTAGTTGACGACTGACCTGGGTCATTTTCCCCGTCCATCACGATATAGAGGAAAGCAATCTACATTTTCACTTTATAACTCTATTATATTTTTATATTTTCAGCGTGTATATATATTATTCAAACAATGAATAGTATGACAAATTGAGTGTCGATTTTTATATATTTTGTAGGTTTAATGATTTCAATATTAATTTCTAAAGTATTAGAATATAAAATAATTGGAAAAATCGAACAAAATAATACTAAAACGAGCAAACAACGATAGATGCTCACGAAGGTGCCCACAAAATGAGGTATAGCATATCATTTCTCTACTATATATATTTACATTTGGGTTTTATAAGTTTATAGGTTTTGAATTTTTCATTTTTGATTTTTTTTTTAATTTTCAGATTTTTTAATATTTAATTACTTTTGAATTAATATTTAATTACTTTTCACACGTAAATTAAATGACGTTATATTTTTAATAAATAATTTTTAATGTTTATTTTATTTTATTAAAATAGTACTAATATTTATAGTTTACACATTTTGAATTAATCTTTATGAAATAGAAGTTTTTTTTTTTTTTTTGACGACGACGACGACTTGAGTCATTTGCCCCCATCAATTTCGTGTTAAGTGGAGTATCATGTAAAATGAGAATGTGGGACATCGAGGTCCCATTCCACACTTATTTGGAAGAAGAATCGTTGACAAAGACTCAAACTTCAAATTTGGACATCGAGGTCCTATTTTTTATTTTTATTTTTCCCTTGTAACTCCCGTTACCATAATTCCATTTAGATATTTTTAGTTCCTACAGCTTTTTTTCTTTTCCTCTACATAATATCTATTTCCACGTAGATCTCAATCACTGAAAAAAAAATCAATAAAGCAATATTGTCTCTATCAAGCATTTCAATATTTCATCGAACAAGCTCAACAATTACCATTGCACAAGGGGAAAATCCCAAAGAATTAGCAAGCCTCTTAAATAGCGGATTTATGGATCATCAATCGTGTACCAATCGTTAATTTTAATTAGTTTTATAATAGTCCTTTTTATCTCTACTTAATTATATAAAAATAGGCTTGTGTACAAAATGTAAATTGTCTATTATATCCACAATCTTTGAACACAAAAATTCTGGCGCGGAATTTAATGCATTGTGATGATATATTAATAAAATAATATGTTAAAATATTAAAGTAGTATAATTGTGGACCCCGCTAATATTTTTGTGTGTGTTAAAGTAATAAAGTATAAAGTGTAAAATGTTAAAGTGATTGTGTTTTGTAGGCCTATTACTAAAAAAAAGAAAATATCTAAAGATAGTGGACGTCCAATATAGTAATAGTGTCTAAAATTGTGGATGGAGGGAGTATTAAATGTAAGAGTATTACGAATGCAATGTGATATATTAGTATTATATTTATAATAAATATTTTTTGAAGAATAATATTATTAATAATTACCAAAGATGATTCGATAAAACTTATAATAGGAAGCCAAATCAGTAGTAAAATATACTCCTTTAGAGTGCTTTTGTTTTACAAAATTAAGGAAATTATTTTTCTCTTATTGTCTACTAAGTAAATTTTATATAATAAAAAAAAATAGTCATTTGGGCTAACCACAAACACACACGCAGATTATTGTCTACACGCAGTAAAAATAGTCATTTGGAGTATATAACTAGCAAAGAGAACGTGCGTTGCACGTGTAACTTGCAAATTGTTAAAGTATTATATTTTAAAATTGAAAATATACTTTTATAGGATATAATAAAATATAAGTTATCAACATAATAAAATATTCAACATCTATGTTAACAGTTTATGCACATAGAAATTTTTTGAAGTATATATTGGGTTTTATCTTTAAGATTGTACTTTTTTTTTTCAAAATTTGAAGTTTAACCCTTACTAATTACAGTAATAGATAATAAACGCATTATAAGAAGGGGAAAAAAGCACATTATTTATTTAATGACTAATAAATATAATAAACTGTCAATTTTCCTTAAATTACGAGATTTTCCATAATTTGAGTTAATACTAAGGATAAAATATTGCAAGAAAATTGAGTCAATAATAAGGGTAAAATATATAGTGCAAATTATAATGAGTAAAAAATGCTCTTTTATAGTAAAAAAATTAAGATAAATTTATACAAATAATAGAAAAAAGTTTATACGAATGATATGAAAAAAATAAGATAAATTTATACGAATAGTAGAAATTTAAACTCATGGTTTAATTGTGTATTATATTTCATTTGCCAATTTTATGTAATTTCTTGATTTATGTAATTATTATTTTTGTTATTTTGTATCATTAATATTTTTTTAAACATATATCAAATTGACTTGTAAAAGAAATAAAAAAATTGATACAACAAAACATACTATGTCAAGTAAACGGTTCAATGCATAACAACAAAAATAGAGGGATGGAGGAATGCTATAGTGTTGCTCTACATTTGAGGGGATAATATTTATTCCACAAAAAATATATAGGGGGATATTTGAAGTTGGCTGTTGGAGCAAAATTCACCATCAAAATAGCTATCAACCCTCCTTTCGTGAGCGTCATTCACGTTTAATTATTATTATTATTATTATTATTATTATTATTATTACTACTACTACTAACACCTCAAATATTTCTACGGGGATCGTTAAATTCAATATTTATATAAAAATTAAAGTTCGACATATCTCCACTATTGAATATCTAAATACTCACTCCGTCTCACTTCAATTGTCTTATACTTTGAATATATGTGAAGTATGAAATAATAAAGTGAGACAATTGAACTGATACGGAGGGAGTATCCTACTATACATAACAATATGAAACCCTTATAAGTTAATTATCTAAATTAATTGAAAACATTGATGTATTATAATGTGCAGGAATTGTTGCTTACTAATAATTTGATTAATGCTTATATTCTTGTTGTGAATATATATGTTCATTTAAACATTATATTTTTTTTAAAAACATTTAATAGAACATGTTATTATTAGATCGGTCTTAAAAGAGATGTTGAGCAGACGGAAGGGATGAAGAAATAAAAGAACTCCGTAATTCATGGAGTATTCTATTTTTTTATAAGGCAATTTTAATTTATGACAAATTCTTGTAGATATTATTACCATTAATTTGAGATATATCATAATATAGTAGATTACATTATTACCCTTAATTTGAAAACTATTACAAGGATATTATAGGCGATGTACATTTTGCCACAAGACTCTTTTTTATATAAGTATAGATAAAATTGAATAGCTATGCAGTTGGCGCTTTCCGTCTGTCAGCTATTGAATTTTAATTTTTAATTTTGAGAGACGGTGATTGAATTCGATTGCGAGCAAGCTATTGATTGTTGTTAGGGGAAAAAATCAGAATATGTTTAAATTAGGTTTCTCTGGAGTTATAGATCTTGTACTTGTGATTATTGTATGATCTAATTAAAAAGTGTAATACAAGGAGGAGGAGGAAACAAAATGATATCACTTATTTTGTACGGAGTATGATCTAATTAACAATTTTTTTAATTTATTTTTTATTTTTTATAATTGTGAGATATCACAATGTGGTGATTCGTTTATTTGGTCCTTTTGATGTAGTCTAGATCTAGTAGTTTGATGTGTAGACTGTAGGACGACTATTTATAAGGGCTCCTTTGGGTTAGAGGAAAATATCATGACCATCATATATATATATATATATATATGGAGTGGTTACTATGCTAAAAAGTTCCTATGTGAGAAATAGGAAAGAATTGTATCCATTGATATTATACTAATTAGCGGCTGAGATTTAAGATCTAAATTCATAATATGCGGATTGATATTTCTCTTTAAACTGTCACAAGGGCTATTTAGGTAGATAATGTATTTGTGGATCCCACCAAATCCTCCTCCTAAATTATCAACAACAACCTTTAACAAATCTCCTAATATTTTCCATCATTCATCTATAATTGAATTCTTATATTGATCTATCTCGTCTCCTAAAATATTCTTCTCGTAAAATTGCCTTGAACATTTCTCATTTAATAGAATTGATTTCAATGCTTAAATATTAAACACGTCTTGCTTTTTCAATGCAAAAAATTGTATGGAGTATTACGATTAAAAAGGTTCATTCAAAGATTTTTTTTCAATAATAGATCTGAAATATTAAAAAAAAAATACTTTTTTCAATAACATATTATAAAATAATATATATATTTTTTTCACTTTTGACAAACTAAATTTGATGCTTAAATTCCACTAATGTCATGCTTTTTGAAATAAGAAGTTGTGCTTTCGATAAAGAAAAATACTTAAAAAGTTAAAATAAATGGGGGAGTTCAAAAAGGAATTATGCATTACTTAAATAATATTTATTTTATCAATTTTGAATTTTGACAAACTAAATTTGATGCTTAAATTCCACTAAAGCCATGCTTATGGAAATAAGAATTTGTGCTTTCGATAAATAAAATAAAAAAATAAAAAAAAAGTTCAAATAAATGGGGGAGTTCAAATTGAATTATGCCTTACTTAAATAACTATACATGGCACTTCACCCATTATAATTATATGAACAATAATTTAACTGAAATATGAAAAGTTCTTTAAGCATGACTATTTATGAACTCCCCCATTTATTTATTTTAAATAACCAATAAATGGGGGAGTTCATAAATAGTCATGCTTAAAGAACTTTTTCAAATAAATGGGGGAGTATTTTTTTTTTTTTTAATTTTGACAAACTAAATTTGATGCTTAAAGTCAATTAAAGTCATGCTTATTGAAATAAGAATTTATGCTTTCGATAAAATAAAATAAAAAAACTTAAATAACTATGGCACTTCACCCATCATATGAACAATAATAGAATATAAATATAAAAAAAATCTTTTTTCAATAAAATATTAGTATAAAATAAAAATAAAAATCTATATTTTTTTTCAATTTTGACAAACTAGGTTTGATGCTTAAACTCCATTAAAGTCATGCTTATTGAAATAAGAATTTGTGCTTTCGATAAAATAAAAAAAATACTTAAAATAAATGGGGGAGTTCAAAAATGAATTATGCATTATTACATCATCACTTGAATGGTCTTTTTCTTTCTTGATATATGTGTTGCTGCTTTTTTTTTTCTTTTACTGCCCATTGATATAAAAAAATAAAGTATAGTCATATCATGTTCGCTGTATTATAAGTATGATGCTTACGATAGATATTAACCATGCTTACATCAAGTATTTTTTATGCTTACATAAAGTATTCTTTATGCTTAATCAACAAATAAAACTAATAGAATAATCCTAGGAAAATTTTCTAATAGAACTCATTTTTAACACCATTAAAATTAAAATATCTTCACAGTAGCAATTCTTCATGATGTACGAGATCATAATATACAATAACAAATAATAAACAGTATACTCTCAAATATATTAAAAATTAAAAAAAATACAAATTACATATTAAAACACTTCACGCAAAAAGAAAATGAAAACTTTTGCAATCATATGTATGAGATCCCGGGTTTAGCCCAATGGCCACGGTACTTGCCTGCAAAGCAGGAGGTCCCGGGTTCGATCCCTGGAGGGAACGAATTCTAGGAGAAGTAATTCTGGGGGTCTGAGAGATGTACTAACTACTAACCGCTAACTACTAACTTTGCCCGATCAAAAAAAAAAAATGTATGAGATATGTATTTGACGAAGTCCATTTATGAAAAATGAAGAATCTTGCCCGGAAAAATCATCTTTTTGACGAAATGAATGCAAACGACGAATGGCGGAAGAGTTAAAAAAAATACACGTAATTAAATCCCGAAATTATAGGGACGTGGATATTTAAGAAGGTAATAATTAGACAATATTACCCCTATATTAAATCACTTAAACGGTTTTTCCATTATATAGTTATATTTTCTGCATTCATTTACAGCCGTAGATTAGAAAATATTGATGGATAGGATGTATTCCTATTTAACATGTGGGGATTCATTCCTACATCATCCATCCTCTATATATATATATATATATATATATATATATATATATATATATATAAAATTATAAAAAAAAATAAAAATTCACACACAGTATAGTTTACCCCTAAAGTATGCAAGGGCCTAATTTATACATTAATTTTCTACAAAGATGCCAAAAGTTTCCAATGTATCCAATATTTTTTGTGAGTGGGGGAGGCTTGTTGTGCTCACTGATAGGATATGGCCCGGCCCAAGCATTGAGCCCAATATAAATGGGTCACGATATTAAACTCGGCCTATGCAAGTTCGGCCCAATTAAGAGACTTCTTCACCAAACAAGGAATGTTTCTTGATCGACTATAACTCAAACTCCAAGAGAGAGTAGAAGATTCGGATGTCTGCCATAAAGATCAAGATAAGCCCAAAGAGAGAGTCCTTATAGGAATAGACTTTGTATTAGAATCAAGTTCCATATGAGCTTGATTCTATAAATAGGGGCTTAGAATAGAATGAGAGGGGGGAGAACAATCTTGTAATCACTACTCATATTAGCAATAAAGATCCATACTCTTGCTCCGTGGACGTAGATCTATTCTAATAGATCGAACCACGTAATTTCTTGTGTTTCTTTTACTTTCGTGCTCGATTTATTCCTTATTGACATTCATTAATTACCTACGAAAATAAGATCGATCACTGGCGCGTCTGTGGGAACCTAAATTTATAATTTCCGATCAAAAGTTTTCTGGGTAATCTGCCGTCATGACAGGAAGGCCAACACGATCAACCGCTGCTGCCGCCACCAACAAGGAAAAGGAGGTTCAGCAAACCGAACAAGGTCCGGTAGCAAATCCACCAGTTCGGGGAGCAGAAATCCACGAACGAGGCAAGTCAGGCGCAAGATCCGAACCCGGCAACACGCCGTCGACCTGGGAAAGAACTGGCAAGAGAATAGGCTCACCGGAATCTCCCACTGAACAGCCGCCGACAGAGCACGCCGGAGCTACGGCTGGAAAAGTAGCGCAGCAATCGCCACCATAAATTGCGATTGCTGCAGATTCCACCGCCGCCATCCGCTGCTCTCCTCCGTCGTCCAACATTCTCCAGCGTTCGTGAGAACACCAGAGTTTCTCCACGCAGCAACCCGGCGCCGTCACGAGTCGCTATGTTTTTCGAAAAAACCATAGCCGATGCCGCCGTCTGCTGCTACTCCGTTGCTGCTGATTGTTTGCGGGATTGGAGAGGAGTTGATGGAGACTCCTATTGCAACGCCACCGCGGGAGCTCGCCGGAAAAACACGGCTGGAGGCAACACCACAGTCGTCGTCGCTGCAAAACGCAGCAGTAGCTACCGCTGTTTCTTCCAACTCCGCGCCACCGTCCTTTCTCCTCCGCAACGTCCAGCAGCTCGCTGGCGCCCCAAGGATCACCGATGACAGCACCGCAGCCACCTGATACCACTGCAACCCACTAGGGTTTAAGAACCTAGCTGCAGCCGCCGTCGCTGCGCAGCGGCTGAACCGCCACCGTCGGTGCTGTTGTGCTGTTGCTTGGGACTCCTCCGATCCATCCTCATCATTGATGACAACGACCAGCTGTTGCTGTGGTTCCGGTAAGTCGATGTCATAGCAATTTGAGCTCAAACCCTAGTCGCCAATCGCCTCACCACCACAGTGCTGCCACGTCGCCCAAACGTCCGATGAGAGGTGCTGTTTTCTCTGTCATGCTGCAGCCAAGTCTTTGGAGCGCGTCCGTCATCGAGGGAGATCGTCCGGAAGCCGCTGCAGCCCCGGTGAGCGAGAACAGCTGCGGTAGGGTTGAAACCCTAGCCGCGGTCCTCACCACCGCCGCAGCGCCGCCGCGCCTCCTTCAACATGCACCGCAGTGCAGCATGGAGTTATCTCCTTTAAGGTCATTCCTCATTCCAATTCTTTTTTTATTAGTTTTTTTTAATGAAAAAAAAGGAAAAAAAGAGTTGTATTAGCTCGTATTTTAATTTATTAGCAACAATCACGTATGATAAATTACCCTTACGAAGATGACATAAAATCCTGACGAGGGTAATTTAATATCCTTTTGAGGATAAATAAACCCCAAAACTGGGGTAAACTATAAACGTGCGTAAGGGGACCACCCCTATCGATACTTCTCGACAAATAAGGAACTTAAAGCCAATCCTCGTCTTATGACGAGAAAGAGCTACTTAAAGCCAATCCTCATCTTATGACGAGGAAGAGCTACTTAAAGTCAAACCTCGTCTTATGACGAGGTCGAGCTATCTAAAATGTAAACCTCATCTGATGATGAAGTCGAGCTACCTAAAGCCTAAACCTCGTCTTATGACGAGGTCGAGCTATCTAAAGCATAAACCTCATCTTATGACGAGGTCGAGCTATCTAAAGCCTAAACCTCGTCTTATAACGAGGACGAGCTACCTTCGTTTAAAAATGAGGATGACCTACCTTCGTTTAAAAACGAGGACGAACTACCTTCGTTTAAAAACGAGGACGACCTACCTTCGTTTAAAAACGAGGACGAACTACCTTCGTTTAAAAACGAGGACAACCTACCTTTAAAAACGAGGACAACCTACCTTCGTTTAAAAACGAGGACGACCTACCTTCGTTTAAAAATGAGGATGAACTACCTTCGTTTAAAAATGAGGATGAACTACCTTCGTTTAAAAATGAGGACGACCTACCTTCATTTAAAAACGTGGACGACCTACCTTCGTTTAAAAATGAGGACGACCTACCTTCATTTAAAAATGAGGACGACCTACCTTCATTTAAAAACGTGGACGACCTACCTTCGTTTAAAAATGAGGACGACCTACCTTCGTTTAAAATGAGGACGACCTACCTTCATTTAAAATGAGGACGACCTACCTTCATTTAAAAACGTGGACGACCTACCTTCGTTTAAAAATGAGGACGACCTACCTTCGTTTAAAAATGAGGACGAACAATCCGTTGTAGCTCGTCATATTTCTCTTGTGCTGCGGTAAACTTCACCTCGGCCTCATTCTGGACATGACCAACTCTACCTCGTCTTTTGACGGGACGAGCTGAACTCGACTTCATCGAATTTATTTTTTGACGGGGCAAGACATCTTTTTTACCTCGTCTTTTGACGGGACGGTGTGCACTCGACTTCGTCAAATTTATTTTTCGACGGGGCAAGACATCTTTTTTACCTCGTCTTTTGACGGGACGGTGTGCACTCGACTTCGTCGAATTTATTTTTCGATGGGGCAAGGTATCTTTTTTACCTCGTCTTTTGACGGGACGGAGTGCACTCGACTTTGTCAAATTTATTGACGAGGCAAGACACTTTTCTTCTACCTCGTCTTCGACGAGACGGTACGCATTTAACTTCGTCAAATTTATTTTTTGACGAGGCAATGCACTTTTCTTCTATCTCGTCTTCGACGGGACGGTACGCATTTGACTTCGTCAAATTTATTTTTCGACAAGGCAACGTACTTTTCTTTCACACTACTCCTAACTCAGCTATTCTCCTTACATTATATCCTCACTTCTACACTTTTTTGGGAGGGGATGTGATAGGATATGACTCAACTACTAGGTTCAAGCATTGAGCCCAATATAAATAGGCCACGATATTAAGCTCGGCCTACGCAAGTTCGGCCCAATTAAGAGACTTCTTTACCAAACAAGAAATGCTTCTTGATCGACTATAACTCAAACTCCAAGAGAGAGTAGAAGATTCGAATGTCTGCCATAAAGATCAAGATAAGCCCAAAGAGAGAGTCCTTATAGGAATAGACTTTGTATTAGAATCAAGTTTCATATGAGCATCTATAAATAGGGGCTTAGAATAGAATGAGAGGGGGGAGAACAATCTTGTAATCACTACTCATATTAGCAATAAAGGTCCATACTCTTGCTCCGTGGACGTAGATCTATTTTAATAGATCGAACCACATAATTCCTTGTGTTCCTTTTACTTTCGTGCTCAATTTATTCCTTATTGACGTTCATTAATTACCTACGAAAATAAGATCAATCACTCACTCATCTTTATTGCCATTGGTGGGAATGGCTAGGCAGTTCACAATAATTTGCTTAGGGGAGATTTCAAGAATATTCAGTGTTCAAAAGTAATTCAGACTTTCAAAGTTGTAATTATCATACACTTGAAATATTAGTTGACGTCTGACCTGCGTCAGTCTACCTATACTCTAACCTCCCAAAGACTTGAACAACACTTTTGCATTAGTTTTCGAGTGCGCAATACAAGAATTTCGTTCATTTATACTATTACACGTATTTTCTAATATTCATTTTCATTTATGAGTTCGAATCTCAATTTTATTCCATGAGTAGGATGTCAACACTTTTAATATTGAGCGAATATGTTTTCGAGTAGGCAATATGAGAAGAAGTCCCAACAAGTGCATATTTTGAATATGTCCAAGACCTCGGCGTTAAATTAATTTTTTCATAATGATTAAAATAAAAAAGTTTTTCTATTCAAAACTTTGTTAGTGCATTTAGTTGGTGCATTTAGATTTCTAATATTCTGTAAAATGACAGGTGTAAGATATCGAGGTCCCATTTTCACATCATTCCACACTACTTTTTTAGATAAATAATAGTTGACGAAGACTCGACTTTATCATTTTAACATTAATTTCTTAATTAAGTGATGAGATCATTGAAAATATAATTAAGAATAACATGAGATGAAACATACTCCATGCGGCTCACCCTAAATGACCCATTTCTTTTCGACACGGGTTTTATGGAGGAAGTGTTAATGTATAAAATGTATTGTAATTAAGCATAGAGTGTTATTTATGTATTTAGGCATATAGAGATCATAAATGCATGAAAACATATTGATGTTTGATCTTAAATGAAAGATCATATAAAGACCTTTAATTTGGTACAAAAATCCTAAAAACGGAGAACAAACGAGCAAGTTATAATAATTTAAATTTTGTAATATAGTAATAGTGTCTAAAGATTGTGGACGAGGGAGTATTAAATGTAAGAGTATTACGAATGCAATGTGATATATTAGTATTATATTTATAAATATTGTTTGAAGAATAATAATTACCGAAGATGATTCGATAAAACTTATAATAGGAAGCCAAATCAGTAGTAAAAATATACTCCATTAGAGTGCTTTTGTTTTACAAAATTAAGGAAATATTTTTCTCTTATTGTCTACTAAGTAAATTTTATATAATAAAAAAAAATAGTCATTGGGCTATACCACAAACACACACGCAGATTATAAATGAAAAGATAAGTGTACCCACCAAATAGTCATTTCATGGAAAAAAAAATAAAAAATAAAATAAAATAAAATACTCATTCAACAACCAGATTATAAAAGAATTTTATAATTTATCTCATTCAAAAATTAATTATAAATGTAAAAAAGATAATTTTTTATTTACAAAAAATAAATATCTAACTTTCCGTTTGTCGGCACTAGAAGAATTAAATGATATAAAACCGGTGTTAATAAAGTTTTTGACAGTGCATTCATTATATTTAAATTTGTTAATAAGTATTGAGGTGCCGATGAGGCCTTGGTCTAGTGGCAAGGTGGAGACTCCCAAAATCTCTCATTAGTGAGAGGTCTCGGGTTTAATTCTTACCGTCACCACCTGCGGAGTAATAGATTTGATATGTAATTCTCCAAAAAAAAAAAGTAGTCATCGTTGACACGAAGAGCTCTTCTCTTTCGTAAATCACTATACCTCACACTAAATTATTTTATCTTTACTTACTAAATTATTTTATCTTTACTTCCTATCATTTCAACTTAGTTACGATAAATATTACTACAATCTAACATTTTTTCTAAATTCATGTCAAAAAAAAAAAATGAATATTCTTAAAGGACGGAGTGAGTATTATATCTTCAAATATTGTTTCTCATTTATGAGCTCGAGTCTCAACTTTACCATGTAAGTAAGATGCCCATTTTTAATATATCCATGACCTCGGCGTTAAAACTATTTTTTCATTATTGATAAAAAAAAATGATTTTTTTTTTTGTCGTATCAAAACTTTGTCAGACAGGCATGCGCTCCTTTCCTTCAAAAACTCCATCACTTTCGATCCCGATGCTATACTGCTCACGAAATGATCGAAAATACTTCTGTTTGTAATTGGATTGGCGTCACGTGCGGAATCAAACACAAAAGGGTCACTACTCTCAATCTCTCTTGAGTCTTGATTCGACCTCGCCGGAAATGTTGCTCCACATCTCGAAAACCTAACTTTTCTGATGTGGCAACAGACAATGACATTCTTGATTAAATATCATGGTAGAGTTGTTGCCTGTCAATTACGTAGTATAATTTTATTTCTCCTCTCAAAAGAAAAGAGAAAGAAACTACTCGTATAAATTCTATGTCTCGACCGTGTCCTCAAAAGAGTTGTTGACGAAGACTCAAACTTGACTTTCACATTAATTAGCTAAATATCCTAGAGAACGGATGAGATCATCTGTCCCAAAATTTATTTATTTTTATAAATTCTATATTATTTTTTATAAAAATAAATATACTACCTACGTATGATATAGTAAATCAAAATAGACATTTATAAGTAAAAATTAAAATTTGAAAAAATTACTAAAAATAGACTTTTTAGTTATTATATAACTAATAAAAGTGAAATTGATTGCTAAAAAATAATTATAAACTCTATATGGATGGGTGAACCCTTGAAAATAATCATAATATTAAACTAAATTATTACTGTATAAAATTAATAGAAATTGTGATTTGAGACACGATTCACACACCAAATTTGGGACAAAAGATCCCAGGTGCTTGGCGAAGGGCATCGGAATTAAAATGGATTAGCGTTCTCATAAGATTATTGAAAATATTATGATAATAAAAATTTAAAAATCTCGTAATGGAGAGCAAAGCATCCATACGTGATACATAAAGACTAAAGAGGGAATGCCGCCAATCCAAAATAAAAACAATCAATGGAGAATCATCTCTCTTCCTTTACTCTTTCCTGCATCTTCTTCTTATTCAATATCATTGCACTCTGCTTGGGCGCTGATATTAATTTGAATATTACCACAGACAAATATGCACTTCTTTCCTTCAAAAACTCCATTACATCCGATCCCAACGCTATTCTGCGCACGAAATGGTCTGAAAATATTTCCGTTTGTAATTGGATTGGCGTCGCGTGCGGAATCAAACACCAAAGGGTGACTGCTCTCAATCTTTCTGGATTCGACCTTGCCGGAATTGTTGCTCCACATCTCGGAAACCTAACGTTTCTCAAATATCTGGACATCAGTTCCAACAATTTCACGGGCTTTTTACCAGTTGAGCTCTCTAAACTGCGTCGATTGAAGGTGATGAACGTCGGGGTAAATTCATTAACCGGAGAAATTCCAAGGTGGTTGGGGGATTTGCCTCAACTGGAGCAACTCTATGTTTACAACAACACTTTCTTAGGTACAATCCCTGCTTCTTTGTTCAACAGTTTGAAGCTTCGAATCTTGGAAATGAGTTTCAATATGTTGAGTGGGAATATTCCAAAGGAAATTGGAAATAGCTCTTCCCTCCAAATACTAAACTTGAATAATAATGAGTTGAGTGGGTCCATACCACGTGGCATCTTCAACGTGTCTTCCATGAGAGAAATCAGAATTAGGAATAATAGCCTATCAGGTTCGCTCCCGACTGATTTGTGCGATAATATCCCAAATATCCAAGTACTATGGATTTCTGCCAATCATCTTTCTGGTAAAATTCCACCAAATATATGGAAATGCAGAGGCCTTGAGAACCTCAAATTATCCATCAATCATTTCAGTGGAGAAATCCCAAGTGAAATTGGGAGTTTGAGCATGCTTAGATACTTGTACCTGGGCTTTAACGACTTCGGAGGTACGTGTATATATGTGATTCTATATTCATATAACATTCTCCAATCTTGAAGGTATCTTCATTTAGATTAGTAAAAGAGAGTCTATTTGAAAGTGCAGGAAGGATCCCTGAAGAAATAGGGAATCTCTCACAGTTGGAGGCTTTAAGTATACCAGCTTCCTCTCTGGCAAGAAAGATTCCATCTTCAATCTTCAACATATCTTCATTGAGATTCATATACCTCTCTAACAACAGTTTGACGGGAAGTATCCCAGCTTTCAACATTAATCTACCTAACTTAGAAGGGTTATCTCTATATCATAACAGCTTACAAGGTACGGTATATGCTTATAATTAAACCTCTCAAACAATAGGTTGACGGGAAGTATCCCAGCTTTCAACATTAATCTACCTAACTTAGAAGAGTTATATCTATATGATAACATCTTACAAGGTATGCTTATAAATAAAATGAAGCATTCACAATTTATCTTCTCTTCTATGAGAAAATTAAACAATAAACTCATATATAACTTGAGGTAATTAAAAACACCATGCTGCATATGCGATAGTAATTATGTACAGATAGGGTCTCAAGTGATATATGCAACAATTTACCCAACATAATTGCACTTTATCTCTCACAGTTTCACTCTCCTACAATCAACTTTCAGGGAAGATTCCGCCAAATATATGGAAATGCAGAAACCTTGAATTCTTGTACTTATCCTACAACAAGTTGAGTGGCAGCATCCCACGTGGAATTGGAAATCTGACCATGCTTACAAAGTTGGACTTGAGTTACAATGATTTGGCAGGTACATATATTTATGCATGCCATTAATTGTTCCACGAACCACTATATTTATGCATGCATTCTATTTTCTATAAAATATATACTTTTTTTTAGTAACAATAAAATATATACTTTTAAATATAAAGTAATCATATATAAATTTCTAGATAATAAAAGTTATTTTAGTTACTTATCGTGAATAAAATATAACTGAATAGCTATTTTTAATGAACCTGGAGAAGGAGTATATATGTTTTACACAATCTTTTCTTGCATACCAGTCACACCACGATCAAATTATACCCCCAAATCATAACATGTTTCGAAATTATGGTGGGAAGAGTTGGTTTTGTGTATATATGTGATAGTGTATGTATAAGTGAAAGTGGAAGATTATGTACGCGCACAGGTATTGTCCCAATTTATCTCTCTTGTGTTGCTTTCTGACTTCCAAGTTCAAGGGTGAAAGTGTTCCTTTCTTAAACCTCGTAAGCATACACCTTAAAAAAAAAAAATGCTAGAATCAGCACCAAACTGTAGGAAATATTATCAAAGTTTAATCTAACAATTCCGGGCAATGGTGCCAAAATTTGATAGCTAAATTTCTTAGCAATGCTAATCCGTTTAAAAATCGAGTATCGTGTCCGAGAGGATTGTTATCATGAAAACACTTTGAATATTACTCCCTCCGTCTCATATTTGTTTACTCGTTTCTTTTCGGCACGAGAATTAAGACGGGAATGTTTAGTGTATAAAGTGTATTGTGTTTAGGAGGGAGTGTGGTTTATGTATTTAGGCGTATTTTAAAATCTAGAGCATGATAAATACATGAAAACATATTGATGTCTAATCCTAAACGAAAGATCGTATCAAGACCTTTAATTTGGTATAAAAATCATAAAAAAACGGCAACAAACAATCAAGTTATGATAATTCAAACTTTTAGAATTTAAATTATATTAGAATACGTGCTGAGAGGTGAGTGAATGATGAAATTTAATTAGGGAATATTAAGTGTAATAAGGAATTTACTAATTGTATAATTTAAACCCTAATTATTTTCCAAAAAAAAAACGTGTCAAGAAATATGGGACGGCCCAAAGAAGAATACATGTCTATAAATATGGGACAGAGGGAGTATAACTTAAACATACAAGTACTATCCAAGCTCCAACATAGCGTTAAGTAGTGGTTTTCAAATATCAACGAGAAATGTAAACTAAAAGGAGCAAACAAACTCCGAAATAACTAGCACAAGTAATGGACAAAGGTAACACAAAGAAATATCAATAAAAGAAAAATGATTCCAATTGCACTTCAACATCAACCTCAACCATTGATTTAAACTATTACATTAATTGATCAACCACATTTTAATCTAGATTCATGTGGATCGAGAGACTCCTAGCTAATCACCAACTCTCCTCTTGAAGTCATGTGGAGAGACTCCCAACCAATCATCAACTCTCCTCTCGAAGCAATTGACGAAAGTAAATTGATATTTTACCTAACTCCGATCGATTAAGACTTAAGGTGAAATACCAACTCCCAAAGGCATATAGAGCTCTTAATTAAATCTCCTATTAGTATGAATTACTAATATTGTGGTGATTCGAATCCAAGTATAAAATCAAAGTCTCCTGATCAATTACTCATTACAATATAAATAAAGCATCAAATACCATAAACTATGAATTAGAAGGCTAAATCATAAGCAATAATCCAAATTTATGGTGTAGATCATGTATCCATACAGTAGGAATTAAAAAAAGAGATCTAGCTACTCGTGATCAAAGACAAATCACAATAAAAATTAAAATAAAAGAAACATTGAATTAAAACAAACTGAAGTGATTTGGGAAAGAATTGTTGGCTTGATCTTCAAATCTTCACCTTCAATTTCCACCCCAAGTACAAAAATCTAAAAATAGAATGAGATCTAGTGTTTTAGGGTTCTAGGAAAAGAAAAGATAATGAAAAAAGAAACTTCGATATATAAATTCTAAGTTCTTTGTTGAAGTTCAACATGTCAAATTAAATTATGTTTTTTTGCATAGCATGTCCATCATGTTGCGTTTTACTATGATTATGGTTGATTGTCGAAATAATAATAATAATAATAATAATAATAATAATAATAATAATAATAATAATTATATGAAGTTTTTTTTAAAAATTTTTTTAGTTTATAGAATATATAATAAATAGATGAATTATTTTCAAAACTATTTAAATAACAAAATGATCCGTCTTCCAAAACCAAAAGTGTGCAACAATTAATATAACACAAGTCACAAGATATATATAATCAAGAATGTCGTACCACATAGTAGCCGGAGGGAGTATATATATAGGAAAATATATTAACAAATATTTTCATTATATTATTAGAATAATGCTCCTTACGTGCAAATGCACGTGCATGATGCTAGTATATAGAAATGTAGCAATGAATGCATTATTGACTTCGTACCAATATATTATTATAACCCTATAATTATATGCATTATAGGAAAATTCGTCATGCATTATTTAAAATTACGAAGTAGTTTCTTTTTACATTTTTTGGCCGTAACTGGATATTATACTATATAAAGAAAATTGTAAAATCAAAGTTTTCAATAGATAATTATCTTCGTATGGTTGCATGTTGATAATTTTGGCTGACACGGAAAATTAAAGTTTTCAATAGATAACTATCTTCATATGATTGCATTTTGATATATTTCTTCACATGATGCATTGTTTCAATTTTGTCCAAAATATTTTTTATGCATTGTAGTGTTTTTGTCAATGCATTACATTACTTCAAATAGTGCATTTATCATACTTTGGTCAATACATTTTTTGCATATTAGTTTACCTGCAATTTAATATTGCAAGACCCTCTAATTAATTTCATAGCTCATATTTTGCTCTTTACTTCCTTTCTTATTCAAATCATATAGAAAACTAATTTGTATCAAGTAATTAAAAAATCAAAACAAAAAAAGATCTAACTTATAAAACCTATTGAAAGTCGACATCAGACTGTAAGACATTTGGAAGACAAACTAATTTTGATTAAGCCGCGAACAAATAAGCTGAGTTGTCGATGCAACTAAGAAAGAGAATGAAGATTATAGAGAAACGGGGAAAGACTGACTATTGACGTAACCTTCAGAAAAAATTTATCGAAAAATTTGAAAATTTTATGTTTTAGGCGATAAGAATAGATGAGAGAGGAAGATTAATCTGAAAATATGTAAAATTTTGATCAACACGAGTTTTAAGAAAATTTTGATAAAGTTGTTGTAAGAGGGTCTCACTTAAGTGAGTGAGAGTGTTTTCCATTTTAGGTAGTAGTAACACATATTTGGGGGCGTTCCGAAAAGAAAATTTTCACAAATATATTGGGGACGGAGGGAGTATATATTAATATATTTTAATTAAGTACCTAATTGTGATTAAAGTTTATTAATTTGAATAGGGTTTATAGATTTTTAATTAGAGTTTATACATATTAATTAAAAAGTGATACCCGTCGAATTTCGACGGGATACAAACTATTTATAATTAAATAATGTGTATTAACTTATATCACATTTAACATAAGAAACAAGGAACAAGAAAATGAGTGCAATTATTAAAAAAAAAAAAGCAACGATATTTAACTCTAGACTGTACTCAATATTATTAGCTAACCCGTGTCTATACAGGGGAATTGCCACACGAGATTGGTACTCTATCATCCCTCGAGTTTTTCAGCGTGTTCAACAATTCATTATCTGGTTTCATCCCATCTTCCATATTCAACTTATCAACTTTGAACATATTGGGACTTTCATACAATGAGTTTTCGGGAACGCTTCCTTCAGGTATGGGGCATTCACTATTCAATCTGGAAATGCTTCTTTTAGGTTATACCAATTTGATTGGCCCGATTCCAAACTCTATCATCAATGCTTCTCAACTTACCTTCTTGGGAATGAACCACAATTCCTTGAATGGGTCCATACCGGACTTTGGTAATTTGAAACTCCTAGAAAAACTTCAAATTTGGGGTAATATGTTGAGCGGGGAGGCAGCCCCATTTCTCTCTTCATTAACTAACTGTCGATATTTGAAAGTTTTGGAAGTATCTGATAACTTACTCAGCGGTATCCTACCTGCTTCAATTGGGAATTTTTCCTCTTTTCTTGAGATTATGTCGGCATCAAACAACAACATCATGGGCGCCATTCCTTCGGAAATTGGAAACTTGAGCAGTTTGTTGGATCTTTATTTGGGTGGGAATCAATTCAGTGGGCCCATTCCACCAACCGTTGGGAATATGAAGCGTCTCCAGAGACTGTATCTGAATGGGAATCAATTGGTAGGGTCTATGCCTAATGATCTTTGTCGATTGAGTAATTTGGGGGAGTTGAGCCTTGAACGTAACATGCTCGTAGGTTCGATTCCAAAATGTTTGGGTGAAGTTAAATCCTTGAGAAACATCTACTTAAGCTCCAACCACTTGAATTCCACCATCCCTCCCAAATTTTGGGCTCTTAAGGACCTTCTCATTTTGGACTTGTCCTTCAATCATTTGAACGGTCAGTTTTCATTTCAAACCGGAGATTTGAAGGCAATCAACTCTCTGGATTTGTCCTTCAATCAGTTCTCAGGTGATATTCCAAGCATAATTGATGGTTGTCAATCATTAGAAATTCTAAACCTGTCAAATAATCAGTTTAATGGATCTATTCCCAAATCCTTGGGAAATGTCAAAGGTTTGACTAATTTAGATTTATCTCACAACAATCTCTTTGAATTGATACCTAAATCTTTAGAGGATCTCCAATTTCTTCTAAACTTTGATGTTTCTAACAACCATTTGGAGGGGGAAATTCCGAATGGGGGTCATT
Organism: Mentha longifolia; assembly: GCA_001642375.2. NCBI lineage: Eukaryota > Viridiplantae > Streptophyta > Magnoliopsida > Lamiales > Lamiaceae > Mentha > Mentha longifolia. Next base: position 4,867,779 of record CM038114.1, on the reverse strand, counting down.
TTGGTAACTTCACTGCTCAATCTTTTTCCCACAACTTTGCCCTCTGTGGTTCAACAAAGTTCCAAGTTCAGCCTTGCTCAAAAACTAGAGGTGGGTCAAGGGGGAAAAGGGTTGTTCAATTGATAAAGTATATGGTGCCCTCATTGATTGTATTAGTCATTTTGGTGTTTGTCATGTTTATGATCATAAGGAGAAGAAAACAGAATAATGCAGCATTTACTGATATTTCATCGACTATTGAGTGGAGAAGAATTTCTTACGTAGAACTTGAACGAGGGACAAATTGTTTTAGTGAGGGAAACTTACTTGGGAGAGGAAGCTTTGGTTCGGTCTTCCAAGCAACACTTTATAACGGACTACGAGTTGCAGTCAAAGTGTTCAACTTGCAACTAGAAGGAGGTGCAAAAAGTTTTGACGTCGAAACTGAAATATTGAGCAGCATTCGACACAGAAACTTGGTTGGAGTTATCGGATGTTGTAGTAACACAGAGTTTAAAGCGCTAATCCTGACATACATGCCAAATGGGAGCTTGGATAAGTGGTTACATTCCGACATGGATAGTGATCTGGATCTAATACAGAGACTCAAAATATCATTAGATGTTGCAGCGGCAATGGAATATCTACACCATGGCTATTCGTTCCCTGTGGTCCATTGTGATATAAAGCCAAGCAATGTGTTGCTAGATGCAGACATGATAGCTCATCTATCTGATTTTGGCATTTCAAAGCTTTTCGAGGAAGGGGAAGCTTTCGTCCAAACACAAACATTGGCCACCATTGGTTATGCAGCACCAGGTGATACATGCAGAATATTAATATTTCCAACTTTATTTCCATCATATTACTTTCTTATGAATGTTTTATATAATCCTACAAATTGATAAATTATTATGTGTGATACAAATAGAGTTCGGATTGGAAGGGAGAGTGTCGACACGTGGGGATGTGTACAGTTTCGGGATCATGTTGTTGGAGATGTTCACGGGGAAGAAGCCAACAGATGATATGTTTGGTGGGGCAATGAGCTTAAAGGACTTGGCAGCTGAAGCTCTACAACAGAATGCAACTATTGAAATTGTGGCAGCTGCTCTGTTGTCTAGGGAAGATCCACAATTCTCAGCCAAGGAGCATTGCGTGTCATCGATTTTTGAGTTGGCAATGAAATGTGCAGCAGATTCGGCAGATCAAAGAATCAATATGATCGAAGCAGGAGCTACTCTGCACAAGATCTATACCGCAACTGTAGCAGCTTTAGGAAGCTGTCGTCCGCGATACGCTTTATCTGTTAGTATTGGGGAAAATGGAAATTGAAGCTTGTTGTAGTTTGGCAACCTTATTAGTTCAAAATCTAAAGAAATGTGTGTAGGATTCAAATTTCAACTTCCATATTAATTTGAGTATTGCAAAGAGTATAAAAAACAAGTTTGGAACATGAGTATCCAATCTTTTGAAGCCTAATTAGAATCATATCAGATTCTTGACTTGGGAGACTGACAGTTATATACTTTAAAGTAGTTTTGAGATGAGCAATTGACTGCATTAGAATGCATATTTATGCAATCAACACGCTCGTCGGCCGCTAAGTTTAACGCACACTCTTGTTTGTGTTCAGTTTATATGTAATAATTCTAAGGGTAATGCAGGAAAAAAAAAATGTTTCAATTAGAGAAATAATTTGCATAATAATGAAAATAAACCCCTAACTCGTAAATGTGAATATCGCTTTCAAAATAGCTTTACAGTTTTCGGAGGCTTTTCAATTGTCTAAAAAAATAATATGCGATATTTTGATTTGTTTTAATTTGTATTTCCATGTATCTCTCATCACCATAATTTCGTTATGATTTTTTAAGTTCCTACAAGTTTTTATTTCTCTGCATAATATTTTATTTCCATAAATCTATCAGTCAATATCAGTTAAAAAGATTAAACAATTATACTAAGAATCGGAGACCTCAAACTTGAAAATAGATGAGAAATAGATGGATAAGAAAAGGAGAAGAAGGAGCAGCTGATAATATTCCTTTCAATTTATGATGCCACTTAAATTCTCTGATTAGAGATAAATTTGATACTATAAAAAGGAGGAGCAGCAGCTGATATTATTCCTTATTCGATTATATTATTAGTTGCATATAGAGTGTGCAAAAGTCGAGATTTATATTCTACTCCCTCCATTTCGCTTAACTTGGCTCATTTGAATAGTGGCTTTTCTGGCACGTTTTTCCACGCTTCTTGATGATGGGTTTTAAAATGAATTTTTGAAGAATTATTTTTTTTATGGGATACTACGACTGTCGTAGTATCCCGTAAAAAAAATAATTCTTCAAAAATCCATTTTAAAACCCATCATCAAGAAGCGTGGAAAACCGTGCCAGCACAAGCCAAAAAGTTTTGAGCCAAGTTAAGCGAAATGGAGGGAGTATATTTTCGTATACAATTTATAATATCATGAGTTCCCAATCTTTTAAAAATTAGTCGGGTTGATTTCTATCGACGGATATCATTTATTTTCATAAAAATGTTATTTTAAAAACATTGGGCCTATACCATTTATTCACTTCTATTGGTCCAACACAAATTAATTAACATTAAAATTTCCATTAAAATTAAAATTAATTATAGTAAATTTATCAAAGTCAATTACCTTTTTCCTCTTACAGAAATGTAAAATCAATTTGAAGTTTGAACCACATTTAAATTGCCATAACAATAATATATAGAGTAGTTTTATTTCTTTGATAAGTTTCCTTTCATTATTTCAACAAAAAAATAAAATTTCACTAATTAAGTTGACGACGACGACGATTGGCTCGCGTCAATTGCCCCCCGTCCTCATGTTATCTTGACAGCCTGGAAACTTCAATAGTTGACGACGACGACGGTCTTTTCAATGATGACATCTTTCATCATATTCAAAAGATTTATGATGTGGCAACATACAGTGACATTCTTTTGTGAATATCTTGGTACAACTGTTGGTAGTCAATTATAATTAGAGTTGTCGGTGCATTTAAATTTCTAATAAGTACTATTATGTAAAATGATAATGTAGGGCATATATGCAGGTCCCAGTTATACATACATTCCACACTTATTTGGAAGAAGAGTCATGCGTTGACGAAGACTCAAACTTGACGTTCACATTAATTACTGATCGATCTTGTTTTCGTAAAACAATTAATGCACGTAGATAAAGAATTAATGAACACGAAAGAAAACGGAACACAAAGGGATTTACGTGGTTCGATCTATTAGAATAGATCTACGTCCACGGGCGGAAAGAGTATGGATCTTTATTGCGTGGATGAGTAATGATTACAAGATTCTTCCTCTTTTCTCAATCTATTCTAAGCCCCTATTTATAGGTAATTACATGAAATTCGACCTTAATACAAAGTCTATTCCTATTTGGACTCTGGCTTGATCTCCTCCTTTATGGATCAACACCGAGCTTCTATATCTCTCTCTTGGAGCTTGAGTTGTAGTCGATGTAGGAGTCTTGGTTGCCTTGATGATAAAGTCTCTTATCTTCAATTGGGCCGAGCTACCTGGGCCAAGCTTAACTGTCGGAGCCTTAATTATATTGGGTCTGATGCTTTGGGCCTAGGTGCTGGGCCATATCCTATCACATCCCCCCTTCCCCCCAAAAAGATGTAGAAGCGAGGGTGTGATTTAGGGAAAATAGCTGAGGTAGGAGTGGTATAACTTGCGTTGCCCCGTCAAAAATAAAATTGACGAAGTAAATCACGTACCGCCTCGTTAAGACGAGGTCAGCTTGAAGTAACCCCGTCGAAAAATAAATTCGACGAAGTCGAGCTCGTACCTCCTCATTAAGACGAGATCGGAGAAGTAGTTGCCGAGGATGAACACGCAGTATCAGTTTCTTTAATTAATGCGCCGCTTAGGGTCCCGATAAAGTGGGACGTGATTGGACGTGGGGGAGGTTGAAAAGGCGGAAAGTTGATAAAACTTCTTTCATACGCCATTTCTTCTCTCTTTCCCCCAAAATTTGAATCTTTCTCTGCATTTTTTTTCTCTCTCTCCGCCTTTCGCGATTTTTGTTGCGGCACATTTGCTCTCCACCGTCCGTCGAAACCGTCGAAGTTGCCGTAGAAGTTTTCCGTCCCCCCTTCCTCCTACACATGTAAATTACTTCCATGGCTTCCTCTTCACAAACCAGTCAAAGTTATTCCAGTGAAAACCGCGGTAGGTCAATGTCGCCGCCGGCGCCATCCCGCCGGGGTGGTCCTGTAGAAATAGAAGTGTATACCGTAAATTCCGTGATTCCATCTAGACGTAGAGTAGTTTTCCCCTCTCCTTTAGAATCTGGCTTTAGGGTTTCTGAGTTTGCCTCAACCCTCGATATTTCTGCAATTCAACTTCTTGCAAAAAATTATTTATTTCCAGATGTAATTGAACTTGTAGTTCCCCGGTCGGAGGATAGGGCTTCAGAGCCTCCGACTGGGTTTGTGACTATTTACGAAGATTGTTTATACCACAGTCTTCGTCTTCCTCTGCCCCCTGTTTATGCTGAGCTTTTACAGAAATTCGGCATTCCACTAGCCCAGATTATGCCGAACTCATTTAGGCAATTGACGGGCCTTGGCGTCGTTGCTGGCCGTCAAGGGTTCGGCCTTACTCTAGGACTTATTCTTAGGTTTTACCAGTTTAAGTCTAGTGGAGGCTGGTTTTACCTAACACCTCATCTTGGCTTTAAAGTCAAGACGAAGCCAAAAGTTGCAAACTGGCAATCGAAGTTCTTCTTTTGCCGGTTAGGCGAGGTCCCACAATTCATTTGGCATGTGGGTAAATTGGGGGATCAAGGCACCGAAGAGAAATTCGGTGACCTTGAAGAATTAATGAAGGGTCAGGTTGAGGGAGGATTTCCCGAAGCTGACCTTGCGAAGGCGGGGCTAAGCCCTTATGATCCAGTCTCCATGAAAGAGCCGGGGAAGGGTGAGGCCCCACTTCGGCATCCTCTCCTTTTTTTTCTTTTGGTCGTGTACGTTCACTATTTCTTTTGAACAAGGTACTAAGTGTATTTGTGTTCGAACTGCAGTGAAGCTGCTGAAGAATTTAAAGAGGCCGAGGTCAGTGGACCCTTCTACCACCGAGAAGGCTATGTCAGAGGCTTCGTCAGACCGGACTGAAAGCGTTCCGGGCTCGTCGCCAATGGGATCTCCTCTGGAGCAGCCCCTTGTACGTCGACAAAAGGGGCCGAGAAGAGCTGAGGTCACATCGCTTGAGGGTGGCAATGCCCTGGTGACCGGCCGACCTTCCGATGAATTATCAGGTCGGTCATTTGGAGAACTGGTGAATCGGCGTCGGCCATTCCCCGAGGTAAGATAGCTATTTGGGAGTGTTGATGGATTTTTCCCTTCTGTATAATAATGTTTTTAAGGGATTTTGTAGGGCGCCGAGGTGATAACCGCGAAGTTCACCAGTTTGGTGATAGAGCTGGCAAGCTCTGCCTCGGATTTGACCAGCTTCCTCAATGAGGGAGTTGGTCAATTTGACGAGATGTCCCAGGTTCACCGGGAGCTGTAGGACGAAAAGGTCAGCCTTGCCAACAGGTTGGCCGCGGCCGAGACTAAGGCTAAGGTGGCATCTACCAAGGAGGCCATGGAGCGGGCTGCGGCATAAACGGCAAGAGCTGAGGCGGCCTTATGGAAGGCCAAAGCTGAAGCAGCGAGGCTGGACAGCTACTTCGTGCTTACACGGAGAGGCTGTTTCGGTCTGAGAAATTCTCGGAGCTGGCCGGCCAGCTAGCTTTGGTGTTGAACACGCGCATTGCTGCCGACACCATCGACGACATTGCTGCCGACTTCCCTAATTTGGATAAGTCCAAATACGGGTATGAAACAATGTCAGATGAGGCGTTGAACCGTGCTTACGCCGAGGCTCTGGTGAAAGGCACCAAGGTGATCCCGTTGCTGGAGGGCCTGGCCTCGTCATCCGACGTTTTAACGTCCGATGCTGTTCGTGATTGGCCGGTCGACAGGGATGCCCACTTAGAAACCATGATCGCCGACCTCGACAATACTGTAGAGCTTGAGGCTGAGAATGCCGAGCAGCGAGGAGAGGAGGTCGAGGTTGAAGCCAAGGCGGAGGCTGAAGCTACTCCGGCGAAAGAGGAGGAGAACACCGGAGTGGTCAGTTGATCACCTCCCTTTATGTTTTTTTTTTTTTTTTTTTTTTTTTTTTTTTTTTTTGTAGATCCCTGTATTACGTCGTCGCTAGGACGACGCTTTTCCTTATGCCAAAATAGCTTTAATGAAATTCCAATTTAATTGAAATATCTTTCATTTGCCTTTATAGTCTTCTTCTCCCCAACTTTTTGATGCATCTCCATTGGTTGCTGAAATATCCCAACTGCCTCAGGCTCTTGAGGTGAAAGAGGCCGAAGTCTTACATTGGAAAAGCCGAGCTGGACATGTTCAAAACGAGGCCGATGTCAAGCTTACTGCTGCTCAGCTCAAATATGACGAGCTACAGGCTCAGTTTCTAGAGCTCGAGGAGAAGTTGGAGATTGCTGAGGATGAAGCCAAGAAGGCCGAAGTAATCGCTCAAGAGCATGCTGAGTACAAGGCCATAATTCACCAAGCTGGGGGGTCTACTATTTCGGAGACCCATGATAAGGTCAAGGAGCTCAAGGCTCGATGTCGAAGCTACAGGGAGCAATATGGAAACGACTCCTGGGAGCTTCAGGAGCAGGTGAACGAACTTGTGCGAGTGGCGAGCACTTATAAGATAGTCATGGATCGCCACCCCAAGCTGAAGCGACGTATTTTGTCAGATGCCGGGCTTTCGACTTCAGCTACCCGTGGTTCTAGCTTGAGGCTTCTCGATCGTACTTCTGGGGAGTTCCTGGAAGGTGGACCTTCAAGTTCGGCTAGTCTTAACTCTAGGATTGTCGAACACCACTCTGCAGAATTTTATATTCAAGAGCGGAATTCGGTACCTAGCCAAGGCCGAAGTGGTAGGTCGGTCAGGACTTGTATGGAGTGCACATGAAAGTAAGGTCACAATCTCCTTGCAGCATTTACCAATGCGAGCGCAACTTTCTCAAGTGGTTGGTACCCTCATCTCCAGCCTTTTCAGTGCTCAGCTGATGAAGTAGACTGGTAGCTGACGACGCCCTTCCTCCCGAACTAGCACTGCACTTATGGCCTCGTCCGAGGCGGCGAGGTATAGGGAAAGGACTTCTCTCTCCTTTGGAATGGATTAGGTTAGGAGATTAGCTAGGTACTTCTTGAGCTCCTCGAATGCCGACCTGTGCTCATCTTTCCATTCGAAGTCCGACACCTTTTTCAAAATCTTGAAGAAAGGGAGCTGCTTTTCGGCGGCTTTAGACAAGAAACGACTTAGCGCGGCCAAACAACCCGTCAATTTGTGCACATCATGAATGGTTTTTGGCACTTTCATCTCTTGGATGGCTCGGACTTTGGATGGATTGGCTTTCAACCCCTCTTGAGAAACCTAGCACCCCAGAAATTTTCCTGATCGGACCATGAAGGTACACTTCTCGGGGTTTAGCTTAAGGTTCACCTTGTGAAGGAGGCCGAAGATGAGCTTGAGGTCGTCAACACAAGTAGTCGGCTCTTTACTTTTGACGACGATGTCATCCACATACACCTCTACGTTCTTGCCGATCTGACACTCGAATATTTTGTCGACCATTCTTTGATAGGTCACTCCAGCATTCTTGAGTCCGAAAGGCATCTTCTTGTATGCATAAACGCCAAAGTCTGTGATGAAGGTTGTTTTCGGCGCGTCCTCATCACTCATGAGGACTTGGTGGTACCCTTTGTACAGATCTAGGAAGCTGAAGACTTTATGGCTGACGAGGGCTTCGACCTTCTTGTCGATGTTGGGAAGGGGATAGCAGTCTTTGGGGCAGTATTTGTTGAGATCGGTGTAGTCGATACACATCCGCCACCCTTCTCCTTGCTTCTTGATCATCACCCGATTTGTTATCCATGTCGGATATTTGACCTCGAAGAGTATCTGCGCCTTCAAAAGTTCACGCACTTCATCATAGATGACCTGGTTCCGCTCTGCTGTGAACACTCACTGTTTTTGCTGAACTGGTTTTACTCCTAGGTCGATGTTCAACCGGTGTGTGATGATACTTGGTGCCACCCCGGTCATATCGAGGGGTGACCAAGTAAAGACATCTCGGTATTCCCGAAGAAGTTGGACGATCTGCTTTCGGAGTTCGGCTCTGCTCGCAAAACCTACCTTGACGACCTTAGACATGTCGTCTTCGTAGAGTGTAACGTTTTCTACTGGCTCGTCAGATACAGATGCCTTCTCCAGCTCCAACTCATCGGGTTTCTGTGGTTGCTATGCTTGGGGGTGCTGAGGTGTTCCGACACCTCGTAGGGCGATCTGCATGCACTCTTTGGCTCGCTTATGATCACCTCGAATTACGATCACCCCGCCCCTCGATGGGATTTTGATCGTCAAGTGGTATGCCGAGCAGATTGCTTTCACCGCCACCAACCAATCTCTTCCTAGAATGATGTTGTAGGGAGAGTTGGCCTTCACGACGAAGAAGTTTATCACTTTGGTGGATGACAATGGATGCTTCCCCACTGTAACGGGGAGTTGAATGATCCCCTCTGTTTGCGTCTCTTGCTGGACGAAGCTTTTTAGGGGGGTTGGCGCCGGTGTGAGGTGTGCGTCCTCGACCCCTAGCTTCTCGAAGCAATCCTTGAAGAGTACGCTTACCGAGGCTCCGCTGTCGATGAATACTCGTTGAACGAGCTTGTTGGCCACCACAGCTACGATCACAATGGCGTCTTGGTGAGGTATGGTCGACGGCACTGGATCTTTCTCAGAGAATGTAACGGCCTCGCCCTTCTTGAACCTTTTTTGTGAAGGTTCGTCAGTCTGGGGACTTCGGGCCTCGGCCTTAAGTGATGACTTCGTGGCTCCGTGAGGGAGCCCGGTGATGGCTGTGATGATTCTGTCGAACTGAGGTTGGTCCTCGTCTTCATCTTCATCATCGTGCTTCGGCTACTTATCCACATGGGGCCCACAATTATTCCCCCCCTGTTCTTGTGCTTTTTCTTGCCCTGAGGTCGGGCTTCGTACTGGCTGCGACTTTGGTACTTTTTAAGGGTACCGTCACGCACCAAGTGCTTGATATCTTTAGCCAGGTTCCTGCAGTCCTCCGTGTCGTGGCCGTAATCCTCATGAAATCGGCAATACTTGTCCTTGGATCGGCGTTTTGACCCTCCTCGCAACATGTGTGTTGAGGCTTCTCGAACATCTTGGTATGGAGCTCGTAGATTTCTGTCCTCGGCTTCGTCAGTGGGGTAAACTGGCCCTTTTCCTGGCTCTGCCGAGGTCCAAGCCTGGATTCAATCGGTCCCCGCGAGAGTCTATCAAGAGTGCTTTGCCGAGTTTGGCCTCGGTCATTGCGATCTTCCTTCTTTCGATCTGATGGTTCGGCCTTATCAGCTTCGCGTTTGCACCTGTCAGCTTCGCCGGCTCTTGCGAACTGATCAGCTATGCTCCATAATTATCTCGCAGTGCGGGGCTCGCTCCTTGTATAGAGCGCCCGATTGGATAGCATTTTGGAAAGCCGAAATAAGGACCTCGTCAGTTAGGCGATCAACTTTCAGGCTTTCTTCATTGAACCTGGTCATAAAGTCACTGATGGACTCCCCTCGCCTCTGTCTTATAGTGAGTAAATGCGCCGCAGTGGTCTTAGCCTCGGCTTTTTGAAAGAATCTCCGCTCGAAGGCCTCCATCAGCTCGTCGTACGACCCAATACTATGAGGTGGTAGACTGTCGAACCACATGCGGGCATTATCAATCAACAGCTCCGGGAATACCTTGCACATGTAGATGTCATCGCTGAGCCCCTGGTTAACCATGTTGTACTGGTACTGTGACAGAAAATTCTACGGGTCGCATGATCCGTTGTACGGCTTCACCGGTGGCACCTTGTACGAAGAAGGGAGAGGTATGTAGAGTATTCGGTTGGTGAAATGCATAGAGATTCTCCCATATACGCCGAACCACCCTCCTCGGTAGTTGTCCTCGCTTCGCCGAGGTGAGTCAGCGTGGCGACGAGGTAAAATCACATCTCACCGAGGTGAGACGCGATTATAGTTCCCTTGGCGATCCTCAGCAAATCGACTGGGAGGAATCCTGGCATCCCGTGCATCTAGGATCCTGACGCTTGGGGACTTTTGCCGGTGCCTCGATTCGGATACAGCCTCGTGCTCTCCTCCTCGGCTATGAGCCTTCCGCTGCTCAACAAACTTTATGAAATCTTGCTGATTTCTTGCCAGATACGCTTTTACAGCGTCGTCAAATTCTTGCTGGGAGTTGGCACGGTTATCTTCCTTGCTGCTGTCACGACCTTCATTGTCACGGTAGATCGGGTTGCCGAACTTGTCCAACGGAACATGATCGACGTGGCCCTCTGGGGTTTGGTCTCTCACATGTTTCTTCTCGGGTCGTTTGTTCGCCTCAAGATTATGATCTTGCACTTAGCTTGTCTCGGCTGCCGGAATTTCTTATCCGGTTTGCTGATTCTCCCTTTCCTTGTTGGCGGCAGCAGCAGTGGCGACACTCAATCGTGTTGGTCTCGTCATGGCTATCGTTTACCTAGAAAACTTTGATCGGAATTCACAAATTTTTGGTTCCCACAGACGGCACCAGTGATCGATCTTGTTTTCGTAAGGCAATTAATGCACGTAGACAAAGAATTAATGAACATGAAAGAAAACGGTTCACAAAGGGATTTACATGGTTCGATCTATTAGAATAGATCTACGTCCACGGGCGGAAAGAGTATGGATCTTTATTGCGTGGATGAGTAATGATTACAAGATTCTTCCTCTTTTTTCAATCTATTCTAAGCCCCCAATTTATAGGTAATTACATGGAATTCGACCTTAATACAAAGTCTATTCCTACTTGGACTCTTTGGCTTGATCTCCTCCTTTATGGATCAACACCGAGCTTCTATATCTCTCTATTGGAGCTTGAGTTGTAGTCGATGTAGGAGTCTTGGTTGCCTTGATGATAAAGTCTCTTATCTTCAATTGGGCCGAGCTATCTGGGCCGAGCTTAACTGTCGGAGCCTTAATTATATTGGGCCTGATGCTTTGGGCCTAGATGCTGGGTCATATCCTATCAATTACCTTAATATCTTGGAGAAGGTATGATATCCTCTATCCTTAAAATGGTGTCCCAATGGAGTGCCAAAATCTAATTTCTACTAAATTTATATTTTTTTTATAAAAATAAAAATATTTGTCATAATAGAGATTTATAAGGAAAAAAAAATTGATTTTTTTTTAAAATTATATACTTTAGTTTTTGAATTTTTCAACTCTAATAAACTAATAAAAGTGATATTAAATACTAAAAAATAATTATAAACCTTAATGGGAATGGGTGAACTTAGTTAAAATGAATTGGCGTGCTTCTGATAAGATAATTGAAAATACTATGAAGGATATCATGATAATAAAAATTTAAAATCTCGTAATGGAGAAAACAAAGCATCCATACGTCATATATCTATACCTATATAAAAAAGAGTCTTATGGCAAAATATACATCGCCTAAAATATCCTTATAATATATTTAAAATTAGGGGTATTAATGTAATCTTATAAGCTAATAATATAATCTAATAAATTTAGATGAGTCGTTTGACTTTTTGATATTTCTTGATATTTTTTATTTACGTAATAACATGCTATAGTTTCTGTACTATCTACTAATTCTCCTTTTTCTTTACCAATATGAATGTAAAACAAAGAATATATTATATGTTGTTATATAAGTTGAAGTACTAATACTATCTACATTATTTTTTCTATTAAATACTTGAATTAGTACTCGTATTTATCTCATCCCACAAAATACTTTTTTAATATTAAATACCTAATTACTGTAGAAGATAAAAAAAATATAATATATATATTCAGTATAATCGATATATATATATAATTATACACAAACTCTATCAAGTCCATATTATATTTATTTTTATATTCTATTATACTTCAATTTGAATTCTATCTTGTATTTGGTTTACATTATATATATGCATCCATCTATACCATTATCTCTTACTATGTCTTACACCAGCAAATCAACGTTTCAACTCAAGTTGCTCTGATCTCAGACTTTAGGTAATTTCTACATCGAACATAATTTCCTTGGTTCGAATTTTTGCGTTTGTTGTTTCCCACACATCTCCATCTCCAAGAAATTAATATATCAGCCATAATTTTGAGAAGATAGCATATAATTTGGAGCTCACAGAATGCCAAGTTGGAATAAAAACATGTACACCGTATATATAAAATTTCACATTCAAAATAAATATATTTTACCTTAATATTTTCTTTGCTCATAATTAGTTTTTTTTTTAATTTTCGATTAGTTGTGTTTATAATAGTTAATCAAGATTTTTGTGTTGGTTGAAAGAATAGCCCAATATATATTTGTGAATGAGCGAATTTAAACACATGCAGCGGCAACCCCCTTATTTTAAAAATATTTACAAAATAAATATAACAAAATTTAATATATTCACAACTCATGATCATGAGTCAAAATTATTTTGTTTTTCATATTTCAGTTGGCAACCCTAGATTTTATTCTCACACTATATGGTAAGTTATTTCATTATCATATTTTCTTTCCTAATATAACTACATTATTACATCTCTATATATATATATATATTACAAAGTCTTAAAAAGTACGGCATAAACTTCTCGTCTCGCACGCTCTTTCACACCATGTTGGTACTTGCGTTTTTGTTGCCTTTTGTGTTCATTCTCACGGCTCACGTCACGCTCGAAGGAGTCAACAAGTGTTCCTCATTTGGTACTTCTCTCGTGTTCCTTTTGTCGATAGTATCATGTCATTATCTGTTTTGTAATGATGTTACTTAAATCTTGTGGTATTAGTGTATTGTAGATGGGATTTTTGTTAATGTCTTAGGTTTTGACTTTTGATGTTTGGATCTGATTTTGATGTGTGTCGTGATGCAACATAATTTTTGTATTAACAACATAAAATTTAATGGTGTCTGATTTAATGATGTCTTATGATGTTTGGATCTGATTTAATGATGTCTTATGCTTGGGTTGATAATGTTAAAGCTGAGATAGTTATACAGAAACTTCTTTCATTGTAATGGAACTTAATGGCATATAAAAGGTGATCTGGAGATGGCGTGCGATTGCTGAAAAAGTTGAATTAGGAGGTAGCGTGATTGAGCAATGCATCCACATACACGATTATCAACTATTATCTTCTTTCTAATATTTACAAATTGTGCTTTTTTAGGAATATATTGAAAGATGTCAAGTGATTCAACAGAGTCCTCAATAAAAACTTTGCACGTAAATTAAAAATCATTTACAATACGATTGAAGGTTTTACGACTCGGATGTGTACTATATTGTGGGGTAATTCAAATACAAGAATCCAAAAATTGATAATGATGGATAACGAGGTAAATGCAACAAAATTCAATTTACTTGAGATATATCTAACATGTGATTTTTAATTCAACGCCATCCACATTATTTGCAGGGTGTCCATATTGGAGCTAATATTTTCAACGATGACATAGAGTGTTTTATCAACAAATTTGAAGCAAACAAAACGTATTCAATAACCAACGGAGAGGTTAAACAATTTTCAACACCGTATCAGAGCGTCCATCCCGAGAAAGAATTGACAATTAAAAAGTGGAGTGTTGTGAAGGAAGAAGCATCGAGCAATATACAATGCGACATACAATACAACTTCATGGAGTTCAAAGACATAAAACCAACACAGGAAAAGAAGAGTTTGGTAATTGCAATACAAATTTTATGTTGCTAATAAAATAATTAAATTTAATGAATATGGTCTTGCACAAATATTACGGGAGTTGTGGTACAAGTTGAAGACACCAGAGTGGTTACTGGGAGTGGAAAAATGAAGGAAAAACCTAGACTGTGAGAAACATCACTATCAGGAACAAAAAGTAACTCACTTATTTTATGTTCTTAAAAGATTTAATTAATTGTATAAATATATATATATATATATATATATATATATATATATATAATGTTTTTTTTTACAGACCGGAAGAAATAAAGATATGTCAGTGGGAAGATTTTGCAAAAAATGAAGGAAAAGAATTGCAAAATATGCTAGCGCTACAGCAAAAGCAAAATATTGTCATCACTCATGTCTTTGAAAAACTTGTGCTCGGTAAAGTACTCATGATTATCAACTATCTATGAATAAGAAATAACGGAATAAATAACAAAAAAATTAAACATTTCGGGTTTCTTGGTTGCTTGTTTGGTAGTGGTCATATCATGGGTTTGATCATGATATTGCAGTCTAATCTCATGTTTGGTTACTGTGATACAATTTCGGGCCGGCCCGCTATATCTGCTCGACCCGGCAGTAATACACTATTTCTCCTCTAAATCTTATCACACCTCCCCCATGTGATATAAATGTTGGCTTGAATAATACTTGTGATATCATGGTTTACTATTCCACCCATGATATCACACACTTGCTACTAAAAAAATTGGAAGTACAAACCACGATGAAGTCAGTATTGCAAATCATACTAGCTGCCAATGAAGAAATTGAACCTGTTTCTTAAAGCTTGGATGATCGATTGAGGTTGGGTATGATACATAGAAAGGAATTTATGGATGAAGTCACTCTCAAGTATCTTATGGAGAATAAGGAAGCACTATCATAGGTAATTCATTTCTATCTACTTCTAATTTACTTATCGTGATGCAATTTATTTAATGTTTGTTTGAGGAAACAAAATTATTTCCTTAGTGGAAACTTATATTATAAATTATATAAATATTAATATATATATGTGTGTATGATCTGCCTAGAAGAAAGAAATGTTGCTAAATGCTAAAGATGTTACAGAAAGATCTATTAGTCTGACACTAATTTTCTTTGTTACCCTTTTTTCTTGTGTGCCTTTGTTACAGTAACCATTGCTGTGAAACAATATTTTGTTAATTAATAACGATAAATAAGTAATTGAAATTCATCTAACATTTTCCTTTTTATTTCAGACTAATGGCTATTAGTTTATGGGAATTGTGAGAGGGATAGAAAATATGTCGTCAATATGGTATGATGCATGTAAAAAATGTGGCAAATCATGCCCTAATCATGGTGGAGATACAAGATGTAGCAAGTGGTGCAACAACCATGTCATTGAGACGATACCAAAGTAATAAGTGAAATTAAACAAACATCATAGATAATTTTTATATATAATATATATCTATTAACCAAGACCATATTATGCGATCTCAGGTACAAGATAACCAAGAACGTTACCGAAGGTGAATACAATGCCCTGGTTACAATGTTCAATAGAGCTGCAGTCCAGTAGATGAATATATTTTGTCTATTAATGAGGTAATTTTCTTTAATAAATATATAGTGTTATGCATGGGAATAGACATTATGAACTGCATTCATCAGCTATAAAGCAATCACCTCTCGACCACCAATATATTAACATAGTCTTCTCAACATATATTTCTAGCACCACTAATAGCCTTCTCAACATATGGTAGACCTGCATGTTCCCCAAGTTCTAGATAGATCATTATAAATTAAATTTGACTTGTAAAAAGATATGATAAAAAGAATACATCTATACATGACTACATACTCAACTCCCGAATAAATTAATGTTTAGCATCTCCACCTCCAAATCTTCGTCCTCATCTAATGACATATTGCTTCAATTCCTTTTCCTTTTGTATGGAGACATAGATGTAGCATATGATGTATTTAAAGAGAATGAACTGTAATTCAAAAATTTGAACTTCACATATTATTATTTTTCAAGAGGGAAATAACTCTACTTATTATAGAGATTTGAGCACACAGACATCGAGCGTTTAATTACTGTACAAAGATTTGTGACAACTGAACGAGGGATTGTAAAGATTACAGCCACCGGATTTGAAAAGATGCACAAGGTAGATGCAATAAATGAATCAGTGACTGAATCAGTTGAAGACTAGAATCAAAATTCGAAGAAACAAGATAAAAAAACCGATTGAAAAGCCTACACGGGGATAAAGAGAAAAATAACTGTAGAGTTGCCGGATGTTGCATCACTTCAAGACTCAAATGAAGAAGAGAAAAAACCTATTGAAAAGCCAAAACGGGAAAGAAAGAAAAGGACAATTAAAGAATTCCAGTCTGTTGAAGTTAAAGTGCAAGATGAAAAAAAAAATCACAAAGAAGAAGAACGAGGACTGTGTTCAAATTCCAAGTGATGATGATGAGCAACCGTTGGTCAAGGTTATCTCGGCAAGAAAGGCGAAGATGAAGATCAAACAAGAAAAGTAATGTGAAATCAAATCTACATATTTAGCATATTATCATTTCATATTTGCAAAAACTTGATTGTGCGCAATAGTTTTTTGGGGTAACTTCATAGTTCATTTTAATTCATTCCGTATTTTAGGCTTTTTGCATGTAATGATTCCTTTCTCTTTGTTCTTTTCCTCTAAAATTGTCTACTGAATCAGGATACCTATTTTGGCATTTAATATTTTGTTCTTTAGTTATTGAGCTATTTTATAAATGAAATGGATCAATCTCTGGATTGTTTAATCTGGTGATTGTTTAATCTTAATAGAATGCTTGAATTAATTTTATTTTGTTAGTATCCCAAATATGCAATGTTATATGTTTCAATCTCGAATCATAGTATCATTTAATTGTGGGTGTATGAACATATGGCAAGGGGCCGGAGGTAAGGTTAATTACAAACGCAAGACTTTTTTTGTGTACTAATTTTGCTTTTTTATTAAAAAAAAATTATTTTACTTTTGCGTGAGCCATTTTTAAAAAAAAAATTAAAAACTTATAAAATCTATAACTTCAACGTGCAACGCACGTTACACATGCTAGTAAAGACTAAAGAGGGAATGCAGCCAATCCAAAATAAAAACAATCAATATATGGAGAATCATCATCTTTCTTCCTTTGCTCTTTCCATCTGCTTCTTATTCAATATCATTGCACTCTGCTTGGGAGCTGATATTAATTTGAATATAACCACAGACAAACATGCTCTTCTTTCCTTCAAAAACTCCATTACATCCGATCCTGATGCTACCTTGCGCACGAATTGGTCGCAAAATATATCCGTTTGCAATTGGATCGGCGTCACGTGCGGAATCAAACACCAAAGGGTCACGGCTCTCAATCTCTCTGGATTCGACCTCGCCGGAACTGTTGCTCCACATATCGGAAACCTAACATTTCTGAGATATTTGGACATTAGTTCCAACAATTTCGGTTCTTACCGTTGGAGCTCTCAGAATTGCGTCGTTTGAAGGTGATGAACGTGGGAGTGAATTCATTCACCGGGGAAATTCCGACATGGTTGGGCAGTTTGCCTCAACTGGAGCAACTCTATCTGTACGACAACAATTTCACAGGTAAAATCCCTCCCTCTTTGTTTAACAATTCAAATCTCAAACTCTTAGACTTGAATTCCAATTTATTGAGTGGGAACATTCCGAAGGAGATTGGCAGAAGTAGGTCTTCTTCCCTCGAGGAAATAATTATAAGCTATAACCATTTGAGTGGGAATATCCCGGAGGAAATTGGGAATGCTTCATCCCTTGAAATATCAATGTATCTTCGATGAGAGAGATTAGAATTATGAGCAATAGCCTATCTGGTTCGCTCCCAAATGATATGTGCAATAATCTGCCCAACATCCATACAATTTCACTCTCTTACAATCAACTTTCTGGGAATATTCCACCAAATATATGGAAATGCAAACACCTTGAGAGGTTGTCATTATCCATCAGCAATTTCTGCGGCAACATCCCATCCGAAATTGGGAGTTTGAGCATGCTTACAGAGTTGTACCTGGGCTACAACGACTTCTGAGGTATATGCATACATACACATCTCTTCTTACTTCTTACTTGATTATGTGATTCTATTTTCATAACAACAATATTCAATATATATATAAATATTGAATGTGCAGGAACGATCCCTGAAGAAATAGGGAATCTCTCACAGTTAGAGGTTTTGAGCATCCCCGAATCCTCTCTCACAGCAAAGATTCCATCTTCACTCTTCAACGTATCTTCATTGATAGTCATGGAGCTCTCTAACAACAATTTGACGGGAAGTATCCCGACTTTCCACATTAATCTACCTAACTTACAAGAGTTATATCTATGTAATAACAGCTTACAAGGTATGATCATAGTTAAATTGAAGTATTAATTCACAATTTATCTTCTATGAGAAAAACAATACGTACACTAATATTTAATAATATTTGAGGTAATTAAAAACACCACGCTACAGGTGGGATCCCAAGTGAGATGTGCAACGGTATGCCCAACATCAATATACTTGCACTCCGTCAGAATAAACTTGAAGGTCAGATTCCATCAAGTGTATGGAAATGCAGAAACCTTGAGATCTTGGTATTAAACGACAACAAATTGAGTGGCAGCATCCCACGTGGAATTGGAAATCTCACCATGCTTACGGAGTTGTACTTGGGATTCAATGATTTGGCAGGTACATGCATGCCCAACCTTGTCTTACTTCAATATTATGTGATTTTATAGTATTCTTCAAAACATTCCAATCTGCATATATGTGTGTTGCATTTGCATATCATAAACTGATGATGATCTACGTACTATACACGCCATACCTAAACATGACTTTTCCTAGCTTTTTTTTCACTTGTAATACATGGAAATGCAGAAACCTTTTTTATGTTGTCATTATACACCAACAATTTGATTAAGACATACACATGTGAGTGTGAATTAACTTAATATTCTTAATTGAAATAGCTGCCCATTTACCTCCCTTTAGGGTTCAAGCAAGGCTGCACCTCAAACTCAGCAATTCCTTGTTTTAGATGACTCAAACTCTTGATCTATTGGTTAGAGGAGAAACATCGTCTTACCATTAAACTGCGCTTTGATGTCCATATTGTGCAAATTTTAATAATTGGCAACTTGTTGATCAAACAGGATATGGCCACCCTAGTTAACAAAATAAACAAACCCATAATATCTCCTCTGAAGCAATCTATGGCTTGAATTGTTTCCTAGGTTACTACCTAAGGTTTGCTTCTCATTAGAACTAACCCATATATAGAGAGAGATTTGATATGCTATAAGCTACCAATTTATTTATTTCTTTTCCTTGTTATGTATTCATTTCCTTTTCTCACTGCACTCACATCTCTTTTTCCTTCTCAATTTTTTTCCTATATTGAATATCATATATGTATATTAATATGTTTTAATTAAATACCTAATTTTAACTAAGATTTATAGATTTTAAATAGAATTTATACATTTTTATACAGAGTTTATAAATTCTTAATTAGGGATTACTAATTCCAATTAGTAAACCCTCTTTTTAAAAAATGATGTCATAAATAATTAGTTAAGTTCTAATAGGAATTAATAAATCTTGTTTTCAAAATTAGCATAATTAAGTTAACTAAAATCTAGTTTAAATTAATGAAGCCTAATTAGAAATGTACAAACCCCAATTGAAAATCTATAAATCCTAAGGGGTACACTCCTGTCAGCCCGGACATATGATGTGGCCAGATTTTAATTGACACTTTTATTCATTTTAATTGACACTTTTATTCATAAGAATTGGCACTGGATCTAATTGACACTTTTATTCATTCGCACTTTTAAAAACATCACAGAGATTGTCAATTTTATTCAAAACGATTGACACTTTTACTCACAGAGATTGATATTTTTACTGTAGATAAGAACCCGACAACATAGTGTGGCCAGGCTCATACGAGTTTTTGCCAAAATGTAATTGAAATTAATAACTATAATCAAGATTATTATAATTAAATACTTTGTATTGACATGTATCAGATTTAACATAAGAAAAATGAGTGCAATCATTAAATTTTTTTTAAAAAAACAACTGTTAAAAAGAAATAAAAATAAAAATAAAAAAAATTAAAAAAAAAACAAAGGAGGAATGACCTCAAATTGATGGCCCAACATAATGTATTCAATATTATTAGCTCACACCTCTCTGTATGCAGGGGAATTACCACATGAAATTGGTACTCTACCATCCCTCGAGCTTTTTACCGTGTTCGAAAATTCATTATCTGGCTCCATCCCGTCTTCCATATTCAACATATCAACCTTGAAGACATTACAACTTTCATTCAATGAGTTTTCAGGTGCTCTTCCTTTAGACATTGGACATTCACTTTTCAATCTTGAGCGGCTTTATTTAAGTGATAACAGATTCAGCGGCCTAATTCCGAAATCTATCACCAACGCTTCTCAACTTACCATCTTGGACATGAACACCAACTTCTTCAGTGGGTCCATACCAGACTTTGGTAATTTGAGATTCTTACAATCACTTGTAATTTGGGGGAATAAGTTGAGAGGAGAGGTAGCCCCATTTCTCTCTTCATTAACCAACTGTCGATATTTGAATTACTTGCAAGTACACCATAACCAACTCAACGGTATCCTACCTGTTACAATTGGGAACTTTTCCTCTTTGCTTCAGGATATGTCGGCATCAAACAATAACATCACGGGCGCCATTCCTTCTGAAATTGGAAACTTGAGCAGTTTGCTAACTCTTTATTTGGACGAAAATCAATTGAGTGGGCCCATTCCACCAACAGTTGGGAAAATGAACAAACTCCAAAAACTTTATCTCTATGGGAATCAATTGGTAGGGTCTATACCTAATGGTCTTTGCCGATTGAATAAATTGGGGGAGTTGAGCTTTAGTAGCAACATGCTGGTAGGCTCGATTCCTGAATGTTTGGGTGAAGTTGAATCCTTAAGAGAGCTCTCCTTGTACTCCAACCAATTGAACTCCACCATCCCTCCCAGTTTCTGGGCTCTTAAAGATCTTGTGCGTTTGGACTTGTCCTTCAATTATTTGATCGGTCAATTGTCGTCTCAACTCGGAAATTTGATGGGAAT
Organism: Mentha longifolia; assembly: GCA_001642375.2. NCBI lineage: Eukaryota > Viridiplantae > Streptophyta > Magnoliopsida > Lamiales > Lamiaceae > Mentha > Mentha longifolia. The sequence goes on along the minus strand of CM038114.1, from coordinate 4,846,717 downwards.
CAACTATTTGGATTTGTCGTCTAATCGATTTTCAGGCGACATTCCGAGCTTGATTGATGGTTGCCAATCATTAGAAACTTTAAACCTCTCTAATAATCAGTTTGGAGGATCTATTCCAGAATCCTTGGGAAATGTCAAAGGTTTAACCGCTTTAGATTTATCTCACAATAATCTCTCTGGATTGATACCCGAGTCCTTAGAACACCTCAAGTTTCTTCAGCATCTTGATCTTTCTAACAACAAATTGGAAGGCGAAATCCCAGAAGGGGGTCGTTTTGGCAACTTCACTCCTCAATCTTTTTCCCACAACTTTGCCCTCTGCGGTTCAACAAGATTTCAAGTTCCACCGTGCTCAAAAAGTCATCCTAGATCAAACTTTAAGAAGTTCTTGGTCCCCTCACTGATCTTGGCTGCTATTTTTGCGAGTGTCATCCTTTTGTTCATAACGAGGTGTAAACGAGGAAAAGTTTCGTTATCTAGTGATATTTTGCCAATGACTGAGTGGAGAAGAATTTCTTACATAGAACTGGAACGAGGGACGAATTGTTTTAGTGACTCCAACATACTCGGAAGAGGAAGCTTCGGTTCAGTCTTCCAAGCGACACTTTCCGATGGGTTGAAAGTTGCAGTCAAAGTGTTCAACTTGCAATTAGAAGGAGGTGCAAAAAGTTTTGACACCGAGACAGAAATACTGAGCAACATTCGACATAGAAACTTAGTCCGAGTTATTGGATGTTGTAGTAACACAGAATTCAAAGCTTTGATACTCACGTACATGCCAAATGGGAGCTTGGATAAATGGTTGCATTCCGGCACGTATAATGATATGGATCTAATACAAAGGCTCAAAATAGCAATAGATGTTGCAGCTGCATTAGAATATCTACACCATGGCTATTCATTCCCAGTTGTTCATTGCGATATAAAGCCGAGCAACGTGTTGCTTGATGAAGACATGACTGCTCATCTTTCTGATTTCGGAATTTCAAAGCTTTTCGAGGGAGGGGAAGCTTTCGTCCACACTCAAACATTGGCCACCATCGGCTATGCAGCACCAGGTGACCTATAATGTTAAGCTTTTCCAAATTCATTTCCATCAACAATATTTAATTAATTATATAGTCCTAACAAAATAATGAATGCATTATGCATGCGTGTGATACAACTAGAGTTTGGAATGGAAGGGAAAGTGTCAACAGAAGGGGATGTGTTCAGTTTCGGGATAATGCTCCTTGAGATATTCACGGGTAAGAAGCCAACAGATGATATGTTTGGTGGGGAAATGGGCTTAAGAGAGTGGGTAAGTGAAGCATTACAACGAAATGCAGCTACTGAAATTGTGGCAGCTACTCTATTATCAAGGGAAGATCGAGATTTCTCAGCTAGGGAACATTACGTGTCATCGATTTTTGAGCTGGCAATGAAATGTGCAGCCATTTCAACAGACGAAAGAATCAACATGACTGAGGCAGCAGCTACTCTGCACAAGATCAAAGCAACAATTGAAGCAGCTATAGCAAGGTGACGCCCACGATATGCTTTATCGGTTAGTATTCACAATAATGATTAATGAAGGTTGATGCTTATAGCACAGTTTGTGCTCTGGCATTTGCTACGGCAAAACTTATACAAATATGTGATAATTCTGATGTGTGTGTGTGTACAATTCCATTTCCAGCTTATGCCTGGAAATTTCAATTTGCGTATTATATAAAGCCGAAGTTTTTAACACTTTGTGAAAGAGGCTTACTCTGTTCTTGATATTTAGATAATACTTGCAATAGATATACCAATGACTACAGTTGTCACATGACCAATTCAACTATTCAAGCCCCAAGAGACTCCAATTTAATCTTTTGGATTGAGGTCAATAAAAATATCCTTCTATCGATTTAAAAGTTTGCATCAATTGAGATCTTCATATTGATGGGTTACTTTATGAAACCCCTGTATGCATTTGGGTGTTCTATCATGTAAATAAACACATAGTCCTCCCGTCCACGATTTGCTGGCAAAAAATATTTTTTAGATGATTTTGGAGCTTTTGTGATGATGAATTTTAAATTGATTTTTTGAAATTTAGTTTTTTTTACAGGATACCACAACACCCGTAGTACCCTATAAAAAACTAAACTGCAAAAATTTAATTCAAAATCCATCATCACGGAGTTCCAAAATTATCTAAAAATTATTTTTTGCAGCAAATCGTGGACGGAGGAAATATATAGTTTCTTTTTTCTTCCAAAAGCATTTTCAATTAAAATGTGAAGCTAATTTAAAAATTTGGAAGTTTCACAACTTAAGTTGACGACGACTCGCGTCATCAAAAGTGGAAATTGTTTTAGTGACCAAAAATAAAACAGGAAAGAAAGGGAAAACTTTATAAGTGGAGAAACTTTCTTTTTCCCTATTCAATTTTTTTTGTTAAATTTCTAATATTTCAAAGTCATGATTGATATAGCAACACAAAAGTATCCTCCCATAATGAATGCATAGACGACTCACAATAGTGGAGGAAGTAGTGGAGGAAGTTTGGGAAAAATTGATTAGGATGGTTGGGAAGAAAAAAGTACAGTAGTTAAGACAAACCGAGAAAAAATTGACTAGCCTTTATTCCTTTTTCCTTCATTTCTTTTCTTCTAAAATCTGACTTCTCAAATCTTTTTTTTTTTTAATAAAAAAAAATAATTTTTCAAAATGAAATTTTTCCCCAGAAAATATGACCCTTTATTTAGGTATCTAAAATTCCTCGGGGCGCTTGTGTTTGTTTTTTCTAGTATTCAGATAATATTAATTTCATAAATTAGTATGTTACCAAAATAATAAAAAAAACCAAATTATATTCAAGTGAAAATATAGAAATAATAAATACTCCCTCTGTTCTCCATTTAGTGACTTTTTAGATGATTTTGGAGCTTCGTGATGGATTTTAAATTGAATTTTTAGAGATTAGTTTTTTTATACGATATTACAACACTCGTAGTACCTTGTAAAAAAGACTAAACTCAAAAAATTCAAATTTAAATCCATCATCACAAAGCTTTAAAATTATTTAAAAAATCAACAGGGTCAGTAAATGGAGGACGGAGAGAGTACTACTCTAATAAATAGATATAAAAAAAATTGAGAGAAATTTAACTGTGAGGTCCATTAATAGTAAATTTGAGAAAGTATATTTTCCTAGAAAATTATTCACAGAAATTTGTAGTCACAGTTGCTCTGCTTTAATTTAAAGTCTTCTTTCTCAACTTTAAATGAATAACAAGCACTTCGATTCATTTTACTTGCTCCTAGTAGGAAATGATTATTTCTTTTATCTTTCGAGTTATTGGAGAATAACTAATTATTATTATTATGGAAAAAAAAATTGATACCATAAAATCAACATTTTCTTTTATCGCGGAATTTTGCGAAAGACTTTTTTTCAATGGTTGTGTAATATTGCTTCGAGTAATTCGATTTATTATAAGAGCATGCGCAGCGGCGTCTAAACTCCCGTAGTCGGTTGCTCCGCATGCTAGGCGCCTAACATTTATCCTGCTGCAGCCCACGGATGGGCAGAACCTGTAGGCTCATTTACGCCTATATGATGCGGCTAAATGGTGTTGACGTGGCACGTCATTTTGGCTCTTCCTTTTTTTTAATTTTAATTTTAATTTTTATCTATATATAACATATCTAATTCACTTCATTTTTATGTAATTCTCTACAACTCCCTCCAGAAATTTCTTAGTTTTTCATTGTTTTACCTTTCAAATTTTTTTAATCATGTGAGATAATGAAGATTGGAGCCCTAGCAAGATTAGAGCATTTTGAGCGGTTCCTACGGAAAGAAAAAACAAAAACAAAATGGGGATTAATATCATTAAAATAAGGTCCCACGTTTACTTGACCCCTCACAAGTATAGTCGTTGACGAAGACTCAATTCAATATCACTTTCGCATTAACTCCCTTCTGGACCTCTTGGAGATTAAGGGCATTTATTTTGGGTGATTAAACCGAATTGATTAATTTTATCCGGCCTAATTACATATTTATTTTGTAAGATTAAAAATAGAGTATATCCCAATTGGCTACTAATCATGTATATGAGTCCCATCAAAATTCATGGGATTAAAATAATCATATCCCATCTCATGTTTTATCCCATCCCATGAGATTAGTCTAGTCCCTCAAAGTAAACACCCCTAAAGGTATTCACGAATGTTCTTCCGTTTCACGAATTTTATCTCGGACGACGATTGGGCATTGATAATTTTAGAAAGGTAAAGTAGTATTTTTATTGGTATTTTTGTCAAAATTAAATTATGATAGAGAAATTATTGATAAAGTAGAATAATTTTTGGTAGGCGAGATGACAGTGACATATGTAATTAAAAGAATTTTAAGGATGCTTATTTTGTAGATTGAGTTATTTATTTATTTATTTATTTTTTGGTATGAGATTAAATTTGTAAAACAACCTAATAAAGTTATTGAGACTAAATTTGTGGGACGAAATGAATAGTTAGTTTGGTTGGCCCAGAATATGTTGAGAGTGGTAATTATGAATAATGGAGTACTGTTGTTTCCATTTTAGATATGAGACTATATTTTTGTGATAATCAAATAAAACAACCTCGACTATTTATGTGGGACGGAGAGCGTAGTTAAGACGTAAGAGTGTAAATTGAAAAGAGGATGAATGATTGTAGGTTTGAGGCATGAAATGGTTTCGGAATCCCACTAATCTTATTTTCTCAATTCCTACATATTTTCTTGTGATAATGATTTCGAAGTACAAATTTGATGCAAATTAATAGCATAATCCACTTTTTGACCTCTGTCCTTCAAGTCCAAATGAAAATAATTAGTAGCAAGCAAGACATTAAATAATACGGAGTATTATATTTCCTGGTGACTCTTATCAGTCAATATCAGTTAAAAAAAAAAAAAAAAAAAGCAATATCGTCTCTTTCAAGCATTTCATCGAACAGTTCTGGCTCACTAATTATACTAAGAATCGGAGACCTCAAACCTGGAAATAGATGAGAAATATCAGAAAATGGAATATTTGGCACATTTCCCCTTCAAAATTCAAAAGGCCTTATGAAAAGGAGGGTTGCATCACCATATAAAGATGTTCAAGTAACCATCTCCAACCGATGTGGGATAATTTCAACACATCCCCTCACGCGCAGCGTGAACAACCCAACGTCATCTGTTGACAACGATATTGGGGGGTCCATCATCGAATTGGAGTCTGGCTCTGATACCATATTAGAAAATGAAATATTGGGGTCATTTCCCCTTCAAAAGGCCTTATGAAGGGGAGAGTTGCCTCACTATATAAAAAGGTTCAAGTAACCATCTACAACCGATGTGGGACAATTTCAACAAGAAATTGATGGCGAAAAAAAGAAGAAGAATCAAAGACCGCATAAACTTCATCTTTCATACTATTCAAAATTTTATGACGTGGCAACAAACAGTGACATTCTTGATTGAATATCTTGGCTGAGTAGTTTATCAATTTCCATAATTTTATTTCTCCAATTCTCGGCTTTGGTTTCTCATTCAGCGCATGTTTGGTTGGGATTTTTTTAGCCCAAGAAACGGAATCATTTAACCGTTTCCATTAGTTGATGTTTGATTTATGGAATGAGTAATCTATTACCGTTACCCAGAGGTAATCCAATCCCTCAATTCATTACCGCCGAAAAAAGACTGGAAACGAAATCCATTCCGCCCGCTCGCTCGCTCGCGATTTCCTCTACCTACACGCCCTCGCTGAACACCGATCACTAATTCCTCCAATCGCAGTTGCCTGTCCCTTCTGTCGCCTTCACTGAACCCAAACCCTCGCTTTCTTCTCTCAGACCGTGAATGCGGTGCTCGCCGACGGCGGCCCGGTCGGACTCTATCCACCGCCAACGGGCTTTGGGTTGATCAGAGCCTCAAATTGAAGCCCGATTTCCGAGATCTGCTCCACACTGCTTACAAAGCTGTTTCCGAACATGAACAAGGTCGGTTTCTTTCACGCCCGATAATCTTGATGTGTGCTTTTCCAAATTCTGATTGTTATCAAACACCCATAGCCATGGAGGCGGAGGGGCCGTATGTATGTTGCAGCAGTTCTGATAATGGAAGTCTGATGAGGTGGGATTTGGATGATGACTTGTTGGTTTGGCAAAATTTTTTGGGGTTGTGATGCTTACCTTGGAGATTGATGTCATTGATAAATTTGCTCTACAGTGGGAACAATTGGCTATGATCTTGAAGAAAAAGAAAAAAAACGTATTTTATATGAATAATGATAATTTTTGTAGTTTTTTTATGAAAATATGTCAGTGAGGGTTGGTTATAATTTGATTTCTTGTCCATACATAACTACACTAGAAATTTTGATTTCTTGTTTATAAAATAAATTAGTGTACCAAACAAGGAGAAAGGGAATCCTTTACAAGTGATTCATTTCCATTGTTGAACCAAACATTCAATAAAAGTAAGGTTTATTGTTACCCTTTCCTTTCTTGATTTGATTCCATTCCGTTTCCGTTTCCCAACTTGAACCAAACGACCCCTCAATCCGATATTTGATGTTAAAGCCTGGAAATTGTTTGATAGTATGTTTGAAATGGACGAATTTTGAGTATCCTAATTGCGATAGATCAAGCAATTTCTAATTTGAAAGTTACACTGTAATTGCAACTTGGGTCAAAAATTATGCCATAACATTCAATTATCCCGTTTTTATTATTGAGGCAAAAAATAAAATACCCAAAAATATATTATAATATTAAATTTTGCTTTGGAATATAAAAAACATAAATTTTACCCATATTTTGGTATGGGTGGACAATAATACCCTTACTTTTGAGCACATTGTCACTCTCTCCCCTTCCCTCTCTCCCAGCCCAGCCCAACTCAGTTCAGCCCGACCCGACCCGGCCCGAAAAATTTAATCCAGTTTTTTTTTTTTTTTTTTTTTTTTTTTCCCGAAAATGTGCAATTACACAGTGCGTTTATGATCATTTATTATTGTTTACCCGGTAAGTGGTAAACGAATAATGTCTATTTATAACTTCATTACGCAGTACATTTATGTTCTTTTAGTACTGTTTACCAGACAGGTCGGGCCAACGGGCCGGGGCAGAGCCGGCCGGGCTGGTGCGGTCGGGCCGGATTGGGCTGGGCTGGGCTGCTACTTTACCAACCCTAGGGGAGAGGAAATGGCATTTTTGTCCTCCAAAGCAAAAATTGGGTATTTTTTGTGTAAATTATATTCCAAAACTAAAATTGATTTTACAAAGTCAAATTGGGTAAAAAAAGGTATATTATCTCATTTATTATTGGGACACACTTGGGTCAGCCAGAGGCACCGACACTTTTATTCGTGTAGATTAACACTTTTCTGTATAAAGATTGACAATTTTAAAAATTGACATTTTATTTGTAAAATAATTATGTTAAAGATTAATACTTTTATTCGTATAGATTAACACTTTTCTGTATAAAGATTGACACTTTGACCCGGTCATACTATGTAGCCGACCTCACCCAAGTTTTTGTCTTTATTATTTGTATAGTTATACCTAAATTAGGACCCCATTGTACATGCTCAAACTCTTATTATTATTTTTTAAAATCAATATTCTCGCCACACATGTAGTAACTAATAGTAATTGCTATATTATAATAAATCCTTATATATATTTATAACTAAAAAATAGAATTTCTAAACATAATATAATCGAATTTTGGATTTATCAACCCTTAGCTAATAGAATTGAAATTAAATGTTAAAAAATACTCCATCCGTCTCACTTCAAACGTCTCACTTTCCTTTTTCGTCTGTCTCACTTCAAACGTCACACCCCAAATAAGAAAATAATTATCAATCCCTTATCTCTCACTAATTAGTCCAAATTAACTAATTGCCCATAATTAAAAAAAAAAAAGCACAAATATTTCCATCCCATTCAAGAAAAGAAAAAAGAAACAAAATTGAATACTCAAAAAATATCCCGTCCCCAAATTTCTCAAGAACGCAATTTCTCTTCAATCTCAATCTGCAACTCCTTCCTCTGCCTCTCCGATCTCTCACACGCAACCACTCCCCGTCTGGCTGAAATTTTTGGCCGCCTTGATTCGTCCTACTATGGTGAGTTCATCTTCCCAAAAAAAAATCCCTAAAATAGAAGCCAAAACCTTCGATTTTGAACTCGCCGTCAATATGGAGCTTGAAAAAATCCCTAAAATCAACCCCCAAAGTCTCGAATCCTTTGGAGATTTCCATTGTGCCTGCTGCTCAAGAATCGCCGTCGGCTCTCTAGGCCGCAAACGGCCAGCCCCTGAAATCGATATTCGCGAGGTGGTTCGTCGGTACAGAGTGAGGGTGCAACCTTTACCGAATATTTCGACCACGGAGGAGCTTTGGATAGCCTTGAGGGAGAGGAGAGCACATGCCGCAGAGGAGGAGAGGCAGCAACGCCTCAGTTTTGAGACGTTGTCAGAAAGTGCTCAAGAGATGATGAAGACATTGTTGCCTGCCTATTTTACTCTGGTGAGATCTGGAATTGGTAGTTTCATTGGTGCTGCAGTGAAGAATTGTCCCTTGATGTTGGTTTGGTATTCTAGTTGGTTAAATTCATCTTCTCTCTATGTGATTATGATCCTCTCTTGATGATTGAACTTCCATTGTCTAAGACTTGCATCCTCTCCAGTTTGTTGTTAATAACATTTGGTTTCAATGAACTAGTGTGAGCTTTGAGCATGCCTTGTTGATACCTTCTCCCCACAGTTGCCGGCTTTAGTCCAAGACCTGCTGCAACTCCCCTTATTGTGTCTCTTTCTTGAACTTTTAAACTTTCCAACTTTTCATAATATATGGTGATTCTCTTTCTATTCAAGCCGTATTTTGCACTTTTTAAAAACACTGACTTACCTTCTTCTTTCATCTTCTTTGCTGCAGCCCAAAGACGATTCACGGTTAGTTGGGAAATAACAAATTTTTCTGCAACTTCGTTGATGGGGCCATGGATGAGCTTCCCATTTTGCTGATTTGAAAGAAGAAACTGCAGTGCCAAGTTTCTTTCCTCTGTTGTTAAATTCTTCCCCCCCCCCCCCCCCCCCCCCCCCCCCCGCCCCCCATCTTTTTTTTCTTCTTTCTTTTCTAAGAGTAAGAAAATCTGGAACAAGAATTGTGTGTAGTACTCTTATTTATAGGTTGAAGTTTGGACCATTTTGGTGGGAATATTTGAAAATCTAAAAATGTTTGAATTTGGTGTAAATTTTCGTTTGGAATTGTGGCCACAAAAGTTGATTTGATGTTTTTATGATGGTGAAATTGTACTTTTGCTTTAATTTATTTTGTTGAGAAATTTCAATAAACTCGAAAAATAAACATGAAACCTAAGTTACATGGACATGGGTGCGGATCCGAGTGTCGGATACCCTTTTTCTAAAAAAGTTAGATACAGGGACACTGTCCGAACTTTGGACACGGGTACGGGGATACGCCATACATAATATATATATATATATATATATATATGTTAAAAAATTAAAATTACTAATAATATTTTAATATTCCAAAAGTAATAGAAGTCCAAAGGAACAACCTTTGTTTTTTACTGGGCGTGTTGCCATGGGAATGAATCACAATAGTCCTATTGGTGGCTGCTGTTTTGCTAATGCATTGCATATACGTAAAAGATTTATTCTAAGAATTAAGGATAGGACCAATAGGTTAAGATTCTTAAAAAATAATTAATAAAATAATGAAGATTTAGATGATTGATACTTCCTAAAAAATCTCAACAGATTATGGAATATGAAACGTGGGCTTTGACCCTTCAATTAAAGTATTAATACAGCTGTAAATCACACTCTCTCTCACTCTATTAATTTCAGCAGCCGCCCTTCTTAGAATTAAAATATACTAGGGCCGTGTCCGACGATTTGGACACGGCTGCCGTGTCCAGATCCGTGTCCTATCGTATCCGACACGGGTACATCGCCTATTCTGAAATGTCCATGTAACATAGCATGAAACAAATATTTAATTTAATTTTGATTTTTGAAAAAAAATTTGTAATTTATTAAAATAATAAAATTCTGCTGGATAAAAAATAAATAAATAAAAGAAAAGATAGATATAGAATAGACTACAAACTAAGCATTCCTTAATCAAGTAATTAAAAGTATTGGGGCCATCTATATTTATTACATAAATGTCATTCCTTAATCAATGTGCAAAAAGTAAATGAGACGTTTGAAGTGAGACGGAGAGAATAATTATAAATTTAATTGGATGAGTGAACCCTAAAAAATAATTATAAAATTAGACTAAATCATTATAAATTAACATTAAAAAAAATATACTATAAAACTATTAGAATTCAAAATTTGGTACACAATTTGAATACCAAAATGAGTACCGGGATCCCAAATGCTTAAATAGCTAACTGCCTGTTTGTCGGCGACTATTAGAATTAAAATGACATAACACCGGTCTCATTAAAGCTTTTGTGAGTGCATTTAAATTTGTAATAAGTATTATTGAGGTCCCAGTTCTACATTATTCCACAGTTATTTGGAAGAAGAGTCATACGTTGACGAAGACTAACTTGACTTTCACATTAATGACCGAAATAAATTTGTAATAAGTATTGAGGCCGCACGCCAGTTCTACATTATTCCATAGGTTATTCAGGAGAAGAGTCATACTTTGGCCAAGACTCAAACTTGACTTTCACATTAATTACCGAAATATCAAGGCATCGGAATTAAAATGAATTAGGGTTCTTAATTATAAGATAACTGAAAATAGGATTAGGGTATCATTACATAGAAACAAAACATATATCAGAATAGAAGTCACGGTGTGAATGGGAGAAAAGCTGCAGGCATCAGAATTGAAATGATTTATTTCAAAACCTATAAATAAACTCGATCATTTAATAACATTTAAAAATCTCGCAAGTGAAAGTTAACTTGACTCCTTTGACCGCCTTGTGGAGAGCAATTAATTGGAGTGCAGTGTATTATATATAAAGACTAAAGAGGGATCAGCTATTATATGCCAATCATACATACATAAAGAAAAACAATAAAGACTAATATAATACATGGAGATTAATCAACTCTCTTCCTTTGCTCTTTCCTGCATCTTCTTCTTCTTATTGTTCAATATCACTGCGCTTTGCTTGGGCGCTGATATTAATTTGAATTTTACCACAGACAAACATGCTCTTCTTTCCTTCAGAAACTCCATTACATCTGATCCCGATGCTATCCTGCGCACGAATTGGTCGGAAAATACTTCCGTTTGTAATTGGATTGGCGTCGCGTGCGGAATCAAACACCAAAGGGTCACTGCTCTCAATCTCTCTAGATTCGACCTTGCTGGAACTGTTGCTCCGGATCTCGGAAACCTAACTTTTCTCAGGTATCTGGACATCAGTACCAACAATTTCACGGGCTTCTTACCTTCCGAGCTCTCTAAACTGCGGCGTTTGAAGGTGATGAACGTGGGAGTGAATTCGTTCACAAGAGAAATTCCGATATGGTTGGGCAGTTTACCTGAGCTAGAGCAAGTGTACCTGCACAACAACAGTTTCTCAGGTACAATTTCTCCCTCGCTCTTCAACACTTCAAAGCTGCAGAGATTATGAGTTTCAATATGTTGAGTGGGGTTATTCCGGAGGAGATTGGGAACATTTCAACCCTCCAAATACTATACTTGGACAGTAATCAGTTGAGTGGGCCCATACCACATGATATTTTTAATACCTCTTCATTGAGAGATGTGAGAATTGCGAAGAATAGCCTATCAGGTTCGCTCCCAACTGATATGTGTAGCAACAATCTGCCCAACATCAATGCAATTTCACTCTCTCACCATCAACTTTCTGGGAAGATTCCACCAAATATATGGAAATGTAGAAACCTTGAAATCTTATCATTATCCAACAACAATTTCACCGGCACCATCCCATCCGAAATTGGGAGTTCAATCATGCTTAGAGAGTTGTACATGGGCTACAACAATTTTCGAGGTACATATATACTTCTTGCTTCTTATTTCTTACTTGTGTATATATGTGATTTTATATATTAATATAACATTTCAAAAAAAAAAAAAACATTCCAACTTACCTGCATAAAGGACTACTAAGCTAGTAGGAGAGAGTTTTCTGATATCTAATTTATAAGTGCAGGAATGATACCTCAAGAAATATGGAATCTCTCACAACTAGAGAAATTAAGCATCCCAGGATCCTCTCTCACAGGAAAGATTCCATCTTCACTATTCCACACATCTTCATTGAGAGAAACAATATATGCACTAATTAATCTTTAATATGAGGCCTAATTAAAAACACAAATGCATGCATGCTGCAGGTAAGGTTCCAAGTGAGATATGCAACAGTATGCTCAACATCAAGACACTTAATCTAGGTGAGAATAAACTTGAAGGTCAGATTCCATCAAATATATGGAAATGTAGAAACCTTGAAATATTGTCATTACCCTTCAACAATTTCACCGGCACCATCCCATCCGAAATTGGGAGTACGAGCATGCTTAGAGAGTTGTACCTGGGCAGAAACAATTTCCGAGGTACATGCCATGTCTCGTCTTACGTCAATATTATGTGATTTTAATTATAGTATTCTTCAAAACATTAATTCCGATCTACATATTATATATGATGCACATCATAAACTAATGGTTCCAAACACCATATATAAATTCTTCATTATTATTATATATGCAAGCCAAGCCTTTTGTCCTCATTACGCAGGAAACATTTGATATCAAATTAATGGTTGGTTGTATAATTTTGTTGATAGATTGATGAATAAAAGTATATATAATTTCAGGAGGAATTCCAGCAGAAATAGGAAATCTGTCAAGACTAGAGATATTAGAAATAAGTAGCGCTTCTCTAAGTGGAAATATTCCAGCTTCAATCTTCAACATTTCTTCTTTGAGAAGGTTGCGCTTAGCTGAGAATAGTTTAGTAGGAAGTATCCCAACTTTCCACAATAATCTTCCAAAGCTTGAGTATCTATTGCTCAATCAAAACAACTTGACAGGTATATATATGTCAACACATTCTTTTAATTTTATACTTTGTTTGCCAATGTATTTTCCATGTCGGCCAAAATGCCATATTGTCTCTTGTAATTCATCTTCAACCCTAGAATGTACTCCCTCCATTCCGCCCAGTTTGACGCGTTGTATTATTTTATACCTCATATATATTCAAGAAATGCGTCAAACTGGGTGGAACGGAGGGAGTATTAAATATTTTAGCTCACACGTCTCTATATGTAGGGGAATTACCACACGGGATTGGTACTCTACCATCTCTCGAGATTTTCACCGTGTTCAGAAATTCTTTATCTGGCTCCATCCCATTTTCCATATTCAACATATCTACCTTGAAGACATTACAACTTTCATTCAATCAGTTTTCAGGCACTCTTCCTTCTGATTTGGGGAATTCACTTTTCAATATTGAGAGGCTTCTTATAGGTGTTAATTACTTTAGTGGCCCAATTCCAACCTCTATCGCCAATGCTTCTCAACTTATCCAATTGGAAATGAGCTCTAATTCCTTGAGTGGGTCCATACCAGACTTTGGTAATTTGAGACTTTTACAAATGCTTATAATTTGGGACAATAAGTTGAGCGGAGAGGCAGCCCCATTTCTCTCTTCATTAACAAACTGTCGATATCTGACGCATTTGCTCGTACATGATAATCCACTTAATGGTATCTTACCTGCTATAATTGGAAATTTTTCCTCTTCTCTTCAGTATATATCGGCATCAAACACCAACATCATGGGCGTCATTCCTTCTGAAATTGGAAACTTGAGCAATTTGTTATATCTTTATTTGGGTGGGAATCAATTGAGCGGGCCCATTCCACCAACAGTTGGGAAAATGAACCAACTCCAAAGACTGAATCTTAGTGGCAATCAATTGATGGGGTTTATCCCTAACGATCTTTGCCGATTGAGTAATTTGGGAGATTTAGAGCTTAGTAGCAACATGCTGATAGGTCCCATACCTGAATGTTTAGGTGAAGTTAAATCCTTGAGAAACATCTATTTAAGCTCCAACCAATTGAATTCCACCATCCCTCCCAACTTTTGGGCTCTTAAAGACCTTCTCATTTTGGACTTGTCCTTCAATTTTTTGAAGGGTCAATTGTCTTCTCAACTCGGAAATTTGAAGGCAGTCAACTCTTTAGATTTGTCGTCTAATCGATTTTCGGGCGATATTCCTAGCTTGATTGATAATTGCCAATCATTAGAAACTCTAAACCTCTCTAACAATCATTTTGGAGGATCTATTCCTAAAGCCTTGGGAAATGTCAAAGGTCTAATTGCTTTAGATTTATCTCACAATAATCTCTCTGGATCTATTCCTGAAGCCTTGGAAAATCTCCACTTTCTTCTGAATTTTAGTGTTTCTAACAACGAATTGGAGGGGAAAATTCCAAGTGGAGGTCCTTTTGGTAACTTTACTGCTCAATCTTTTGCCCACAATTTTGCCCTTTGTGGTTCACCAAGATTACAATTTCTACCTTGCTCAAAAATTCAACCTAGTGGATCAAGGGGAAAGAAGGCTGCCAAATTGATAATGTATATGGTTCCCTCATTGATTGTAGTAATTATTTCGGTGTTTCTCATTTTCATGTTCATAAAGAAGAGAAAACAGAATAAGGTAGCTTTATCCACTGATATTTCACCGGCTAATGGGTGGAAAAGAATTTCTTACATAGAATTGGAACGAGGTACCACTTCTTTTAGTGAGACCAACCTTCTTGGAAGAGGAAGCTTCGGTTCAGTCTTCCGAGCAATGCTCTCAGATGGATTAGAAGTTGCGGTGAAAGTGTTCAACTTGCAACTAGAAGGAGGTGCAAAAAAGTTTTGACACTGAAACTGAAATACTAGGCAGCATCCGGCATAGAAACTTAGTTGGAGTTATCGGATGTTGTAGCAACACAGATTTTAAAGCCCTGATTCTCACATACATGCCAAATGGGAGCTTGGATAAATGGTTGTATCCTAAAGATTATTGCCTAGATCTCATACAAAGACTAAAATTAGCTATAGATGTCGCAGCCGCCCTAGAATATCTACACCATGGCTATTCATTCCCAGTTGTCCATTGTGATGTAAAGCCAAGCAATGTGTTGCTTGATACAGACATGATTGCTCATCTCTCGGATTTTGGCATTTCGAAGCTTTTTGAGGGAGGGGAAGCTTTCAAACAGACTCAAACATTGGCCACCATCGGTTATGCAGCACCAGGTGATGGTGCATAATGTTGAGCTTTCCAAATTCATTTCCATCATATTAGTTTTCTATATTATTTCCATATAATCCTAACATAATGATGAAATGTGATACAACAATCATAGTATGGAACAGAAGGAAAAGTGTCGACAAATGGGGATGTGTACAGTTTTGGGATATTGTTGCTGGAGATGTTCACAGGGAAGAAGCCAACAGATGATATGTTTGGTGGAGCAATGAACTTAAAGGATTGGGTAGCCGAAGCTTTACAACATAATACAACTACTGAAATTGTCGCAGCTGCTCTGTTGTCTAGGGAAGATCAACATTTCACTGCGGAGCGATGCGTGTCATCGATTTTTGAGTTGGCAATGAAATGTGCAGCAGATTCGGCGGATCAAAGAATCAATATGATCGAAGTAGGAGCTACTCTGCACAAGATCTATACCATAACTGTAGCAGCTTTAGGAAGCCATCATGCTTTATCTATCAATATTGGTGAAACTGGCAAGTGAATCTTGTAGTAGCTTGGCAACTTCAACTTCCTTATTCGACTATAGGTATTAATTGCATAGAGTGCAAAAGTGAAGAGTTATATTCTATATTTCCAATACAATTTAGATCACGAGTTCACAATCTTTTCTAAATTATATCGACGGATATCATTCATTTATTTTCATAAAAATGTTATTTTCATAACATTGGGCCTATACCATTTATTTACTCTATTGGGCCAACATAAATTAATTACTAACAATAAAATTTGGCCCATTTTAGCGCCGCTTCTTCTCTACCACAAACTTAAGCCTTCGAGTTAGGGATGGCAGTGGGTCCTGGACCCGGTCCAGATCCGGTGATCTAGATCCAATTTTATAGATCTGGGTCTTGCAAAATTGGACCCGATGGATCTGGACCGGATCCGGACCTAATAGTCAATTTTCGGATCTGGATCTGGATCTGAATTTTATAGACTCAGATCCGGTCCAGATCCGGTCCACGGATCCATTATATAAATATTATATATATTATATATATATTATAAATGTTATATATATTTTCTAATTATTTTAATTTTTAGAAATTACATATTGAAAACCTAATTTGATTGAAAGAAAAAACAAGCATACAGCGGCAGCGGCAACCCTCTATCACTTAGTTTGGTGGCCTGGTGGGTGGTGCAACTTAGTTTAGTGGACTCTTGCAAAGTGTAAAGGGTACATTTTCAATGGTGAAGAACTGAAGATAAGTAGTAGTGATATTGCAAATTCCAGTTTTTGAGAAACTTATTTTAATTTGGAATTTGTATCTATGTATTTCAATAATTGGGAGACATTTTACTTTTGACTTTTATCTATGTACTTGGGATTTTTACAACTCGTTTTGATATATCGTAGAAACTTATTATGTTTATTATTGTACTATAATTTTTTTTATTATTTCAAAAATTCGTTTTAGGGAAAAAAGACTACGGATCCAGGTCTAGATCTGTAGACCCGTGGATCCGATGGATCTGGATCTGAATTTCTATTTTTTGGACCCGACGGATCTGGACCGGATCCGAACCAATTTTTTTTTTACGGATCTGGATCTGGAGTAAGCCGGATCCGGTCCAGATCTGGCCCATTGCCATCCCTACTTCGAGTTCGACGCAGCGCTATACCACCAAATTTTGGCCGCCCTAAAGTACCATCTGATTCAAGAGAATATGACGAGATTCGTGAAGGTTATTTAGTTATTAATGGATGCATTTTTTTATTTATTTTTATTTATATTTTTTTTGGCCGACCCGATGCAGTATTACACCAGAAATTAGAATTAGATTAAAAATCCCAAATAAATCAGCCACTTAATAAAGCAGCTATACAGTTGATGCGTTCCGTTTGTCGGCGACTAGCTCACTCGATTGCTTTGTTCTTGCTACTGATATTTTAGACATGGAATGGAATGGAAGCTTCTCATAGCCGGTGTTTTGATGACGATGCTAATGGCAGACGGAGTGACGTCATGGACCGGCGAAATCCATAGCCAAATGGTGTGTCACGTGTGCGCCTACTCCGCCATCGGCCCCGAAGATTACGTTTTCTTATAAAAAATTAGGTAAATAAGAGATAATACCTACACGTGATCACTGTTAGTTTTGAAAAATATGTTAAATATAGTATAATTTTTTATTATATTTCACTATTTATATCATACTTATTATTTTATTATTATGAGTTTTATATTTTAGCATGTAGGAAGCAGCTTCTTGAGAAAATGAATAATATTCTTGGAAAAATGAGAAGATTAAATAAGAGTGGAGAACTAGAATTATAGTTGAAGTTGGAGAAATTTATACAAATTTAATTCAATAATAAAATCACGTTGAGAATTACTTCGTTACCCTTAAAATAGATTTAGAATAGAGGCATATTAGGCAGAGCAGAAGTTTAAGAATATATATATATATATATATATATATATATATATATATATATATATATATATATATATAGTTTGGTTCATATGTTAATAAATCCTGGTGTGTTAAATATGAATGAATCTGGACTATTGATCTTAATCAAATCTATGGGTGTCATTGATTTAAATATTGTTTCAAGGTACAATAAGTATGATTTCATTTAAGGATGAATTAGAACATTTAAAAGCACAATTATATAATAAGCATAATTTTATGCACATTTGACAACGACGACCGGCTCGCGTCAATTGCCCGTCGTCACGTAAAATTGACTTTTTCAATAATGACAAAAATCAGAAGAAAAAAGGGGAAAAAATTAAAGACTGCAGAAACTTCATCGTTTATACTACTATTCAAAAGTTTATGATGTGGCAACAGACAGTGACATCCTTGATTGTATATCTTGCATTTGTTTATCAATTAATCCTCTGAAAAGAAAAGGGGAAAAAAACTAATTAAAGGAATGAAGTTGACGACGACTTGCCCCCCTCAACCACGTGTTTACATAGACATCATGACAGCTGTCTGCAAATTGTTTTTACATTAATGACCAAAAAAGTGGTCCTATTAAAATTTTTGTCACTGCATTTTAAATTTCTAATAAGTATTCTGTAAAATGGCATAATGTAGGAGATGGAGGTCCCAGTTCTACATTCCAGTCACGCTTGTTTGGAAGAAGAGTCGTTGACGAAGACTCAAATTTGACTTTCACATTAATTACCTAAATATATCTTGGAGAAGGGCATCGGAATTAAAATGAATTAGTCTACTTCTGATAAGATAATTGAAAATATTATGAAGGATACCACGATAATAAAAATTAATAATCGCGTAATGGAGAGCAAATTAGAGTGTGTATGTATCATGCATGTAGCATCCCATCCCTTATATAAAGACTAAAGAGGGAAAGAGAGCAGCCAATCCAAAATATAAAAAAAAAAAACAATCCATATATGGAGAGTCGTCTCTCTTCCTTTGCTCTTTCCTGCGTCTTCTTCTTGTTGTTTTTCAATAGCATTGCGCTCGGCTTGGGCGCTGCTAATTTGAATTCTGACACGGACAGACATGCTCTCCTTTTCCTCAAAAACTCCATCACATCTGATCCTGATGCTATCCTGCCTACTAAATGGTCGGAAAATACTTCCGGTTGTAAATGGATTGGTGTAAAGTGCAGCCTCAGGCACCAAAGGGTCACTGCTTTCAATCTCTCTGGATTCGACCTTGCCGGAAGGGTTTGATAAGGTGAAGAGCCTTATCTCTCAATCCAGAAGCGAAAAAAACACTCAAGTTCGGTTGATGGCAGACGCGAGGGCGGAGCTCGTCGTTCAAGCCGGAAACGTGAGTAGAGAAATTAGGGTTTACTTTTATTCATGATCAACAAAATAACTCCAATCCTCCTTTTATACTAAGGACCCTGGTTGATTCGACCTACGATTCGGGAAAGAATCAACAAGAAAACCCGAAAAGGAGCTTATAATTTTGCTCGACTCATTAAATAAAAAAACAGGCTAAGCCCAACAATGGAAAATAAATTACATAAGTTAAATTAACGATAAGATATGTAATCCTCAAACTTCTTGGGCTCCTTCGTCCGTCGTTTAGGCCGACTACTTCTCTCTCGTTCTCCAAGCCCATCCATCGCGGATCCAGTCGCATCATAAAGTGGCTGATCCGATTCATTCCTTGCAGCATCATCTTGATTACTGCCGACAATTTGAGACGAGTTCGTATCAGGGTTGCTCCAAATCTAGGAAACCTAACGTTTCTCAGATATCTGGACATCAGTTCCAACAATTTCACGGGCTTCTTACCCTCCGAGCTCTCTAAACTGCGGCGTCTGAAGGTGATGAACGTGGGAGTGAATTCATTTACCGGAGAAATTCCGAGGTGGTTGGGGGATTTGCCTCAACTGGAGCAACTCTATCTGTGCGACAACAATTTCACAGGTAGAATCCCTCCCTCTTTGTTTAACAATTCAAATCTCAAACTCTTAGACTTGAGTTCCAATTTGTTGAGTGGGAACATTCCAAAGGAGATTGGGCAGAAGTAGGTCTTCCCTCAAGGGGAATGCTTCATCCCTTGAAATATTGAACTTGAGTTCTAATGAGTTCAGTGGGACCATACCAAGTGGCCTCTTCAATGTATCTTCCATGAGAGACCTTAGAATTGCGAAGAATAGCCTATCAGGTTCGCTCCCAACTGATATGTGCAACAATCTGCCCAACATCAATCTAATTCAACTCTCTTACAATCAACTTTCTGGGAATATTCCGCCAAATATATGGCAATGCAAACACCTTGAGAGGTTTTCATTATCCTACAACAATTTCAGCGGCAACATCCCATCCGAAATTGGGAGTCTGAGCATGCTCAGAGAGTTGTACCTGGGCTACAACGACTTCCGAGGTATATGCATATATACACATCTCTTCTTACTTCAATTCTTACTTGTTTATGTGATTCTATTTTCACAAAAACATTAATATTCTGACCTGCATATATACATATATCTTTGAATGTGCAGGAAGGATCCCTGAAGAAATAGGGAATCTCTCACGTTTAGAGGTTTTAAGCATCCCAGATTCCTCTCTCACGGGAAAGATTCCATATTCACTCTTCAACGTATCTTCATTCAGAGTCATGGAGCTCCGTAACAACAGTTTGACGGGAAGTATCCCGGCTTTCCACATTAATCTACCTAACTTAGAAGAGTTATATCTGTCTAATGACAGCTTACAAGGTATGCTCATAGTTTATCTTGTATGAGAAAAACAATACACTAATATTTAGTAATGTATTTGCATGAGGTAATTAAAAACAGCATGCACGCTATAGGTGGGTCCCAAGTGAGATGTGCAACGGTATGCCCAACATCAATACACATGCACTCCAGTCTCCAACAGAATAAACTTGAAGGTCAGATTCCATCAAGTATATGGAAATGCAGACACCTTGAGTTCTTGCGTTACGGTTACGCCACCTTTAGTGGGAAATTCATATCTTATTTTGAATTACTAATGTAGAAATGTAGCATTCGATGCATTATTGACTTCGTAGTTCGTACCAATATATTATTATAACCCTTTAATTGCATTATAAAGAAACTCGTCATGCATTATTTAAAACTACAAAGTATAGGGTTTTTTTTTTTTTTTCGTTTTTTTGGCCTTAGTTGGATATTATACAATATATAGAAAATCGTAGAAATCAAAGTTTTTAATAGATAATTATTTTCCCATGATTGCATAATGATATATTTCTTTTAATTTATACTTTTTTGCCAATGTATTTTCCGTGTCAGCCAAAATCCATCATTGTTTTTTGTAGCGCATCATAAAATTCATTCAATGTATTATTTCAAATTTTATACTGCCTCCATTTTGTCGAATAAGCTTCATTTGTTTTTTGGCAATTCTGGCACGCTTTTTCATATTTTTTGATGATGAGTTTTAAAATAGATTTTTGAAGAATTTTTTTTTTACGGTATACTTTGACAGTCATAGTATCTCGTAAAAGAAAAAAAATCTTAAAAAATTCATTTTGAAACTCATCATCAAGAAGAGTGGAAAAGAGTATCAGAATTGCCAAAAAGCAAATGAAGCTTATTCGATGAAATGAAGGGAGTAGTATCAATCTTTCATATTGGAAAAATAAAATAAAAATGATGTATAAAATGCATTTTTGTGCCAAACTAAATGCATTATTATAATTATGTAGATGCATTTTATTTCTTCAAATATTTTTGTTTCATAGTATTAGTTTACATGTGATTTAATTATTGATAGACCCTCAAATTTCATAGCTCATTTTGCTCTTTACTCCTTGTGTATTCAAATCATATAAAAAAATACTTCGTATCAATTAATTAAATCATCAAAACAAAAGATCTAACTTATAAAATCTACTGAAAGTCAACATCAATTTATAAGACATTTGGAAGACAAATCAATGTTGATTAAGCCGCCAACATATGAGAGATGTCATTGCAACTAAGAAAGAGCATGAAGTCATAAATAAATTGGAGAAAGTATGACCATCGACATAACCTTTAGAAAAAAATTATCGAAAATTTGAATATTTTTTGTTTCTGGCCATAGAATGGATGAGAGAGGAAGATGACTTTAAAAATATTATACTTCCTCTGTTTTAAGATTGATGACACGTTTCTTTTCCTTTCTTTTCAGCACGTATTTCCACGCTTCTCAATGATGGATTTTAAAATAATTTTTTGAAGTATTTTTTATTTACGGTATATTACGACACACGTAGTATCTCGTAAAAGAAAAGATATTTTAAAAATTTATTTTAAAACTCATCATCGAGAAGCGTGAAAATGTGTGCCAAAAAGAAAGAAAAAGAAATGTGTCATCAATCTTGAAACAGAGGAAATATAATATTTTTAAAAACAACAACATAACGATATTGTGTAATTTTAAAAACAAAATCTAATATCATTCCATAAAAATGATAAAATTGAAACTAATATATGAAAAAACAAAATCATATCTTAACCAGTGTTCTAAAAGAAGGCCGAGTTGGCCATCTAGAAGTCGTCTAGGTGCTAGAAAGTGCTAGACCGTCCCGATTAATAGCAAGACAGTTTGCTCTAGGCGGCAGCGAAAGACAGGTGCCTACGTGGTCCTATGCATGTCTAGGTAGTCCTAGGAGGGTTTAGGCGGGCTAGTCGGGACTGGAAGGACTATAAGATAAAATTATATGTGAAAAATTGTGGATTTCATACTCTAACTTGTGGATATCATATTTAAATATATAAAAATTTGATGTAGACTTTGATGTTTATGTGAAAGAGTATTAAGTTTATGGAATTTGAACTATTAATTAGCATATTATATATTTTTAACCTATTTTATTGTTTGTACTATAAGACATAATATAAAATAGTACATTATAATTCTAATCCGTCTAGGCCATCTAGCCACCGCCTAGACTCCCACCTAAACCACCTAGACGCTAACCACCCTACTAGCATCTAGCGATTTTTGAAACACTGGTCTTAATTGGAGTATGCATCTTTTTGAATATGCAAATGGAGGCAGCCACTGAATGAAGAGAGTTTCACCATTTTCAGAAGAAGATAATATGAAGATTTGTACGGTCATAGAGAGAGAAAGATAATAATTTAATATTTTACGATTTGAGGAATGTATTATTAAGATTACTCTAATACCCCTATCTTTTATATAACTTTCGCAAATAATTAGTGAAATCATAAAATCTGAACTGTTAATTTGCTAATATTAATGGATGAGATTAGTTCCTAGTTCTTGTAGTGGGCAAAATCTGCCTAACCGGCCCAAACCCAATTGTCCATAAGTAATCAGCAGTCGGTAGCCGGCCCAGGCCAAACGGCCTACTCAATCGGCCCATTAAAAGGTTGCCAGCCCAACTTTCTATTTATTGGTCTAGTCAGACCCGTATCCGACAAAGGTTTTACCGAGTCAGCCGAATGAAACCGATTGAACCTTATCCACCGTAACAGACGGGACGAGCCGGACGGGAGCAGATCCCCCATGATTTCAGTAGGCGGTTAGCGGCTAGGGTTTAAGGAGAAAACCCTAGACGGATAGGCCGTCCTATATATTGAGCCTGCTAGTCAAGCAGATGGATACGTTCCGACTACTGGCAATCACCCTCTAGCAATCGGCTCTCCAACGTTCTGACTACTAGCATTCTCACTCTGGTAGTCGGATCTTCCACCTTCCGTCTACAAGCATATTCACTCTAGTAATCGGCTCATCCGCCCTTTGAACACTCCACGCTCTCTCCTAGTAGGTGGCAAGCGGATCTCATCAGACGGACTCCCGTCACCATCCGCTCATCATCCGCACTTTCTGCCAATCCGCCTCCGACTAGAACTTCTATTATTCATTACTTATCATTTTTTGTCTATTTACATTTATCATTCTACCTACTTATTTTGATCACTGACTTGAGCGTCGGAGGTCCTTCGGCTGACACCCCCTCCGGTGTTCCTCGAAGGGCTCTTACGTGTGTTACTTGTGTTGACAGGTTGCCAGTGCCCGTTCCGTCTACCGGACAAACCTGTCGAGCCGGTCATATCATTGATTGTAGATTTACCATCTACAGTTCTCATGAATTGAGTGGTGCTCATATGAACCATTGAACCACTCCCCATATATATATATATATAGATAACTAAAGTTTATTAATTTAATAAGGTTTATAGATTTTAATTAGGTTTTATTAATTTCAATCAATAAACATTGTTTTAAAAAATTGATGTTATGAATAATTAGTTAAGTTCTAATGGGAATTAATAAATCATGTTTTAAAATTAACATAATTAACATATAATTAAACTGTAATTGAAATTAACGAACCCTAACGAAAAATGTACATACCCCAATTGAAAATTTATAAATCCTTATTACAATTAATAAATATATATATATATATATATATATATATATATATATGTATATATATATATATATATATCATATTTAACATAAGAAAATGAGTGCAATTACTAAAATTTTTAGAAAAAGCAACGATTAAAAAGAAATTAAAAAAGAAAGGAGGAATGACCTGAAATTCATAGCCCAACATATTTAACCCTAGAAGGTATTCAATATTATTACCACAAGAGATTGGTACTCTATCATCCCTCAAGATTTTCACTGCGTCCAGAAACTCCTTATCTGGTACCATCCCAGCTTCCACATTCAACTTATCAACCTTGACAGTGTTATCTCTTACATTCAATGAGATTTTAGGAACACTTCCTTCATATTTGGGGAATACACTTTTCAATCTTGAAAGGCTTCTTTTAGGTGATAACAAACTGAATGGCCCAATTCCAAACTCTATCATCAATGCTTCTAAACTTACCGTCTTGGCAATGCACAAAAACTCCTTGAGTGGGTCCACACCAGACTTTGGTAATTTGAGATACCTAGAACAACTATTTATTTGGGGAAATAAATTGAGAGGAGAGGCAGCGTCAGTTCTCTCTTCACTAACTAATTGTCGATATCTAAAGCTTTTTGAAGTAGGTGATAATCTACTGAATGGTATCCTACCTGTTACAATTGGGAATTTTTCCTCTTCTCTTAAGTTTATGGGGGCATCAGACAACAACATTATGGGCGTCATTCCTTCTGAAATTGGAAACTTGAGCAGTTTGCTACATATGCATTTGGGTGCGAATCAATTGAGTGTGCCCATTCCACCAACAATTGGGAAAATGAAGCATATCCAAAGACTGTACTCTATCAGAATCAATTGGTAGGGTCTATACCTGACAATCTTTGCCAATTGAATGATTTGGGGGACTTGAGGTTTAGTCACAACATGCTGGTAGGTTCGATTCCTGAATGTTTGGGTAAAGTTAAATCCTTGAGAAACATCTACTTAAGCTCCAACCAACTTAATTCTGCCATCCCTCCCAACTTCTGGACTCTTACAGACCTTCTCATTTTGGACTTGTCCTTCAATTATTTGAACGGTCAGCTGTCATCTCAACTCGGAAATTTGAACGGAATCTACTCTTTGGATTTGTCGTCTAACCGCTTTTCATGCGATATTCCCAGCTTGATTGATGGTTGTCAATCATTACAAACACCAAACTTGTCAAATAATCAATTTGGAGGATCTATTCATGTATCCTTGGGAAATGTCAAAGGTTTAAGTGCTTTAGATTTATCTTACAATAATCTCTCTGGATTGATACCTAAGTCCTTAGAGGAACTCCGATATCTTCTAAATTTTAATGTTTCTAACAATGAATTGGAGGGTGAGATTCCAAGTGGAGGTCTTTTTGGTAACTTTACCGCTCAATCTTTTGCTCACAATTTTGCCCTTTGTGGTTCACCAAGATTACAATTTGCACCTTGCTCAAAAAGTCCTCTTGGTGGATTAAGGCAAAAGAATACTGTCAAATTGATAAAGTATATGGTTCCCTCATTGCTTGTAGTAATCGCTTCGGTGTTTGTCATTTTCATCCTCATAAGGAAAAGAAAACAAATTAAGGTAGCACACTCAACTGATACATCACCGGTTAATGAATGGAGAAGAATTTCTTACATAGAATTGGAACGAGGAACCATTTCTTTCAGCGAGACCAACTTGCTTGGAAGAGGAAGCTTTGGTTCGGTCTTCCGAGCAATACTCTCAGATGGACTAGAGGTTGCAGTGAAAGTATTCAACTTGCAATTAGAAGGAGGTGCAAAAAGTTTTGACACCGAAACTAAAATACTGGGCAGCATCCGACACACAAACTTAGTTGGAGTTATTGGATGTTGTAGTAACACGGAGTTTAAAGCGTTAATTCTCACTTACATGCCAAATGGGAGCTTGGATAAATTGTTATATTCTGAAAACAATTGTTTGGATCTCATAAAAAGACTAAAAATAGCAATAGATGTTGCAGCTGCATTGGAATATCTACACCATGGCTATTTATTCCGAGTTGTTCATTGTGATGTTAAGCCAAGCAATGTGTTGCTTGATGCAGACATGACTGCTCATCTTTTTGATTTTGGCATTTCGAAGCTCTTTGAGGGAGGGGAAGCTTTCATCCAGACGCAAACATTGGCCACCATCGGTTATGCAGGACCAGGTGATGATGCATAATGTTGAGCTTTCCAAATTCATTTCCATCATATTAGTTTTCTATATTAATTTATCATATAATCCTAACATAATGATGAAATGTATTCATACAACAATCAGAGTATGGAACAGAAGGAAAAGTGTCGACAAAAGGGGATGTGTACAGTTTTGGGATCATACTGTTGGAGATGTTCACTGGGAAGAAGCCAACAGATGATATGTTTGGTGGGGCAATGAGCTTAAAGGATTGGGTAGCCGAAGCTCTACAACATAATGCAACTACTGAAATTGTGGCAGCTGCTTTGTTATCAACGGACGATCAACAATTCTCAGCCAAGGAGCGATGCGTGTTATCGATTTTTGAGTTGGCAATGAAATGTGTAGCAGATTCAGCAGATGAAAGAATTAACATGATCAAAGCAGCAGCTACTCTGCACAAGATCTATACCACAACTGTAGCAGCTTTAGGAAGCCGTCGTCCACGATATGCTTTATCTGTTAGTATTGTTGAAAATGGGAATTGAAGCTTGTAGTAATTTAGCAAACCTTATCAGTTCAAAGTCTAAAAATTAAAACACGTGTGCGTAGGATTCAAATTTCAACTTTCATATTAATTTGAGTATTGCAAAGAGTATAAAAAACAAGTTTGGAACATGAGTATCAAATCTTTTTAAGCCTAATTAGAATCAGAGTCTTGACTTGGGAGACTAACAGTTACATACTTAAAGTAATTTTGAGACGAGCAATTGACTGCATTAGAATGCATATTTATGCAATCAACACGCTCGTCGGCCGCTAAGTTTAACGCATACTCGTGTTTGTGTTCAGTTTATATGTAATAATTCTAAGGGTAATGCAGAAAAAAAAATGTCTCAATTAGAGAAATAATTTGCATAATAATGAAAATAAACCCCAAACTCGTAAATGTGAATATCGCTTTCAAAATAGCTTTACAGTTTTCAGAGGCTTTTCAATTGTCTAAATAATATGCGATATTTTGATTTGTTTTAATTTGTATTTCCCTTGTATCTCTCATCACCATAATTTCGTTATGACTCTGCATAATATTTTATTTCCATAAATCTATCAGTCAATATCAGTTAAAAAGAAGTTGAGCAATATCGGCTCTTTCAAGCATTTCATCGAACAACTCGGGCTCAATAACTATACTAAGAATCGGAGACCTCAAATCTGAAAATAGATGAGAAATTTATGGAGAAAAAAGGAGAAGAAGGAACAGCTGATAATATTCCTTGCAATTTATAATGCCACTTCCAGGTTTGAATTCTCTGATTAGAGATGAATTTGTTGCTATAAAAAGGAGAAGGAGCAGCCACTTAATAACTATACAATTGGCGCTTTCCATTTGTCGGCGACTGGCTCCTCGTCCTCGAATGCTTTGTTCTTGCTCCTGAGATTTTGGATATGGGGTCGAAGCTTCTCATAGCCGGTGTTTTGATGACGATGCTAATAATGGCAGAAGGAGTGACGTCATGGAGCGGCGAAATCCACGGCCGAGTGGTGTGTGACGTGTGCGTCGACTCCACCATAGGTCCTGAAGATCACGTTTTAGCAGGTAATTAAACCGCTGCTTTAGGTTAGAGGAAAATATCATGACCATCATACATATATAATTTAAAAAATAAATAAATAAATAATTCACACACAATATAGTTTACCCCTAAAGTATGCAAGTGCCTAATTCATAGTACATTGAAATTTTCTACAATTAGAGATGCCAATAGTTTCCAATGCATCCAATATTTTTTGTGAGTGGGGAGGCTTGTTGTGCTCACTAATCTTTATTGCCATTGGAGGGGAATGGCTAGGCAGTTCACATTAATTTGCTTAGTGGAGATTTCATGACTATTCAGTGTTCAAAAGTAATTCAGACTTTCAAAGTTGTAATTATCATACATACACTTGAAAGATTAGTTGACGACTGACCAGGGTCAGTCTACCTATACTCTAACCTCCCAAAGACTTGAACACCACTTTTGCATTAGTTTTCGAGTGCGCAATAAAAGAATTTCCTTCATTTATATAATACGTATTTTCTAATATTCATTTTCATTTATGAGCTCGAATCTCAATTTTACCTTATGAGTAGGATATCTGGCAAGTGTACACTTTTAATATTGACTAGTAGTGATTACGTGCGTTGCACGTATAATCTCTTATTTACCTAATTTTTTAAAAAAATATATACTTTTGAATGCTAACAAAATTTATAATAGTGTAATTTTTTTTTAATACTATCTAATTTCAACAAAATATTGTATATATTCTTAGAAAATAATCCAAAAATAAAACGGTAAGTAGTTACTTGACAAAATTATTTATTATTTCAGTATTGAGACTATAGATTAACAAAACATGTGGACAATCTTCTTCAATCAAACCAACTTGTGGGTGGACTTAACATTGACACCTAGAGACTAACAATTAAGCTATAATCGGGCCAGTTGAGATTTAGGCCAATTTTTAAAACAATATTTACAATTTGCTTTCTATGGAGTATTTCATTTGACAAAAATCCATTTGAAAAGTGACTCTTTTTTTGTCCACCACTTTATTCATTTTGCTTAACAGTGACACATTGAATAAAACAGAAGGAAAGAAAACCTTATGTCAATTAATATACATGACATTGTATATAATCAAAATATATAATATTATATCCAATTGTTCATGTGCTATATACTGTGAAAAGTTTATAGTTAATCCAATAACTTGAAAAATAAATAGTATACTTAATTATAGTTCAGGAAGACTTCTAATTCTATAAAATAACTAAG
Source organism: Mentha longifolia (assembly GCA_001642375.2). Lineage (NCBI taxonomy): Eukaryota > Viridiplantae > Streptophyta > Magnoliopsida > Lamiales > Lamiaceae > Mentha > Mentha longifolia. The sequence goes on along the minus strand of CM038114.1, from coordinate 4,817,561 downwards.
ATAATTATTATGATAAGTATTTTATATTACAATATATTTTTTAGATTAAATATATAATAAGCGATAATAGGCGAAGTAAATACAGTAAGATTTTTCTTTTCCCTAGTTATAAAAGTATATTAATGGGATATAGATTAGTTTTCTTCTTTACTTCTTCTTGTTGTAGTCGATTAGATATAGATTATCTTATACTATATTAATCTTATAGTTATAATTAGAAACGAAAAGATTATAATATGTATATTAGTTATAAATTTTCTTGTATATAATAATTATTTATTCTGATGATATTATATTCTAATGATTAATTATATTAATAATATTAAGGTTATAATAGGCAAATCAAATTTTGTAAACAAGACATTTTTTATAATAGTAAGTATAGATATAGATATAGATTGAATATGTTCTATCCCTGAAATTGTGTCTCAATGGTGTCCCAAAATTTATTTTTTTACTAGTTTGGTATTATTTTTTATAAAAATAAAAATACTATAATATAGTAAATCATAATAGACATTCATAAGATTTTTATAAAAAAATATTATATACTTTAATTTTAAATTTATCAACTCTAATATACTAATAAAAGTGAAATTAAATGCTAAAAAATAATTATAAACCCTAATACTAACAAGTTTTGTACATGTATTCAAAAGGCCCAATAAGTGCATTTAGTTGTTGCATTAAGATTTCTAATATTCTGCAAAATGATGATAGGTGTAAGGCATCGAGGTCCCACTTTCACATTACACGCTACTTTAGAAGAATAATAGTTGACGAAGACTCAAATGAATATAATTTTTTAACATTATTTTCTTAAGTGATGAGATAATTGAAAATATAATTAAGAAATAGCATGAGATGAGTATATTAGAATAGAGAAGCCACGGTGGGAATGGGAGGATAGTAGTCATCAAAATTAAATTATAAATTCATTTAATGAAAATTTAAAATCACATTCTGCAACTTAACTGAATCCCAAAATGCAGAAGAAAAAAAAAATGTAATTAATTATGAGTTATGATTATTATGAACATTGAAAAATGTAAACCTCAACATATTGTTAGATATGTATTTCATAAATATTACTTATTATATGATGTGGTTGCCCACATGGGATCCTATATCAATTAATTGTATCAAATCGAATTTTTTTTGTAATTTTTATTCTTTTTTTTCTACAATTTTTTGATATTATGATTCAAAGTAATTTTATACTAATTGACTAAGATTTACCAATCCAATTACGGTTTATTATTTTTTTTAGTATTTAATTTTAATTTTATTAGTTAAAAAATAAAGAAAAAATACTAAAAATAATTATAAACCCTAATTGAATTAGTGAACCATTGTTAATTAGTACTCCATCGATACTATACTAAATCATACTATTATATTAAAATTAAAAAATAAATTAATAAAAATCAAGAAAAGTCGACTTGGGTTGGTAGTGGTACACTATATAGCGGACAGAGGATTCTGTCCGGTGATTGCCCCTTAGATCAAAATGAATTTTATTAGAAATGAAACTCTTCCTCCTTTTTTAGCACAGTAAATCTTTTGTTAGATTCGCTGTAGTCGCATTTTTTTGTTTCTATTAATAAAAAAAATCTTAAAAACCAATTAATAATTCAAAACTGCATGCAGTTATCCACTTGATTAATGGTAGGGTGTCAGTGGGTGGGTAATACCCGGACCCGCTCAAGACCCGGTCATTAATTGATTTATGTGTCCGGGTCTGGGTTGGACCCGGACCCGGTCAGAACTGTATATGCATCGGGTCTGACCCGACCCGACCTGCCCTTTTCGGGTCCGGGTAGGACCCAGCCCAATTTTTTTTTTTTTTTTGTGCATGTTTTAGTTTTACTTTATTATCTATACATAATGTGATGAAATTATATTTTAGATTGTCTTTATTTATTTTATTATATTATGATTAAACACCATAATTTATTGTAATATTGTAGTATGTCCACTAAAATTATTTAATGTAATACTAATCATTTCCAAATATCAATACTGTAGGTACTGTATTCGATTGATGAAATATTATTTAATTTACAATTTTGGTTATCCTCCGTTTCTGCTGTAACTTGGAATCTTTGTCTTGGTTTTTTATGAGATATTAAGTTTTTTTTTTTTGGTTTAATAATCTAACCAATTCACAATGAAAATCTTCCAAACCTATCGCTAAATTATTATTTTAATTTTGTTAAGTATCTCTAGATTTAGTAATATTAATAGCACATATGATGATTAACGCGTTGGTTCTCTTTCTACAACTATTGAAGGATTCGTTTAATAAGTAAAAAAAACAGAGTAAAAATGAGCAACAGTATCCCAGTAATTGACTTCCATGGTTATCCTTCTCAATCCCACCAACTGCTGCAACTTGGTGACCTATATATCCTAATCAAAATAATTCTTCACGCATGGGTAAAAAAATAAAATAAAAATAAATAAATAAATAAATAAACTAAAAAAAACTAAAAAAAACACTGAAAAAAATAAAAAAAACGAAAAAAAAACTATTAAAAAAAAAACTAGCCGGGTCCGGGTCTGGGTCCAGACCCATGGGTAATTACCCGGCCCAGACCCGTTCAAATTATAATTTCCGGGTCCGGGTCCGGATCTGGAGTGTAGCGGGTGGGTCCGGACCCAGAACCGTAACTTTTTGAGCGGGTCCGGTCCGGGTAATACCCACACGTTGACACCCCTAGGTATTATATTCATTCATCTGACCGAGTCGTCTCGAGTATGTGGAGCTTAAATCGCAGTATCTATAAGAAAATAGCACAATTCATCAAGGCAACATCCGCAGCCTAACCAGAATTTTAAAAAAATAAAAAAAATAATAATGGAGAAATCATTTTTTTCCTTTGCTCTTTCAATATTGATACTGAATAGCTGTGCACTCTGCTTCTACTCAACAACTTTGAACTCCACAAAAGACAAACTTGCTCTTCTTTCCTTCAAAAACTCCATTACTTCCGATCCCGATGCTATCCTACGCACGAAATGGTTGGAAAATACCTATGTTTGTAATTGGATTGGCGTCACGTGCGGAATCAAACACAAAAGGGTCACCGCTCTCGATCTCTCTGGATTCGACCTTGCCGGAACTGTTGCTCCGGATCTTGGAAGCCTAACGTTTCTGAGATATTTGGACATCAGTTCCAACAATTTCAGTGGCCTTTTACCAATTGAGCTCTCTAAACTGCGGCGTTTGAAGGTGATGAGTGTGGGAGTGAATTCATTCACCGGAGAAATTCCGACATGGCTGGGCAGTTTGCCTTTGCTGGAGCAGCTGTACCTGCACAACAACAGTTTCACAGGTAAAATTCCTCCCTCTGTATTCAACAATTCAAGGCTACAGATCTTAAGTATGAGTTACAATTCATTGGGCGGAAATATTCCAAAGGAGATTGGCAGTAGTACTAGTTGGTCTTCCCTCAAGGAAATAAGGATAAGCTACAACCATTTGAGTGGGAATATTCCGGAGGAGATTGGGAACATTTCTTCACTTCAAATATTGAATTTGGACATTAATCAGCTGAGTGGGCCCATACCACGTGGCATCTTCAACATGTCCTCCATGAGAGAAATTAGAATTAGAAAGAATAGCCTATCAAGTTCGCTCCCAGCTGATTTGTGCGATAATCTCCCAAATCTCAAGATACTTTTGCTTTCGGCCAATCAACTTTCCGGTGAGATTCCGGCAAACATATGGAAATGCAGAGTCCTTGACTTCCTCGATTTATCCCTTAATCATGTTGGTGGAAAAATCCCAAGTGAAATTGGGAGTTTGAGCATGCTTAGATACTTGTATCTGGGCTATACCGACTTCCGAGGTACGTGTATATATGTGATTCTATATTAATATAACATTCTTCAATCTTGAAGTTATATCTTCACTTAGATTAGTAAATGAGAGTCTATTTGAAAGTGCAGGAAGGATCCCTGAAGAAATAGGGAATCTCTCACAGTTGGAGGCTTTAAGTATACCAGCTTCCTCTCTGGCAAGAAAGATTCCATCTTCAATCTTCAATATATCTTCATTGAGATTCATGGACCTCTCTTACAACAGTTTGACCGGAAGCTTCCCAGTTTTCAACATTAATCTACCTAACTTACAAGAGTTATATCTATTTCTTAACAACTTACAAGGTATGCTTATAGTTAAATTGAAGTATTCACATACAATTTATCTTCTATGAGAGAAACAATAAACTCATATATAAGTTGAGGTAATTAAAAACACCATATATGCTGCAGGTGGGGTCCCGAGTGAGATGTGCAACAATATGCCCAACATCAATACACTTCACCTAAGTGAGAATAAACTTGAAGGTCAGATTCCGCCAAATATATGGCAATGCAAACACCTTGAGATCTTGTCATTATCCTACAACAAATTCAGCGGCAGCATCCCATTCCAAATCGGGAGTTTGAGCATGCTCAGAGAGTTGTACCTAGGCTTCAACGATTTCACAGGTACATGTGCAATCTTGTCTTACTTCAACATTATGTGATTTTAATTATAGTATTCTTCGAAACATTAATTCCGATCTACTTCATATATATGATGCATATCATAAACTGATACACGACATACAAAAAATCTTCTTTACTATATATAGCAAGCCAGGCCTTTTAATTTGTCCTCATTAAGTAGGAAACATTTGATTGCAAATTAATGGTTGGTTATATAGATTGATGAATAAACGTATATATAATTTCAGGAGGAATTCCGGCAGAATTAGGGAATCTGTCAAGACTAGAGCTATTAGACATGCGTAACGCCTCTCTAAGCGGAAAGATTCCATCTTCAATCTTCAACATCTCTTCTTTGAGAAGCTTGGTCTTGCGGAGCAACAGTTTGTCCGGTAAGTACCTCAATCAAAACAAAGCTGACAGGTATGTCAATCCCATAATTAATAACCATGCGTTCAGGAATAGTTGTGTGTATATGTGATAGTAATTATGTGTAGATAGGGTCTCGAGTGATATATGCAACAATTAACCCAACATAATTGCACTTTATCTCTCACATTTTCACTCTCCTACAATCAACTTTCAGGGAAGATTCCATCAAGTACATGGAAATGCAGAAACCTTGAGACCTTGTACTTATCCGACAACAAGTTGAGCAGCAGCATCCCACGTGGTATTGGAAATTTGACCATGCTTACGTACTTGGACTTGGAGGACAATGATTTGGCAGGTACAGATCGCGTGCTATTAATTGTTCCACGAACCACTATATTTATGCATATGCATGCATTCTATTTTCTATAAAATATTTACTTTTAAATATAAAGTAATCATATATAAATTTCTAGATAATAATATTAAAGTTATTTTAGTTATTTATCGTGAATAAAATATAACATAGATCATATTTTGTTGTTTACTTCCTTTCTTATTCAAATCATATAGAAAACTAATTTGTATCAAGTAATTAAATAATCAAAACAAAAAAGATCTAACTTATAAAAACTAACGAAAGTCGACATCAATCTGTAAGACAATTGGAAGACAAACTAATGTTGATTAAGTCGTGAACAAATAAGCTGGGATGTCGATGCAACTAAGAAAGAGCATGAAGATTATAGAGAAAAGAAGAAAGTCTGACCATTGACGTAACCTTTAGAAAAAAATTTATCGAAAATTTGAAAATTTTCTATTTTAGGCGATAAGAATAGATGAGAGAGGAAGATGGATCTGAAAATATATATAATAATAAAGAGACGAAGGTAAATCTGAAAAATTAGTTAAATTAGTAATCGTCCATATCCCCTAATTTAAGGAGCCCTAATTTAAGGAGAGCAGTTACTTTATAGATAAAAAAATACATATGCACCCTCCTCCTGCCATATATCCAAAAATGGTAGGACAAATATGAATCATTGATTACCAAAAAATAAATGCACGAGATTATTTCTTATTTCTTATAGGATGTGAATTTTTTATTGAATCTTCTCATCTCTCACTATATATATAGATTTGATATGCTATAATTAAGCTACCAATTTCAGGGCCTTATGTGAGCGACCACTTATTCATTTTTATTTTTATTTTTTTCCTTTTTTATGTGCTCATTTTCTTTCCTCGCTACACTCACATCTCCTTTTCCTTCTCATCTTTTTTCCTATGTCGAATATCATACTCTCCCTCCGTCCCTTATATATATGTGAAATTTTGATCAACATGAGTTTTAAGAAAATCTTGATAAAGTTGTTGTAAGTGGGTCTCACAGAAGTGAGTGAGAGTGTTTTCTATTTTAGGTAATAACACATATTTGGGGGCGTTCCGAAAAGAAAATTTTCATATATATATTGGGGATGGAGGGAATATATATTAATATATTTTAATTAAGTACCTAATTGAGATTGAAGTTTATTAATTTTAATAGGGTTTATAGATTTTTAATTAGAGTTTATGCATTTTAATTAAACAGTGATACTTCTCGAATTTCGACTGGATACAGACTAGTTATAATTAAATAATGTGTATTAACTTATATCACATTTAACATACAAGAAACAAAAAAAAAAGAGTGCAATTATTAAACAAAATATATATTTTTTTAAAAAAGAGCAAAAATATTTAACTCTAGACTGTACTCAATATTATTAGCTAACACGTGTCTGTATACAGGGGAATTACCACACGAAATTGGTACTTTATCATCCCTCGAGTTATTCAGCGTGTTCAGCAATTCATTATCTGGTGTCATCCCATCTTCCATATTCAACTTATCAACTTTGAACATATTAGCTCTTTCACACAATGAGTTTTCAGGAACACTTCTTCCTTCAGATATGGGGCATTCACTATTCAATCTGGAAATGCTTCTTTTAGATTATACCAGACTAAGTGGCCCAATTCCAAACTCTATCATCAATGCTTCTAAACTTGCCATCTTGGGAATGACCCACAATTCCTTGAGTGGGTCCATACCGGACTTCGGTAATTTGAAACTCCTAGAAGAACTTTACATTTGGGATAATATGTTGAGCGGAGAGGCAGCCCCATTTTTCTCATCATTAACCAACTGTCGACATTTAAAGTACTTGGAAGTAGATGATAACCTACTAAATGGTATCCTACGTGCTACAATAGGGAATTTTTCATCTTCACTTGAAGATATGTCGGCATCAAACAATAACATCACAGGCGCCATTCCTACTGAAATCGGAAACTTGAGCGGTTTGCTAACTCTTGATTTGGGCGAAAATCAATTGAGTGAATCCATTCCCCCAACAGTTGGGAAAATGAACAAACTCCAAGAACTGTATATGGATGGAAATCTATTGGTAGGGTCTATCCCTAATGATGTTTGTCAACTGAATAAATTGGGGGAGTTGAGCCTTAGTAGAAACATGCTGGTAGGTCCAATTCCTGAATGTTTGGGTGAAGTTAAATCCTTGAGAAACATCTACTTAAGCTCCAACCACTTGAATTCTACCATCCCTCCCAAATTTTGGGCTCTTAAAGACCTTCTCATTTTGGACTTGTCCTTCAATTATTTGAACGGTCAACTTTCACATCAACTTGGGAATTTAAGAACAATCAACTCTCTAGACTTATCCTTCAATCAATTCTATGGTGATATTCCAAGCATAATTGACAATTGTCAATCATTAGAAATTTTATCCCTGTCAAATAATCAGTTTAATGGATCTATTCCCAAATCCTTGGGAAATGTCAAAGGTTTAACTGATTTAGATTTATCTCACAACAATCTCTCTGGATTGATACCTAAATCTTTAGAGGATCTCCAATTTCTTCAAAATTTTAATGTTTCTAACAACCATTTGGAGGGGGAAATTCCAAACGGGGGTCATTTTGGTAACTTCATTGCTCAATCTTTTACCCACAACTTTGCCCTGTGTGGTTCTACAAACTTCCAAGTTCAACCTTGCTCAAAAAGTGGAGGTGGATCACGGGGAAAAAGGGTCGTTCAATTGATAAAGTATATGGTGCCCTCGTTGATTGTAGTAGTCATTTTGGTGTTTGTCATGCTCGTGTTCATCAAAAGAAGAAATCAGAATAAGGTAGCACTCTCTTCTGAAATTTCACCTGTTATTGAGTGGAGAAGAGTTTCTTACATGGAACTTGAACGAGGAACGAATTGTTTTAGCGAGAGCAACCTACTTGGAAGAGGAAGCTTCGGTTCAGTCTTCGAAGCAACACTTACTGACCGATTAAAAGTTGCCGCAAAAGTGTTCAACTTGCAATTAGAAGGAGGTGCAAGAAGCTTTGACACCGAAACTAAAATACTGAGCAACATTCGACACAGAAACTTAGTTGAAGTTATTGGATGTTGTAGCAACAATGAGTTTAAAGCCATGATTCTAACATACATGCCAAATGGGAGCTTGGATAAATTGTTATATTCCACCAACTATATTCTGGATCTAATACAGAGACTCAAAATATCAATAGATGTTGCAGCAGCATTGGAATATCTACACCATGGCTACTCATTCCCAGTTGTCCATTGTGATACAAAGCCAAGCAATGTGTTGCTTGATGCAGACATGATTGCTCATCTCTCTGATTTTGGCATTTCAAAGCTTTTTGAGGAAGGGGAAGCTTTCGTCCAAACTCAAACATTGGCCACCATTGGTTATGCAGCACCAGGTGACACATGCAAAATATTAATCATTCCAACTTCATTTCCATCATATCATTACTTTCTTATTAAATGTTTTATCTGATCCTAACAAATTGATGGATTACAATGTGTGATACAAATAGAGTTTGGATTGGAAGGGAGAGTGTCGACGCATGGGGATGTGTACAGTTTCGGGATCATGTTGTTGGAGATGTTCACGGGGAAGAAGCCAACAGATGATATGTTTGGTGGGGCAATGAGCTTGAAGATTTGGGTAGCGGAAGCTCTACAACAAAATGCAACTACTGAAATTGTGGCAGCTGTTTTGTTATCAACGGAAGATCCACAATTCTCAGCCAAGGAGCGATGTGTGTCATCAATTTTTGAGTTGGCAATGAAATGTGCAGCAAATTCAGCGGATGAAAGAATCAACATGATCGAAGCAGCAGCTACTCTGCACAAGATCTATACTAGAACTGTAGCAGCTTTAGGAAGCCGCCGTCCGCGATACGCTTTATCTGTTAGTATTGGGGAAAATGGGAATTGAAGCTTGTTGTAGTTTGGCAAACCTTATCAGTTCAAAGTCTAAATAACGTGTGTGCGTAGGATTCAAATTTCAACTTCCATATTTCATAGGATTAGGATATCATTACATAGAAACAAAACATATATCAGAATAGAAGTCACGGTGTGAAAGGGAGAAAAGCTGCAGGCATCAGAATAAACTTGAAGGCCAGATCCCACCAAATATATGGAAATGTAGAAACCTTGAAATCTTGTCATTATCCTACAACAATTTCAGCGGCAGCATTCCATCCGAAATTGGGAGTTTGAGCATGCTTAGACACTTGTACCTGGGCTTCAACGATCTCCGAGGTACATGCCCAATCCCGTATTACTTCAATATATATCATGTGAGGCTTCTTCTCCACCACATATAGCGAAATTTTTGCTGTCCTTAAGCAGCATCTGATCTATGATTTCAAGAGAATACAACGAGATTCGTGAAATTTATTTACTAATGGATGCTTTTTTTTTTTTTTTTTTTTGGCAAATCATACCGGAAATTAGAATTAGATAAAAAAATCCCAAAGAATCAGCCACTTGAATAGCTATACAGTTGACGCTTTCTGTTTGTCGGCGACTGGCTCCTCGTCCTCGAATGCTTTGTTCTTGCTCCTGAGATTTTGGCATGGAGTCGAAGCTACGATGCTAATAGCAGACGGAGTGACGTCATGGAGCGGCGAAATCCACGGGCCGAGTGGTGTGTTCACGTGTGCGCCGACTCGGCCACTGGCCCTGAAGATCACGTCTTAGCAGGTACTATATTTTCTACTTTTGAGTTTTTTAATCTGGTGGTATTTATTTTGTTTTTTGGCGGGTGATTGTCCAAATTATTTAATCGTGTTTCTGCTGCTACTGAAATTTTCTAATTTTGAGAGGCGGTGATTGAATTATTGTGCGAGCAAGGTATAGATTGTTGTTAGGTGAAATAAATAAATAAAAAAAATCAGAATATGTTTAAATTAGGTTTCCCTGGAGTTATAGAACATCTTGTAGTTGTGATTCTATGATCTAATTAACTACTTTTTTTTTATAATTGTGAGATATCACAATATGATTCGCTTATTTGGTCCTTTTGATGTGGTCTAGATCTAGTTTGATGTGTAGAGTAACTGTAGGACGACTATTTATAATGGCTCCTTTGGGTTAGAGGAAAATATCATGACCATCATACATATATAATAATAATAATAATAATAATAATAATAAATTAATTCACACACAATATACTTTACTCCTAAAGTATGCAACTTGCAAGGGCCTACTTCATGCATTAATTTTCTACAATTAAAGATGCCAAAAGTTTCCAATGCATCCAATATCTTTATTGCCATTGGATATTTCATGAATATTCAGTGTTCAAAAGTAATTCAGAATTTCAAAGTTGTAATTATCATCATACACTTGAAACATTAGTTGACGACGGGCCCGGGTCAGTCTACCTATTTTCTAAACCTCTCAAAGACTTAAACATAACTTTTGCATTAGTTTTCGAGTGCGCAAAAAAGATTTGTAAGCAAAATTGGGATATTTCGAATAACTAAATTCGGGACTAAATGAAAAAATATATATAAATATAAAAAAGTTACATTAGCTTTAATAGTTATGATGCAGTAAATGTATTATACTTTTCAATATTAGAATTACTTATTTCTTAATAAAATGATAACAATATTTAATTATATTATAAATTAAATTGCGAAGCATGTTTCCGCGTGATTGAGCTTCCGGCCATGATGCATTCAATGAATTAATTTATGCATGTATATGAAGAGTTCCGTAAAATTCTTTAAGATTAACATCTTCATTATTTACGTTCAATAAATTTTCAAATCTTGTTTTAAAATGAAATATTTATAAAATCTTCTTGAATTATGTACAAGTGTGTATGTATTGTAAATTAAATAAAATAAAATAATAAAAAATAAAAAAAGTCTCACTCTTACACTTCAAAAAAAGATGTGCTGCAACACATATCTCATATTTATTGGACACGTTTAGAGGAATAGCAGCAATTGACGAAAGTAGTGGTTGCGAGAGAAACGCATAAAAATATATATTTCAATGAATTGATTAGGGTAATTGACAATAAGGATGGAATATGGTGCGAATGAGTAATGCTACAATATCCACCGTTGACATATTTAATGTATCTACGGATGACGTGTCACAGTTATAAATAAAGAAACTAATTTAAATATATACCTTAAATACTAAATCTTACCAAAAAAATTTAAACTTTATTAAAAAAATCTCAACCCTAAATGGAAAAATTTATCTATGTGGCATTGCCATATCAACGTTAGGCACATTAAGTGTGCCCACCGTGGGTAAGGGAGCATTAGAAAGTCCATACAAGAGAAAGAAAGTAAAGGGAAAACACAAAACAGGTGTAACGGAAATATAAGAAATTAATACATAAAGAAAAAAAAAAAAGAAAAGGAAAATAGATCTTCGTTCATATTCTAATTTATGATTAAATACAAACGTTTTGTATCGTGGTAACATAACCAATGTAAATCATTTTCGTGTCTGTATCAACCACTATTGCCATAAAAATGGGCGTAACGTACTGTAAGTATATAAAAAAAATGAGGCAAAAATGAAAAAAAAGTATTTCTAATATAAGAAGGATTTAAAAAAAAAAAAAAAAAAAAAAACTAGCCATTGTAAGTTGTAACTATAACAATATATAAAACTTGCTGGTATTGTTGCTCCGCATCTCGGAAACCTAACGTCGTTTCTGAGAAGTCTGGACATTAGTTCCAACAATTTTAGTGGCTTTTTACCTTCCGAGCTCTCTAAACTGCGGCGCTTGAAGGTGATGAGGATCAGAGTCAATTCACTCACCGGAGACGTACCAAAATGGCTGGGCAGTTTATCTCAACCTGAGTGGCCCACTTCCAAGCTCTGTCACTAATTAATGCTTCTAAACTCAATGCACTTGACATGGCCGAGAACTCATTCACCGGCTCCATACCCGACTTTGGTAAATTGAGGCTCCTCCAAGATCTTCGCATTTGGGGAAATAATTTGAGCGGAGCCGAATCTCCAACTCAGGAGTTGACATTTCTCTCTTCGTTAACTAATTGCTAGATTTAAGTTTGGCTAGGAATCAACTGAGTGGGGCCCATCCCACCAATAGTTGGGAACTGGAAGCAACTACAAAGACTGGATCTTAATAGAAATCAATTGGTAGGGTCCATACCTAACAATCTTTGCCGATTGAATAATTTGGGGGATTTGAGCTTTAGTTGGAACATGCTGGTAGGTTCGATACCTGAATGTTTAGGTGAAGTTAAATCCTTGAGAACAATATGTACGTAAGATTTAACCAACTGAATTCCACAATCCCTACCGACTTCTGGGCTCTAACTGACCTTGTCACCTTGAGATTATCCTCGAATCACTTGTACGGTCAATTGCTATCTCAACTCGGAAATTGGAAGGCAATCACCGATCTAGACTTGTCCTTTAATCTATTCTCAGGTTATATTCCTAGCACGATTGATGGTTGTCAATCCTTAAGGTTTGTTTGGTATGATGGAATGGAATGGGGTGGAATGGAATGGAGATCAAATCATGTAGAAATTTATACATCATTTTTACCTCCATTCTATTCCACCTCATTCCATTCCATCATACCAAGCACCACCTTAGAGTTTCTTAGTTTATCTAATAATTTGTTTATCAGATCAAATGCACAAATCTTAAAAGTCATTTATAGAATAACTAGAAATTTCGCACCGCGTAAGACGCGGTGTTGCCATAATTGCCCCGTTAATTTTAATTTTAATATGGTCTTATTACAAGTTAATTTGTATTGAGTGTTGCAGAATTTAAACTAAAATAACATTTTTTTTCTTTAGTCCAAAATGTATTGACCATATCTTAAAATACTACATTTCTACTGCATTTCCTACATTAGTGACCTTTATTTTATGAATTAATTACAATTTTTAGAAATCTTAATATCTTGGAGTATTATTTTTCTCTAGAAATATATATAACATCTTCTCGCATAACAAAGCTTGATCTTGATGGGCAATCTAATGATGCAATTGAGCAAAAGAATCTAAGCAGTGAAACAATGCCCTTAATAAAATTATAGATTTCAAAATACCAACATAACAAGCACTACTAAATAAATACCATGAAACAAAGGTAAGGCCAAATCCCTTAAAGAATCGCCGCCATCAACACTAAGTGAACGATAACAAAATAATGTGTTCATGAACAACATGGTACTTAGTTACTCCCTCCGTTTTTCTTTACTTGGCTCATGCACCATTTAAATGTCAACAGAGTTCTAACAACATGCCCAACAATATTCCTCATAAAAGAACATGGAATTGTAAACATAAAAACAATAAGATGAAATAATATACAAGTACTTTTTAGACGTGACTTCCCATGAGAACCTCTAGATGAATGTCGAGACTGCGGAAGCGAATGAAGTCTAAGAAAAACCATAAATGCTAATAACCATATATCACTTCCAAAACTCCACGAGTATCATTGAGAAATAAATGAAGCCGCTGGATGAGCACATACCGAAGCTTCTTTTTGTTCTATACAACAAGACTTGCTATATAAAGGTGCTTTTGATAAAACGAATTTTTTTAATATATTGGCACCCAAAGCAAATAAATATTACCCTTGTTGAGATGTTCGCATATCTTATCTTATAATGAAACTATTTATCTTTTTATTTTTGTAAAGTTGATTTTGTTAGGAAGTCCACACAACACTTGTTCTCAACTCATATCCATATAATTAAATCTAAGCAAAGATGTAGAAAAACTTTACTATCTAATCAATAAAACTTGACGGTGGAAAATGAAAACACAACTAACCAAAATAAATATGCACCTCTCAAACGCCTTGAACGCCTTGGCTAGATAGGAAAAGCCATTGAACACACAGGCTCTTAGATAGTTGGAATAGTTGCTGCAGATAAACGCGATGAACTTAAAAGCAAGCGCCTTGAAATTTTCTCAGGAGCATCTAAACAGATGTGATATAACCATAAAAAGTCTTAAATAAAACCAGATGTGATATGTCAGCCAACACAAAATAAGTATATAAAATAATTGAAAGTACCTTTTAGCACACCAATAGCTTTCAATTGCTTGCCACCATTTAATTCTAGAACAAAGATAATACAAAAATAAGTTAAAGACAAATGTACAATCAATGAGTCACGTAAAAGAAACAAAGGCTCAACACTCAGTAACCTTGAGTAGAGAGAGTGCATCTTTTCCTTGACATAATTGATACCACAGCAGAAGAAATCTAAAGCTCTTCTAATTTTGAAATAATCAGGCTCTTCTAACTAATATCCACAATTTAGCTTGCTTTTCATATGGTTTGTATTTAACCCGGTGCACATGTGGTAACTGCATCGATAAGGTGAGGGCAGAATAGATTAAGCAATCCATAATCAAGAAATAAGCAAATTCAGCCTCAACAATGAAGACATAACTATGGCCATTAATAGTTTAGCACATAGACATTCAGAAGAAGCATATTAACCGACAATTTGATTGTCATGCCTCACATATCAAAAAAAAAATTATGAGCCACCAACAATCACAACTTATTTAACTAAGATCAAAGGAAGTATAGTTATATTATATTCGAAATAAGAATCAAGAATAAGAAACTGCTCTCCATATAATTTCGTATACATGGATTGCAAGCATGGATACACATATTTATATAAATGTATAAATGAAAAAAATGCAATTTTTATCAAGCCGTATTAGAGGTGGATAGCACAAACTTCTAGAATGCATAAGATTCAAATATATGATTGCAGGCTTAGATACAAGGAAACATGAATATAAGTTGCTGAAATAATGCATAAGCTCATGAAAAAGGGGTGGAAAACCTATTGTATTTTGCAAATGAGATGCCCAGATATTTCTAATAATAAATTAAATAATAGGGCAAAGAAATAAATGCAATCAAGAATAAATTTGATAAGCAGGTGGTTCTTACATATTGCATACATAATAATCGCATTGTGTTCTTAAATAAACTGATTCGTTTCCAAGTCTAGGAAATGGACTAAACAGAAAATTACAAAATCACATGGAACTAAAATGATTTTGAGCATATGACAGGCAAATCTTTTTTCATTAAACTCCGTACTAATTTTTTCCGTTTCCTAAATCCTAACCATGACAACACACTTGAAAAATATATGAAACTTATTTTCTATATTCAGAGTTATGTTGATATCAAGAGCATGAGCGTACCTGAACGTGGATGTTGCAGTTGTTGGAACTGGATTTGAACCTCTTCTACTCCGAGATTGATGAACGGCTTGTACAGTCACATGAATGTACTATAATACATCCATTTCTCAAATACCCTTTAAGCTAAAATAAATTTACAAAAAGGGGTCCACCAAACCACCTCCATGGGAGCACAAGTGGGCAAAGCATGACGGCAGCGGCAGAAGACGAAACCAAATTTGGAGAGGCATAATAGTTTCAAAAAAGCTACAGATTTAAAAGAAAAAGAATGAATTCAGATTGCAACTAATATTTCTTTAGGTCCGATCTTAACAACTTTTCAGTTGAACCAAACAATTGCATTCCAACAATTGAGAATAAATTCACAAATGAAAACATACTTGGGGGTTGAGCAGTGAGTGGTGATTATCATCATATAATCTTTGTAACTATCAAATGCAAGATCGTGTCACCCAACATCAGTAGTCTATGAAAACTGAAGTCAGTTCTAGATCATTCAACTCAACCTATGAAAAATAAGCTCACTACATCAGCATGTTCAAATCTCTTGGAACCATCCAATTCTGAAAAAACACAACACTTATAATTTAAGATAAGTGCTCGATTGGAGCTTGGAAACAGAAAAATATGAAGAAAGCTCATGAATAAGTAACCTTTAGTTCGAAGCACATATCATTTTTTTTTACATTGACATAACAATATATAAGAGTGCAAGTGAAGAAGTCACTAATTCAGCCAAATAACAAAAGATGGAATCAAATAGAAGCACAAAGGAGACTATCATGAGAAGAAAGTAAGGTCTCGACTAACCAAAGCTGTAGTAAATGGTTGATAGGTGTCTGAACGAACTTGATCAAGAGCAGGCCGACGCATTGTCATCTGAGACCAAAAGTAAGTATCTTTTCAATAAAGCAAAGTAATGCATTAAAAATCTAAATGCTAGCTAGAGGGGAAAAGTCAACAGCAATCTTAATCCTACAGTAACATACCGAATGGCGAATCCCCTGAACGTCGAAAAATAATCTATAACTATGCTAGTGCATAATCTATAAAAATGACTCAAAAATCAATCAGGCTGCTCTCCAGTTTGTATTTTCTCTCAAGAAATTAATTTGAATTGGTTTAATTCTCCTTTCTTTTTCTCACATCATGCATAATCAATTCTTCTTCTTTTTTTTAATTGGCAAATTTTCTGATCACCCACGTTTCCTCATGAATTGTCCAACAAACTATGTTGTCTACACAGGAAATTGCTAAACAACATATCATTTTGATCAAGTTAACCATCCCCAGTTTAGCTTCTCAAACTTGCCGTGATCCCACAATCGAAGCAAAAATAAAAATTGAAACACAACTAAACATACCTCTAGAGGCAAAATCTTTTTTGCATCAGAAACAGAAGCAGTGCACCAAACTCACAGATGTGGAATCTAGAATCGTTTCTTTACTGCATAAACCCAAGGCAAAATTCAAGAATCGGCGATTTCCTGAAAAATTGGCAGAATGAGAAAAGGCTACATCCTGACACCAAACTTAACATTTCACAATTGGAGCAGAAACTAAAATTAAAAGAAAACTAATATGTCTCTAAAGATACAATCTTTACTTACAGCAGAAAAAACAAATTGGACACCGAACTCGGAATCACCTAATCGGGAATCATTTCATGCACCAGAAACCCAAGGCACAAATTAAGTAATCATTTAGTATTTGAAGAATCATGCAGAATTAATTCTTCTTATTTTTTCTCAAATTTTCTGATCACACCCACTTCTCCTCACGAATCGACCAACAAATATTCTAGGCAGAAAATTGCTAACAACACAGATCATTTCCATCAAATGAACTATCCCCAATTTCGCTTCACAAATCACACCATCAACGTAAACTGAAACCAAATCAATATAACAATTCAAAGCAAAATTCTTTGAATCAAACACAAAACATCATAAGCAAATAATTAAACACAAAATCTGACATGAACCAAGCAAAATGCTTTCTCTCTTTCCTCCGTTTTCTGTAAACTCAATTCAAGTGAAAAATAAAGTCTTCGTGTATCTAAAAGTTCTGTTGAAAAAACTGCTAAACATCCTTCAACCAAATTGCTAAATCCCAATAAAATAGAAAGAAAAGTAAACATAATATTAGTTGCAGCAGAACATAAACCGAGCGCCTTACCCGAAGCTGTGGCTCCAATCGAATCTTCGAATCATTTGAAAGATGCGAATCCTTTTTCCGATTGATCTATGGCTCTTGTTTTAGATTTCCTTGCTGCTGACCGATGGCAGAATCAGGAATCGCAGAAACCACGAACCATGTTCTTGTAGAACCGATGGATTTTCAGCAGAAATCGAAGATGGATGCTGAGCTCAGAGAAAGAGGAATCGATTTGTTTGAGTAAAGGCAGAATTAAGAATGAGGCTAAGGAGGAGTTAGCGTGTGCGGCGGAGAAGCGCTCGTAATTTGATGTCGGTGAAACATAAACTATCGCCCAATTTAAAACACCCAAATGCTGAGAAAATTACAAAAATGCCCCAGACTAAGGAACTGTAGTTTCTACAGTCAATTTCAATGGATTTGTGCCTAAATTTGCCTTCGGCTACTGTTCTTAAGCACAGTAGCTGATTCCTCCCTTATTAAGATTGGTAAATAAATTCTTCTAGATCGAATTAGTTTATTTCATTGGATCGTTTTCGTTATTTTATACAGTATTTTTTTAAAAAAAAATAGTAGTACTATTCTACTTTCGTGTTAACTGAAGGGGTAGTGCAGCGAAATAAGCTTAAAAATCCCGAAGAATTGCAATTGATTTCCTGTTTTGTTGGAATTATTTTTTTATTTTTTTTGGTTTTTTTTTTTGCGGTAATGGCACAGGTGGTTCGTCCCAGTCGATTTTGATCTTGTAATTTAGACTCACGAATTTATTGTAGTCAATCTTGTATTTAATTATTTATTTTTTCTTTTTCTCTAATAGATTTACAACATTAATATAGTTTACCCCTAAAGTATGCAAGGGCTTATTTCATCTTTATGGCTATTGGAGGGAAATGGCTAGGCAGTTTCACATTAATTTGCTTCGTGGAGATTTCATGAGTTAATGTTTAGTGTTCAAAAGTAATTAAGACTTTTTGAAAGTTGTAATCATCGTACACTTTAAAGTTAAGTTGACGACGACTTAGGGGGTGTTTGGCTAAGCTTATTTCAAAGTGCTTATAAGCTATAAGTGCTTAAAGATGTTTAAGAAGTTTATAAAATGTAGAATTTAAGTAGCTTATAAGTTGTGGTAGTGTTTGGATAATTAAAATTATAAACTCTCTTATGGAATAGTAATGTATTGTATAATGACCAAAAAGGACATCATTTTTACTATTTTCTTTTTTCATTTATCACCATACATTATTTGAGCATTATACTTTTTTTTTTAATTACAATTTTACTACCAATCCCACCCAGCCCCACCGCACCCCACCCACCACCAAAACTGGATAATTAATTATTTTGCCCTTTCATTCTACAAAAAGTTCAACGCCCAGTCAAGTGCAGAAGCCGGCGGGGAAGCCGTGGGTCTTGCCCTTCTCCGAAATCCTAGAGCTCGCCCACGGTGGTGCCGGCCTGGGCCCACGCCGTCTTGGTCGGGATATCGACGTTGACTGGAGTTTGCCGAGATCGATGAGGATGAAAGGTGGCAGCAATTTGAACTCCGATGTGTAGGAGATGCCGTCATAGTCATGGCCGCCGCTCCTTAGGCGGAGGTGGATGTAGAGCTTCTTGGCGCAGACGACGGCGGCTTGGACTTGGGATTCCGTCAATGGCATGAAGATGAGGAGCAGCCTCGTCATTGGAGGGAGGAGACATCGGAGATTTTGGGCGAATCCACCACCAATCCACAGCCCCAATCCAACAAAAGTTTATGTTCACAAGGTCGACGGTGGCCGCCGCGATCCCGCCGTCGCCGGTGGCTGCCGTCGATTGTGACAGCCCTAATTTTTGGGGGAGAGAACGAGAGAATGTCTGTGCGTGGGAAGAGGGAGAAATGCCCAGGGTATTGGCTGGAAAAAGCAAAATATGCGAGGGGTTGTTTCGTCATTTTACGCTACTTGTAAAAATAAGTAAAAATAAGATAGGGTAGATGTGCTTATTTTTTCTAGTGCTTATAAGATGTTTTTGCTTATTTTTACAACTTATAAGCTATTACACATTTTATTTTGCCAAACACACTAAAATTGCTTATAAGCAGTCAAACAACTTATAAGCTTAGCCAAACACCCTCTTAGTTGACCACTGACCGGGGTCAATCTACCTCATACTCCAACCTCCCAAAGATTTGAACAACTTTTGCATTAGTTTTGGAGTGCGCAATAAAAGAATTCCGTTCATTTATCTCAGATACCAACACTACGTCAAATAAAATAATAATATATTAAATAAAACTCAAATTTTATCATAATATAAACTTTTCGACATATTGAAATGTCACTACAACAAAATGTTCCAATAATAAATAATTTTGAAAGAATTGTAATGTAATTAAATAAAATTGTGACACTTTATAAATGTAACTAAATAAAATTGTGACATATTATAGTTGAGTAGCTAATATGCGTGTCACAAAATTAAAGACATGTCACTAAAAATTTAGTGACATTTGAAGATGTAACTAATTTTATGACATATAAAAGTGTAGTTATATTTGTGATATGTGAAAGTGTAGCTATTTTTTGACAATATATTTATAATTATTTCTTATTTTTTTTTATTAATAATGAAAGTTATATATATATATATAGAATGGTTCGTGTGTAAATAAATTATGGCGTGTTAAAATCGGAAAAATACTTAAAGGTATACAAAATCATGCTTAAATACGCATAGAATTATGCGTATTATATAATTGTGCTTTTTAATGTACAAATTGATGCTTAAATAAAATTATGCTTATTGTACTTTGAAACCATGCTTAAATCAATGACAGTCATAGATTTGACTAAGATTAATGGTCCAGATTCATTCCTATTTAAACTAAGCTCTGTATGTATGTATGTATGTATGCATGTATGTATGTATGTATGTATGTATGTATGTATGCGTGTGTGTGTGATTTATTCTTCAATTTCCAGTCTTCTACTCCAATCTTCACATAGAGGAATTAGTTCTTGACATTGCTTCTTGATCATTCTCATAAAATGCATGGCTTTTTTCTTATAGTTTTTCGATGTGGGACAATTTGGACAATTCTTATTTATATAAGTGTTGTGCCATAGAGAGAGATTGTGACACCTACGTGTGTAACAAAAATATTTTGTGATAATTTAAGGTGTAACAAAATTTAGTGACACATATAGATGTCATAAAATTTGCTACATTTCTAAATGTAACTAATTTACTTACTTTTTTATATGTCACAAAATATTATAGATGCATGTATGTGTGTAATTAAAATTGCTACACTAAAGATATAGCAAATTTTGTGACACCTCTCAAGATGTCGCTAATTGTCACTACTAGATATTTTTGTTGTAGTGTGTGTGTCAAAAAAATTGTACAAAAAGATGGGGGACCGGAGGGTGGGAGTTGCTATATATTTAAGAATTATATTCATTTTATTAAGTGCTTGTTTGGTTCAAGTTGAGTAATGGAAAGTGAATTGAATTAATTCAAAGAAGGGAATGGTAGTAATAATGATTACTTTTATTGAGTATTTGGTTCAATGATGGAAATAAGTCTCTTGTGAGAGGATTCCCTTTTCCCTTGTTTTCCCTCCTTCTTTGAGGGGTAACAATTCGGAGGATTGAGTTACCCTCAAGTAAGAGTAATGGAAGTAAGAGTAATGGATAATGTATTACTCAAACCAAACAACAAGTAATGGAATTAATTAATTGTTTTCCTTTTCTTACCCAAAAAAAAATAGTGAACCAAACAAGGCTAAGTGTATGCAATTATGATGGCAATAATAATGTACATTAAATACATTAAATTATTAATGATATTTATTTAATACTCGTAGAAATTTATAAATCTATCAAATTAAAGTAAAAAAGTGGAGAGGAGAAAGGAGAGAGGAAAAGTGACATCTGAAATAATAAAATTTTGTTCAAATCAATGTGCAGTATTGATTTGATTAAAGTTAATCATATAATATTACTCCTATTAGTGTATTTTCATTGAAGACTCATTACAGCCATTTTCACCATCGATTTTACATGTGAAGAAGCTATGCTTTTAATAAAAAAATGGTAAAATGTAATAAATAAAAAAATTATCACATAATTTGTAAGTATAATATCATACCATGCTCAAAAGAAAATGGATTGTGCCAAAATTTATATGCCCTGATTGGGATTTTTTTTATACCAAATCGAACGAGATGGTAAATGAGTTCTGCTACCCCTTTAATCAAACAAGATTAAACACACCCTTAATCTAGTCTTTTTTTTTTAAGACCAGGCAACCGTTGTGGCACTGATCATATATATTCTGCAAGATTTGTAAGCAAAATTGGGATATTTCGAATAACTAAATTCAGGACTAAATGAAAAATATATATCTATACCCTATAATAAAAGTGTGTTGTTTTACAAAATTTGATTTGCCCTTTATATCCCTACTATATAATTTAGTTTAAGGTTAATAATGTAATTTGAAGATATTATCAATAATATTGGATTCTTAATAAATTAGTAATCCTCTTTAAATTATACTATTTCCTTAATTACGTCTACAATAGGATAGATAGGTATACCATATTATCATTGTCACAATATTTCACTACTTTTATATTATTTATTATCATAAAAATAAAAACAAATATCATACATATAATTATAATTAACACTTATAAATAAAAATTGGAATTTCAAAAAAAAATATAAACCCTAATTTTAAGTTTATCGACCATATTTCAACTAATAAAATTAAAAAGAAATTAAAAAATAATTATTGTAAAATTATACTAAACACTAGTATCATATTGAATTTGAAAAAAAATATACATGCAAATTAAAAAAAATCAAATTTGGGATACGATTGATACATAGAAATTGGGATAGAGGATATCGAGTGCTTTATAATAGGTATATATATATATAGTTATAGAGATTGGATCATATAAGAACTCTCTTTAAACTTGAGAACTAGGAACCAATCTCCACCCTTAGATTTACATAGATTAACGGCTAAGATTTCCTATTTAAAGCCCATTATTTTCGTCATTTATGGTAATGGAAGGGCAGTAAAGTGATCTATTTATATCTTCCCTAAATTAACGGATTACTTAGTTATTCTCTCTCTCCCCCCTCTATGCATATAACCGCCAGGTCCGCCACCCATTATTTCTCTTTCTTTACTCAAAATTAAATCACTCTCCTCCAGTGCGTATGCCATATGAGGACAACGAATATGAGCAATATTTGTAGAGGTTATAAATCAAATGATAAATAAGCATAGAATGTTTTCTTTTTTTACTTTTCATTCAAACTATATATAATAGTTTAATGAATTTTTACAATCTACAATCAACATTACTCTGTGGATCAAAATAATAAATAAAAAAAATATTATATAATCATTGCATAGATAATAACGTGCATGTAGTATAACATATAATCGATGATATTTAGTTGTGAAATCGGAGAATCGATGCTATTTAATCATGAAATTATGCATTTTATGAATGTTAAAATGCTTAATTTGTTTGTTTTTGTTTTTGTTTTGTTTTGTTTTTTTTTTTTGTGTATGCTTGGACAATAATCATTTCCTGTTTTTTATATAAACTTATGCTTTTTTACAACCATGCTTATTTATGTATGAAATTATGCTTTTTACGAATGTTAAAAATGCTTAATATGATTTTCATGTATGCTTGAACTATAATCTTTTCATGCTCTTTTATATATAAAATTTTGTTTTTTTTTATATAATTGTGCTTATTTAGACATGTAATCATGCTTTTTACGAATGTTAAAATGCTTAATTTGATTTTTCTCTATGCTTGGACTATAATCCTTTCATGCTTATATATATATATAATTATGCTATTTTAAAATTATGCTTATTTAGATATGAAATTATGTTTTTTTTTTACCAATGTTAAAATGTTACATGCTTTTTAGTGGTTTTCCGGAAACTAGACCCTAGCCATGGAATAAACCCTTAGGGTTTAGGGTGTAGTGTCCGGGTTTTGGCATGTTTTTTCATGCCTTTTTAATGCTTTTTATTGTCTATTTCATGTTTTTTTAGTATTGATTTTATGCTTTTTTTTTACTGTTATTAGTATTTTTTGGTGTTATTAGTGGTTTTTCGAAACTAGACCCTAACCCTGGAATAAACCCTTAGGGGATATATTATCTAGTGTCCGACTTTTGGTGGTTTTGAGTGTCATTAGTAGTTTTTCGGAAACTAGACCCTAGCCTTGGAATAAATCCTTAGAGTTTAGGGTCTAGAGTCCAGGTTTTGACATGTTTATTCATGTTTTAATGCTTTTTTTATTGTTATTTCATGTTTTTTTTTTTTTCTGGAAAAAACCCTTAGGGTTTAGGGTTTATTCCAGAACTAGGGTCTAGTTTTTCGGGAAACCACTAATAAAACCCCAAAAAACCAAAAGTTGAACACTAGATAATAAACCCCCCTAAGGGTTTATTCCAATGCTAGGGTCTAGTTTCCGGAAAAATTACTAATAACACCCAAAAATACTAATAATTAACAGTAAAAAAGCATGAAATCAAGACTAAAAAAGCATGAAATAGACACTAAAAAGCATGAATAAGCATGCTAAAATCCAGACACTAGACCCTAGACCCTAAGGGTTTATTCCAGGGCTAGAGTCTAGTTTCCGGAAAACCACTAATAACACCTAAAACCACCAAAAGTCGGACATTAGATAATAAACCCCCTAAGGGTTTATTCCAGGGCTAGGGTCTAGTTTCTGGAAACACCATTAATAATACTCAAAACCACCTAAAGCCGGACGCTAGTTTATAAACCCCCTAAGGGTTTATTATAGGGCTAGGGTCTAGTTTCTTAAAAAACTACTAATAACACTCAAAAACACTAATAACAGTAAAAAGGCATGAAATCATTTCCTGTTTTTTTTTATATAAACTTATGCTTTTTTACAACCATGCTTATTTATGTATGAAATTATGCTTTTTACGAATGTTAAAAATGCTTAATATGATTTTCATGTCACTACAAGAAAAACTGCGTTCAGTGACGACAATTTTCGTCACTATATGTGGCTAAATCGTCACTAAAATTAGTTAGTGACAACTTTTGTGTTTATCGTTATAAGTCCCGTCACAAAAAGTTATAGCCACAACATTAATAAAGTCATCACTATAGTTTTTTTTACAGTGACGGACGATCTTGTCAATAAAAATCCTTATTTTGTGGCGTATTACTATTGTCACTATATCACATTTTTACAGTGACACACAATAGTCGTTACTATTGCCCAAATTTGTAGTGACACGGGATGTTCGTCACTAAAGTCAATAATATAGTCACACGTCATTATCGTCACTACAGTTATATGTTGTAGTCACATAAGCTAGTCGTCACTAAAAACTTATTTATAGTCACATGCATGTATTGTCACTAAATCATATATTAATGTCACTAATGACAAGTGTATAGTCACTCTTAATTGTCGTCATTAAAAAAAATTGTTGTCACAAGAGCGAAGATGTTTAGTGACAAATATATTTTGCCACTTAAAATTGTAGTTTTTGTCACTATAATATTAAATAATAAAGTTTATTTCTTCACAATTAATATATTAAAAGTAATTATTTTACATTTTTTTCATCATAAATATATAGATCACAAGTAGGAACTACAATTTGCAATAACATAAATATAATATAGTATTTTTGAAGACAAATATCCAACAATCTCATTAAACTAAACGTAATATCCATACCAACGTCACAACATAAAAATTAAAGCCAAATAAACTAAACTAAAACAACGACAAACACGATGTCCACCTAACTACATATTAAAAATATAATAACATCACTCATATCTTCTAGCTAAAACACTTTAAACCGGAAACCTGCAAATACAAAAAACAAAATATAATTTAGGTAATTAAGATTAGCATTAAATGTCTAGAAAAATATTACTATAAGTTATGTGAATAAGAAATATAACCTTACTTGCATTAATTGGAATTTGAGAGTTGACCATTCGGATTCAAGCCTTGAAGAATAGCCGGGAGTTGAGCTTTCAAAAGAGATTGAAGTTGAGCTTGTAGATTGGCTTCTTGGCTGCTAACTTTAGCTGCTACAGATTCGAACTTAGAGTTCAAGTCTTCATTTTTCTTCCTTAATTCTTCATTTTCCCTTAGCAATTCATAGTTTATTGGCGGTCCTCTTTTTGAAGGTGGCTTCATCCCATCTCCACAGCCACGCAATCGACTCGATTTTTCTTTACCAAGAACCTTCACAAAGGCTTCGTCTTCAGCCAACGGACCATCGCCATTCTCAACCGGATCACTTTGCAACTTAGAAAGTTCCTCCTAAAACATAAATTACATTAGCATATACAGTTTCATATATAATCCAAATTGTTACGTACTTCTAATAGTAATTGAAAATAATGAAAAAAAAATCAATAAACTAGCACATATAAGATAAAATAAAATAAAGCAATTCCTTGCTGCATTTATTCAAATTAAACGCAGACTATGCAGTAGCGTAAATTCATAACAGACGTGATCAAGCCAAATTTTGTATTAACTTTATCAACTCATGTAATACAGGTATTTCAATACAATGTACTAAACTCCTAATAAGTGTGATCACGGTGATTTTTGAATGCACTTTCAAAGTATAAGTACATAATAGGCGTGTTCACTAAGTAGAACAAAAAATATCAAGAAGATATCAAAAGAACAAAAGAAAAATAAAGTATAATACCTGAAACTCATCACTCGTGAAATAGTCTATTAGAAGTTTCCAACCTGCTCGATCTATTCCGGTGGGAGGGTGATCCAAGATATCCTCTTCATCCTTTATCTTCAGATAATACTTGTGCAATTTATGCCTGTAACTTATAAATTGACGATGGAGTTGCTCAAACACTCTCGTCAGGACAACATCAGTTTCTTCCAAGTTAAACTTTTGCAACAACATCATGAAATACTAATAAAACTCAAGCTTAAACCTTGAAAAAAAGATAACAAATCTCATATTAATAACTATACATGCTTTTTTATCATCTAAAATACTATCATAGAATAAAATAACAATGAACAAATTTGGCTAAAAAAAACTTTCAAATAAATGCACACTATAGACATACCAAGCAGACTGCACAATATTTCTCAAACACATTTACCTTCATTGCAAGCCACATCTTCCTCTTGGTCTCCGTCGGAATGTCTCTCCAATGAGCATGTTCAACTGGTGAGTATGTTTTCACTACCACACAAGCTTCTATCTTGAAATCCTTAGCATTTTCCCCAACAATCCGATTCCTTGTAGGATGAAAAACGACGTCCAGTTTTTTAGTCCAACGTCTTTTTTGAACTGACAGGCCTCTAGTAACACCTCGTCTTCGTTTTGACGATCCTTAAAAAATATAATCATAGATTAATGCCTTAAAATATACAACTATATACTAAAAAGCTAGAAAGAAAAAATCAACAAACGATTTTTCCATTAACATAGTGAAAGTTAAATTACCTTCTCCATCTCCATCTGTTATTTCGTTCTCCTTCAATTGAGTGTCCATCACTTATTTGCTCGAGTTGTTGTTCTCCTTCAATTAATTGTCCATCAGTTATTTCCTCCTCGTTTCCTAAGCTTCCCAGGGTAACCAAAGTTGATCTCTCTGATATTTCTAGACTATAAAATAGAACAATAAGAGAAAAGACTCTTGCATAACATAGAGTACAATTTCAAAGATGCATTACATACATAATGTCAACCATAACATAAGTAGAGTTATTCTTCGAATCATTCGAACATTTCGTTGAATAGTTTGGCTTCAGCCTTATGATTCTACCATCCTGATTAGAACATTCTCTATGTCGATTATACAACTACCTAAATTATTTTAAGTAAAATAGCATCTGAATATATTTCATCGAAAGCAGAGACAATTCATAGTACTGAAGAAGAAAACAAGAAAATATAAGAATCGATTCGGACATTTCGTCGAACAGTTTGGCTTCACCCTAATGATTCTACCATTCCTTATTATAACATTATCTCTGCCCATTATACAACTACCTAAATTATTTTAAGCAAAATAGCATCTTAATATATTTCATCGAAAGCAGAGACAATTCATAGTACTGAACAAGAAAACAAGAAAATAAGAGAATCGATTATTCTCGATCGACCAATAAACACCTCCAACTGAGAACATACGTACATACCTAAAACTTTTTTGGCGTTTCGTCGATCTGAGGGAAGAAGAAAGGCGGAATCACATTATTTTGGTTCTGGTCTTCTTTGCTTGGACTGAGAGAGTTCGCTCTTTAGTTCATGGGTGCGAGGGAGTTGGTGGCAGTTTTCTTCTATTTTCTCTGGTGTGGGGGAATCACGTTCTATTTTCTGTCCCCTTTTATTTTATGTAATTGTTTTAATTGTTTTTCAGCTATTCACAATAGAAAATAGATTACTTCCTATTGGAGGGAATAATAGTAATGGGCGGCTATTTTCTGTTTTGTTTATTTGGCCCCCTTTTTTTAAAAAAAGAAAAAAAATTACCTATTAGATTAACATTTAAAATAATAATTGTTAATCATTTATATTAAATATTACCTGTATGTATGTATAGTTGAAAATTAAATAAAAGATGAACTTTTTTTAAAAAGTGAAAAATGATATGAAGCGTTAAAATGCAATTGAACACCCCTTTTACAATATGAAATTTCCAAATTATATAATAAAGGATCTCATTCCTTTTAAAAGACAATCTCATTTATAAAGAGACAAGTTTCATTTTGATCTATCTCATTAACTATGCGACGTATTAGACAACAAAATTAATTTGATAGCAAAACGTGAATTAAAATATAAGTATATTTATTGAAATTTGTTCCACATATTTATGGTTATCTGTGTTCGTTATTTCACATATTAAAAACGAAATGCATTTTTTTTTATCTCAACTTATCATGTATTTTATCATTTCAACTTATCACACTTTTTTCTTATCTCATTTTCTCACTCTTGCTACCAAAACGGAGCCTTAAAGATTCTTTATTAATAAATCAATTTGCTTCTCCTAACACTAGACAACATTTTCTCGTGTCGTACTGGATATTTATATTTTTACTTTTCTCTATACAATCGTAGAAACTTTAAAGCAGTTGTTACTGATTTCTTTTTTTCTTTTTTCTTTTTTTGCATAAAGATCCACTCATTAAAATTATTATTGCTACATTTTTCTATTACATCATAATTTTATTGTCACAAAGCATATGTTTGTAGTGACAAAAATACAATATCTCTATTCTCTAACATATAGTGACGATAAATACTAACAAACGCAAAAATTTGTGATTGTTCCAACTTTTTGTGAGAAGATAAAATTTTGTCACTGTATGCATGTTTGTAGTAACAAATCTACGACCGTCACTAACATATAGTGACGACAATCACCGCCAACAAGAAAACTTGTGACTAATACAACTTTTTGTGACAATAGAAAATCTTGTTACTGTATGTTCATTTGTAGTGATAAAAATGCAGTTGTCACTAACATATAGTGACGAAAATCATCGGCAACAATAAAAGTTGTGACTACTATAACTTTTTGTGATAAAATGCAATATCGTCTCTATATGTATGTTTATAGTGACAAAAAAATAATCGTCACTAACATATAGTGACGATAATCATTGACAACAAAAGACTTTGTTACTACTACATCTTTTTGTGACAAGTGAAAATATTGTCACTGTAAGTGTGCTTGTAGTGACAACAATATGACCGTCACTCATATTGTCGTCACTAAACGTAGTTTTTCTTGTAGTGTGTATGCTTGAACTATAATCTTTTCATGCTCTTTTATATATAAAATTTTGTTTTTTTAAATAATTGTGCTTATGTAGACATGTAATTCATTTATAAAATTTTATATTTTAAATGTAAGATTATATTTTTTACAACCGTACGTTAAAGTTTTTCTATAAAATTATATTTTTTACGAGCGTGCGTTAAAGGTTTAGTTTGCTTTCATGTATGCTTTTTTCCACATGAACAAAACAACATATTAAGCACAATTTTAAAATATAAGAAGCACCATTTAAAAATATAAGAAGCACCAATCTCATATTAAGATTTAAGCGTAAAACAAAGATGGGTATTTTAATAACATTAGAAATATGTAACAGATCATCAGCACGGTTCTCGAATGATGGAGACGTGCCCTTCCTAAATTTGAAGGTCATGATAATTGCTTCTATTTAAATTTGTAGAAAATTATGTATTATCTTTTCGTAGAATCACGTTAATTATGGAAGATGTTTTACAACCGATAATTGAGGAAGCACGATTCTAACTAATTTTGTGGTGACAGATATGCCCTTTTTAATTAGAAAAAGAGCATTTAATCACTAAAATAGGAATAAATCTCCACCATTAGATTGTATGAAATGAGTGGTTAGGATTAGTTCCTAGTTCTCAAGTTTGGAGGTAGCACCCATAAGATCCATCCCCGTTATATATCATTATTTTATAGGTGTATAATAAGTCTCGATATATATGTAGGAAATTTGAGGATATATCATCGATGCAATAGATTTTTATTTATGTTAATCATTTTAAGATGTAACAAAATCTTTAAAGACTTGTAACTATACAAGCATGAATTCACAAGGCCAAATGATTTTACACGAGTTTATAAAGTTCAATTAAAATACGCGCGCTTTATAAATAGAAAGGAAAAGGGGGTTGTTGATGATGAGACAATGAATAAACTTATATCTTAGAGGTGCTTGACATGATAAAATGAAATGGGGTAGAAGTGGAAAATGAGAGTATGAATGCAATCAACGTAAGAATGAATTCTTGATTCATATGCTTATTATGAAGAAGGAATAAGATAAGAATTAAATCTTATTTATGTTTTTAAATTGTAATTGTGTTTTATAAAATTTAAACTATATTATTTAATCTATAAAGCCTTTGTATTCCTTGATCAGGAAGTAAATGTATGGTGAGAAAAAATGATGAGAAAAATAAATAGAGAGATAAAGTAATGAGAGAAAAAAAAAAAACACTAGCCATTGTAAGTTGTAACTATAACAATATATAAAACTTGCTGGTACTGTTGTTCCGCATCTCGGAAACCTAACGTTTCTGAGAAGTCTGGACATTAGTTCCAACAATTTTAGTAGCTTTTTACGTTCCGAGCTCTCTAAACTGCGGCGCTTGAAGGTGATGAGGATCAGAGTCAATTCACTCACCGGAGACGTACCAAAATGGCTGGGCAGTTTATCTCAACCTGAGTGGCCCACTTCCAAGCTCTGTCACTAATTAATGCTTCTAAACTCAATGCACTTGACATGGCCGAGAACTCATTCACCGGCTCCATACCCGACTTTGGTAAATTGAGGCTCCTCCAAGATCTTCGCATTTGGGGAAATAATTTGAGCGGAGCCGAATCTCCAACTCAGGAGTTGACATTTCTCTCCTCGTTAACTAATTGTCGATTTCTCAAGACTTTGGAAGTATCGGATAATCCACTCAACGGTATATTACCTGTTTCTATCGGGAACTTTTCCTCTTCTCTTAAGTATATCAAGGTAGGAGGGAGCGGCATCACGGGTGCCATTCCATCTGAAATTGGAAATTTAAGCAGTTTGCTAGATTTAAGTTTGGCTAGGAATCAACTGAGTGGGCTCATTCCACCAACAGTTGGGAAATTGAAGCAACTACAAAGACTGGATCTTAATAGAAATCAATTGGTAGGATCCATACCTAACGATCTTTGCCGATTGAATAATTTGGGGGACTTGAGCCTTAGTTGGAACATGCTGGTAGGTCCGATACCTGAATGTTTAGGTGAAGTTAAATCCTTGAGAACAATGTACTTAAGATTTAACCAACTGAATTCCACAATCCCTACCGGCTTCTGGGCTCTTACTGACCTTGTCACCTTGAGATTATCCTCGAATCACTTGTACGGTCAATTGCCATCTCAACTCGGAAATTGGAAGGCAATCACCGATCTAGACTTGTCCTTTAATCAATTCTCAGGTTATATTCCTAGCACGATTGATGGTTGTCAATCCTTAGAGTTTCTTAATTTATCTAATAATTTGTTTAACGGGTCTATCCCTGAATCCTTGAGAAATGTTAGAGGTTTGATGACAATGGATTTATCTCAAAATAATCTTTCTGGGTCCATACCCAAGTCCTTAGAAGACCTCCCATTTCTTGAGAATTTCAATGTGATACGAGTATATCTCGTATATTAGGAAGATATCTTTTATATTTTATTGTTTAGATTATTAATATTATTTGGCTTATCTTTTCCTTGTTTAGTTAGGTATTCTAGTCCTATAAATATATGATTGTAATCTCATAATTATTATCAAGAAATAAGAATTATACATTTACCCTAGTTCTCTCTTGATCGATATTTCTACCGACAGAGTGCGACTCCGCGTTCAGCCTTTCCCTCGCCGCCGACCTTCACGTAGAAGGCGCCGGACTGTTATTCTCTCCGCTGACCTCTTGCTCGAGGCGCCGGACCGTTCTTCGTTCGTTGATCGACGTTTCGATCGCTTGTTAGGGTTTTGTCCCTAACAATTGGTGCTCTCGTTGAGAGCTCTCCCTGAGAGCTTTTAGCCCGAACTCACATCATCACATAGCCGACACCAGCCTCCGATTTTTGGGTCTATTACATTCAGTAAAAGACCTAGTTTCATCTCATCTTGTCCAACTATAGCTGCAAAAGGGTAAACTGACCTCTGACTTTCCTTAGAAGCAGCGAGTTTCTGCTCTTGATCAGGGCTAATATCAGTGGCAACATTAGAAACAGAGAGGCAACAAGGTCGTCGCCTATAGCAATCCCCGTAAAAGGAAAAAAAAGAAAAAAAAAGAAAGAAAGGTATTTCAGCGCTGAACTCCTTCATGGCCTACACGCAAGGGAGCACTAGTTGGATTGCTCGTTTGGATCAATTAGAAGCAACCATCGCCGATAACACTCGTCGCGCAGCCACTACGGATTTTCTTCCACCACACGATCAACACCATCCACGGGATTTCGAGGATGATACTGACCTGTTTCTTCGCCCCCTCGCGCGACACAATACGGAGGAACTTCCCCCGGTTTTCAACCACATGCGTGGTGGGGGAGGTCGCGGCAGCCGCAGAGGTTTTCAGGGGGGGGTTTCGTCGCATGCCTGGATGCGATGATGACTGCGCCAAGTATCAAGATGGCCATTACACGCGACAGCCACAACCCATTCCAAATTTGCGGGAGCGTGGCTTGCAACGTGGCTGGGAGGATGATGATCGCGATTGGCGTGAACCTGGACAGGCGACAGTATGTGACCCGCCCTATGACGAATACACGGAGCTGGAGTTCACGTTCGCGGATTCTTACACACGCCAGCGGCGACCCCAACGCACCGCTGTCCCGGATTTCAACCATTATCGGAGGATGGACAGCGCCCCACGACGCGGCGCCTTCGTGGGCCACAGCCGTCCCATGTTTGGTCGCCCCGCACCGCGTCGGGACACGGAAGACGAGCAGATCATGCCGCGCCGGCCATCACCGGTTTCTTCATGGGATCGACCGCTATCTCGTCATCCGCCTGACACTATCCTGCCGCGTGATTTCGGAGAAGAAGTAGACGTGGAGATCCGAGCTTACCGTGCGCAACGGTGGGGTGCTACGGCAGCTGCCCCCTGGTTTTCACCCACACACATGGTGGGGATGGCAGATGCAGCGTCTTTCACGGTCTGCCGTCGCACGTCGGGCTACGAGGAGCCGCGCCACCACACCTCATGGGCTGCACCTAGTCGCCGCGAATCACGCATGGAATTTCACCTAGCCGCTTCACACGAGGCGCAACAAGCACAATCTCTACGCACACGGTGGCGAGAGCCGCGCTTGTCACCCGCTGTTTCTTCTAGCTCGGGGCAGACGTCCATTTTCCTGAATATGGTCACGTGCGAAACTGCCACGTCCCCGACACAGCCCATTCGTGTGTCAGCCACGCAGCGAGCCGAGCGAGCAAAGAGAGGACTCTGCTTGTATTGTCCCGATAAGTGGGTACGTGGCCATGTGTGCCAAACGAAATTGCTTGACTACTATGGGGAGGACGATTCCGATGAACAGCAGTGGGACGATGACCGTGCTACCGACGAGGAGAACAACGACGCCCAACCCGAACCAAAAGGGTCAACGGAGCCTGGTGTAACCACGGTACCTGAACTGCCTGATGCCGAGGCCGAACTGCCGTATGCCGAGGCCGAGCTGCATGCTGCGACCGAACTACATGCCATCCAGGCCGAGCTGCCGGATGTCAAGGCCGAGCTGCCGGAGGTCGAGGTTCTCAAGCGAGCCGCCCAGCCTTGCATGATTGCAGCGTCCAAGCTCCAACCCTCGCGAGCCCTTCTCGCATGCAAATATGAGGCACGTTGTCAAGGCCACTTCGATTTGGTTGGGTCCATGGAGTGCGTATGGCGAGTGGTCGACAACATAGGGTTTCACTTGCACATTATTCGGCGTGTGTTTGATCCTGGAGGGGATATCTCACCTCAGCTTTCATTTTGTTTCACTTCGTCCCGGTATGCGTGGTTCGTTGCAACGTGGTACCCACCTTGAGGACAAAGTGGATTTCAACCGGGGGAGAGTTGATACGAGTATATCTCGTATATTAGGAAGATATCTTTTATATTTTATTGTTTAGATTATTAGTATTATTTGGTTTATCTTTTCCTTGTTTAGTTAGGTATTCTAGTCCTATAAATATATGATTGTAATCTCATAATTATTATCAAGAAATAAGAATTATACATTTACCCTAGTTCTCTCTTGATCGATATTTCTGCCGACAGAGTGCGACTCCGCGTTCAGCCTTTCCCTCGCCGCCGACCTTCACGTAGAAGGCGCCGGACTGTTATTCTCTCCGCTGACCTCTTGCTCGAGGCGCCGGACCGTTCTTCGTTCGTTGATCGACGTTTCGATCGCTTGTTAGGGTTTTGTCCCTAACACAATGTTTCTAATAACAAATTGGAGGGGGAAATTCCAAATGGGGGTCGTTTCGGTAACTTCACTGCTCAATCATTTTCCGACAACTTAGCTCTGTGTGGTCCAATAATATTTCAAGTTCCGCCCTGCTCAAGAAGTCACAAGAGACCAAGATTAAAGAAATTCATGGTGCCATCATTGGTTTCAAGTTTTACCCTGGTCGTTGTAGTGATAGCATTGTTTGTGTTCCTAAGGAGAAGAAAACAAAAAATGGTAGTATCCACCGACACTTCGCCGGTAATTGAGCTGCGAAGAATTTCATATATTGAACTCGAACGAGGAACAAGTTGTTTTAGTGAGAGCAACTTACTTGGAAGAGGGAGTTTTGGTTCCGTATTCCATGCTACACTTACTGATGGGTTGAAAGTTGCAGTAAAAGTGTTCAATTTACGACTACATGGGGCGATGGGGAGCTTTGACACCGAAACTGAAATACTGAGCAACATTCGACACAGAAACTTAGTTCGGGTTATTGGATGTTGTAGTAACGAAGAGTTTAAAGCTTTGATTCTCACATACATGCAGAATGGGAACTTGGATAAGATGCTATATTCCAAAAACTGTTGTCTAGATCTTACGCAGAGATTAAAGATAGCAATAGACGTTGCGGCAGCACTAGAATATCTTCACCATGGATATACATTCCCTGTTGTTCATTGTGATGTAAAGCCAAGCAACGTGTTGCTCGATGAAGATATGATTGCTCATCTTTCGGATTTCGGAATTTCAAAGATGTTTGAGGGAGGGGAAGCTTTCATCCAAACACAAACATTGGCCACCATCGGTTATGCAGCGCCAGGTGATGCATGCATAATATTATTTGAGCTTTCTAACTTCAATTCCATATGTCATATTACTTTTCTATAATTTTTTTTTTTAAAATCTAATTCTAACAAAAAGATGAATGCATGCATGTGATACGTACTACAATTAGAGCTGGGGATAGAAGGGAAAGTGTCGACGAGTGGGGATGTATACAGTTTTGGCATAATGCTCCTCGAGATGTTCACGGGGAAGAAGCCAACAAATGATATGTTTGGTGGAGAGATGAGCGTAAAAGATTGGATAACTGAAGCATTACAACGAAATGCAGCTACTGAAACAGTGGCAGATGCTCTTTTATCAAAGGAAGATGAAGATTTCTCGGCAAAAAATGAATGTGTGTCGGCTATTTTTGAGTTGGCAATGAAATGTGCAGCAATTTCAGCCGACGAAAGAATAAACATGATCGAGGCAGCGGCTGCTCTGCACAAGATCAATGCCACAGTTGTAGCAGCTATAGAAAAGTGTCGTGCTAGCTGAATATGATATTTCCGTTACTATTGGCGATGATGGGATATGAATTATGAAGCTTAAATTTCAATTGGTTATTGCATTGATTAGATTGATTGTATTAATTAATACACAAGTCTATTTCACATTACTGTACAAATTGTGTCCAAGTCATTACACAGTAGCGAAGAATATGGTATTATGGTGGTGGACAAGATTTCTAATTGCAGGTTATATTTATTTAATTCTTTTTTAATTTTTTCGAATTGGGCGTTTTTTATTTATTTTATTTATTTTTATTTATTTATGTTTTTGTTTGAGGAAACTTCTACTTTAGATCTCA
This sequence comes from Mentha longifolia, assembly GCA_001642375.2. NCBI lineage: Eukaryota > Viridiplantae > Streptophyta > Magnoliopsida > Lamiales > Lamiaceae > Mentha > Mentha longifolia. The sequence goes on along the minus strand of CM038114.1, from coordinate 4,781,272 downwards.
TTAGACAATAAACTGCAAAATGGTTTTCTTTCTGAAGCTGGACTAGGGAAGGCGGCCCGAGATTATCAAGATTCCCCAAAAAAACATTGGCCCATACCCTTCTTCCACTCACACTGGCCCATTGAAGCCCAAAGGGCCATTTCACTTACATTTCTATTTATTTATTTTGGGGAGACCCGAGAACGAGACACTGTAATGCACAAATCTGAAAGTCATTTATAGAATAATTCTTCTAGATCGAATTAATTTATTTGATTGGATCGTTTTCGTTTTTTATGTATATTTTTAAAAACCCGGAAGAATTGCAGTTGATTTTCTGTTTCGTTGATGATTTTTAATTGTTTTTTGCCATAACAATGATAGAGTAGTTTTAATTTTTGATAATTTTCTTTATATTATTTTAACATAAAAATAGAATTTCACTAATTAAGTTGACGACAACGACGACTGGCTTGAGTCAATTGCCCCAAGTCGTCACGTAATCTTGACAGTCTGGAAACTTCAATAGTTGACGACAACGACTGTCTTCTTCAATAATGACATCTTTCATCCTATTCAAATTTTTATTTTTATTTTTTAATATTTAATTTCAATTTTATTAGTTTAAAAATAAGAAAAAAATACTAAAAAAATAATTATATATTCTAATTGAATTAATGAATCATTGTTAATTGGAAAAATATTAGACTAAATTATATTAGATCGAAATTGAAGAAAAAAAAAAAGTAAACAAAAATTAAAAAGAAATCGATTTTGATACATACAGAGGATCTGATTCCCTTATTTGGAATTGGAAGAACAGTTGTACGTTGACGAAGACTCAAACATGACTCTCACATTAATTACCTAAATACTCCCTCCGTCCCGGCCGATATGGCTTGTTTCTTTGGGGCACATATATTAAGAAAAATATATAAACAATTCTAAAGTTAGTAGATTTACAAGTTTAAAGACTAAAAGGTACTAAAAATATTGTTAAATAATCATTTATCTCACTTCACATGGTTTTGTCTAGCCAAATAAGGAAAGTGGCCAAATCAAATGGGACACCCCAAAATAGAAATGTGGCCAAATCGAAGGAGACGGAGGGAGTATCTCGGAGAAGTGCATCGGATATTATAATGAATTTCACAAATTAAGTTGACGACAACGACGACGACTGACTCGCTTCAATTGCCCCCAGTCCTCACGTTATCTTGACAGTCTGGAAATTGTCTTAATAATGACAAAAATCAGAAGAAAAAAGGGAAGAATTAAGAACGCAGAAACTTCATCTTTTATACTATTCAAAAGTTTATGATGTGGCAACAGACAGTGACATCCTTGATTGTATATCTTGCATGGTAGTTGTTGTTTATCAATTAATCCTCTCAAAAGAAAAGGGATAAAAAAACTACTCCTCTATAATTTTATTTTCATTTATGACCGCAAAAACTATATCTTTTTATTCTAATAAAAATTGTCAGTGCATTTAAATTTCCAATATTCCGAAGTTGTGATGTAGCAACAGATAGTTACATTCTTGATAGAAAACATATACTGGGGTAGCAAAATTTTGATTGATATCTTGTTTATCGCTCATAATTATATTCTTCTTCTTTTTTCAGAAAGAAAAAAAATCCTATAATTTTATATTCAGCCATTTCTTTTTCTCTCCCAATTGTATTTCTACGCACCTTTTATTTTCTGAAGTCTGCTCAATTGAGTACCTCAAATATATTATGTGACTAAATGAATTATACATCAAAGTTTAAACAATTAGGGTGTGTTCTTTTTGATTGGAAAAATAAGGGAAAAGAAAACATTTACACCATTTTCCTCTTATTCCCGTATTCTTTTTTATGGATAATTTTTCTTGGACAACCCCTTATCTCACATTTTCACATCAAATCATGATAATATTTTCCCACCATTTGGAGTGATAATATTTTCCACCTTAGAAAACATATGATAAAACAAGTGGAGACTACACTATAAAATAATATTTTTCATTTTTTTCTTATCTTTCCTTTTCCATCAAATAGAACGCACCATTAATATATAGAATCGTCGTCATTAATTATACGTTACTGGAGAGCTTCAAATTGAAAAATACATGTATACCTAACCTGAAAAGATTCCGTGATCTAATTTGATTTGCATTAAACTTTGTAATTGCAGTGTAATACAGAGATTTAATCTGAATTAGATATAGAAATATATGTACCACACATAAAAGTGGGCAATATTATCCTCAACACAAGGTCCGAATTACACATTTAAAGATAAAATTAAAATATATATATGTGTGTGATGCAATATATTCGATCCACCCTTATTTGATCCTTAAAGAAGAAAACTATTTCGACGAAGACACGAAAATCACTTTCAGATTACTTAGCTAAATATCATATACTCATAATGTAGATTAAGAAAACAATCAACCAATATATAGTAGTAATTCATGTGCATAAATAATTCTGATGGTATATATACAACACTATTCTAATTATGAGTTATGATTATTATGAACATTGAAAAATGTAAATATAACTTATTATATGATGTGGTTGCCCACATGGGATCCTATATCCTCATTAAGTGTATGAAATCGAATTTTTTTTGTAATTTTTATTCTTTTTTCTACAATTTCTCGATATTATGATCCAAACTAATTTTATACTAATTGACTAAGATTCACCAATCCAATTACGGTTTATTATTTGTTTTAGTATTTAATTTCAATTTTATTAGTTAAAAAATGAAGAAAACTGCTAAAAAAGAATTATATACCCTGATTGAATTAGTGGACAATTGTTAATTAGTACTCCATTAAAACTAAACTAAATCATATTATATTAAAACTAAATCGACGTGGATGGAACAGAGGATTCCATCCGATCCGGTGATTCCCCCTTAGATCAAAATCAATTTTATTAGAAATAAAACTCTTCCTCCTTTAAATCTCGAGTGGTATCCTCTGACCCCACTACTGTGTTCCAAAAGTATTCCCACCCCAATACTGCGTCGTTTTGACTCTTCTCCCATTCCCGCTCATTTCATCGGCTCGGCTCAAATTACACAAGCCAAAATCTTTCTTTCCTTTTCTTCTTCATATATCTCCAACTCCCCCAAAATAAGAAAATCAATAACAAATCTTGTCTTTGCCATGGATTACGAAAATCAATCCCAAACCTTGTGGAGAAAATCAATCCCAAATCTTGTTTTTGGGTGTCGACCTCTTCTTCACCGATGATCGACTCTCTTTTCTTCTCAAAAAAATTATCTATTTCTCTACAAGTTCTCCCTTCCTTCTCCAATCCATTCTCCTTCTCATCGTTCTTGCCGATTGCCACTGCACAAAAGACACCCAAGGTGTGACGCCAGCTGTTCGACGAAAATCTTGTTAGAGAAGAGGACACCTCTCAACCCTATTTTTTTCCTCTACAGAGCCACACCGGTTAGTATTCCCTTCTTATAATCAATTTTTAGTTTGTTTCAATTGTGTGATGATATTCAGCATTTTTGAGTTTGTTAATTATTATTTGCTAGTACAATCTAATACTTTGAGAAAGAAGAAATCGATAATCGGTGATGAGCATAAATTGAATGTTGTGTGAATTATTTTGTTTAAGGCCCAAGCAAATTAATGGATATCGGAGGTACATGTTCAATGATGACACACATAATCAACATGGTACAGATATTGGTCATGAACTTAATATCAACGAGGCCGTCAATTTTATGAGTATTGACGAAGTCAATGACGTTCCGAAGAATGGCATGAGCTTTCACACAGAAGTAGATGCTTATGAATTTTATTTAAAGTATTCCAGACGCATGGGGTTTGGTATAAGAAGGAGTAGAAACCACAAAAACAAATCTGGTGAATTAATTGATAGGATATTCAGTTGTGGCGCCCAAGGAAAAAGGTTAAACGACAAGCGCGATGTTTATGTGCGGAAAGCTAGTCCAGAAACAAGATTTTCTTGTGAAGCTATGATGAAAATCCGTAGACATGATACTGGAAAGTTTTTCGTGGTTAAGTTCAATGAAAGCCATAGTCATCCTCTTTCAAGTCCGAACAAAATACACCTACATAGAAGTCACAGAAAGATAGAACCTTCTGCAGCGCTGCAAATTCAAATGGCAAATGATGTGGGAATCACACCTAAAGCATCTCATGATCTTATGGCCAGACAAGCAGGGGGAAAAGAGAATTTGGGTTTCATTCCGAGAGATTATAAAAACTATTTGCGATCTAAAAGAACGAGGGCTACAAGAATAGGGGATACGGGAGGAGTATTAGAATACTTGCAAAAGATGCAATTTCATGATCCGAATTTTTTCTATGCCATTCAAGTTGATGAATATGACTTAATAACCAATATCTTTTGGTCTGATGCAAGGATGAGAACAGATTACTCACATTTCGGCGATGTGGTTTGTTTAGATACAACGTATAAGAAAAATAATGAGGGTCGTCCTATTGCTTTATTTGTGGGTGTTAATCATCACAAACAAAGTGTGATATTTGGTGATGCATTATTTATACGATGAGACATCTTTGACCTTTGAGTGGTTGTTTCATACATTTGCTAGAGCTGTACATGGGAAGAAACCCATAACTATTCTTACGGATCAAGATGCGGCAATGGCTAAGGCGTTAGCTTCTACATGGCATGAAACAAATCATCGTTTATGTCTCTGGCATATCTTTCAAAATGCTACGATCCATTTGAGTTATACTTTTTCGAAGTTCAAGGAATTCGCTAAAGATTTTGGTGCATGTGTGTATGATTTTTAGGAAGAAACAAAATTTCTTGCAGCATGGGACAGTATGGTTGAACAAGTATGGTCTTGAAGATAATGATTGGTTGAAGCGCATGTTTAAAATAAGGGATAAATAGTCGTCAGTCTATGGAAGGCAAATGTTTTGCGGTGATATGACGACTACCCAAAGAAGTGAGAGTATAAATGGTGTTGTGAAGAAGTATGTCAGTTTATGTTTTTGTAAATATTATCTTGGTTGTCCAAGCTTTTATACCATGTTTGCAGGTGGAGCTCGTAGACATTTCATATTCATGAGATGTAATTCATTAATTTTCTAAATATGATGGACAAGATATTGCATACTCTTTCAAATTCAAGGTATAAGATATTGCATTTGTCGAAAACTTAATCCTCCCAACTTTTCACAACTTCAACCAGATTAGACAACCCCAGCATCATATTCAAAGTGAATGGAGAAAGTTAAAACCAGCTTCCTCATTACGTCACATTGAGAAAATGATGTATGCCCAACATAGAATTCTACACATTTTCATAGTTACATTTTCTGAAATTCTAATCATAGCTTCAATTCAAGTTCTCAACAATCAAATACCAAGCCATTGTTATGCAACACCAACAAAAGCTCACTAACCAATACTGCATCACATGAAGCAAATAACGGTGCATCGACAAGTTTGAAAAAACCTTAATTCAACTTGAAAAGAAACAAAGAGAAAGAGTAAAAAAATCCATCACAATGGAATTCGATAAATCATACAGGAATACAAACACATATAACGATTTTCTTGCATCAGCTGCCTTGAGCAAAAAATACAAAATACAACTGCTATATATCCTCTTCTCTAACAAGACTTTCGTCGAACAGTTGGCGCCACACCTTAAGATGGATGTCTTTGCGCAGAGGCGAATGGCAAGAACGATGAGAAAGAGAAGAGATTGGAGAAAGAAGGGAAAACTTGAGACAAGATATAATTTTTTGGAGAAGAAAACAAAGCTGTTATTCGTCTATCGTCGGTGTTGAGAGACGACCAAAATTTGAACAAGAGATCGACACCCAAAAATAAGATTTGGGATTGATTTTCGTAATCCATGGCAAAGACAAGATTTGTTATTGATTTTCTTATTTTGGGGGAGTTGGAGATATGAAGAAGAAAAGGAAAGAAAGATTTTGGCTTGTGTAATTTGAGCCGAGCCAATGAAATGAGCGGGAATGGGAGAAGAGTCAAAATGACGCAGTATTGGGGTGGGAACACTTTTGGAACACGGCAGTGGGGTCAGAGAATCCCACTCGTTAAATCTAGCACAGTAAATCTTTTGTTAGATTCGCTGTACTCGCATTTTATTTATTTCTGTTAATAAAAAAACTAGAAAAATCTATTAAAAATTGAAAACTGCATGCAGTTAACTACATCCACTTTATCAATTGTATTATATTCATTTGACCGAGTCTTGTCGAGTATGTGGAGCTTAAATCGCAGTATCTATAAGCAAAGAGCACAGTTCATCAAGGCAGCAACCGCACAGCCAAACCAGAATTTTGAAAGGAAAAAAAAAAATAAATTAATTAATGGAGAAATGTGTTCTCTCCTTTGCCTTTTCAATATTGATACTGAATAGCTGTGCACTCTGCTTCGGTTCAACTTTGAACTCCACAACAGACAAACTTGCTCTTGTTTCCTTAAAAAACTCCATTACTTCCGACCCTCATGCTATCTTGCGCCTTAACTGGTCAGAAAATATATCAGTTTGTTATTGGGTCGGGGTGAAGTGCGGCCTCAGACACCAAAGGGTCACTGCTCTCAATCTCTCTGGATTCGACCTTGCCGGAACGGTTGCTCCACATCTCGGAAACCTAACTTTTCTGAGATATTTGGATATCAGTTCCAACAGTTTCAATGGCTTCTTACCCTCTGAGCTCTCTAAACTGCGTCGTTTGAAGGTGATGAACGTGGGAGCGAATTCATTCACCGGAGAAATTCCAAGGTGGTTGGGGGATTTGCCTCAAGTGGAGCAACTCTATCTCCTCAACAACACCTTCTCAGGTACAATCCCTGCGTCTTTGTTTAACAGTTCGAAGCTTCGAATCTTGGAAATGAGTTTCAATATGTTGAGTGGGAATATTCCGGAAGAGATTGGGAATATTTCCTCCCTCCAAATATTGAACTTGAACAATAATGAGTTGAGTGGGTCCATACCACGTGGCATATTCAAGGTGTCTTCCATGAGAGAAATCGGAATTAGGAATAATAGCCTATCAGGTTCGCTCCCGACTGATTTGTGCGATAATCTCCCAAATATCCAAGTAGTATGGGTTTCAGCCAATCAGCTTTCTGGGGAAATTCCGCCAAATATATGGAAATGCAGAGGCCTTGAGGACCTGAGATTATCCATCAATCATTTCAGTGGAGAAATCCCGAGTGAAATTGGGAATTTGAGCATGCTTAGATACTTGTATCTGGGCCTTAACGACTTCCGAGGTACGTGTATATATGTGATTCTATATATATTAATATAACATTCTTCAATCTTCAACGTATCTTCATTTTAGATTAGTAAAAGAGAGTCTATATGAAAGTGCAGGAAGGATCCCTGAAGAAATAGGGAATCTCTCACGTTTAGAGGTTTTAAGCATCCCATCAGGGTCATCTATCACAAGAAAGATTCCATCTTCAATCTTCAACATATCTTCATTGAGATTCATATACCTCTATAACAACAGTTTGACCGGAAGTATCCCAGCTTTCAACATTAATCTACCTAACTTAGAAGGGTTATATCTATATGATAACAGCTTACAAGGTATGCTTATAAATAAATTGAAGTATTCACATACAATTTATCTTCTAACTCATATATAAGTTGAGGTAATTAAAAACACCATGCTGCAGGTGGGGTCCCGAGTGAGATGTGCAACAATATGCCCAACATCAATACAATTTCACTCTCTCTCAATCAACTTGAAGGTCAGATTCCGCCAAATATATGGAAATGTAGAAACCTTGAGGGGTTGTCATTATCCTACAACAATTTCAGCGGCAGCATCCCATTCCAAATTGGGAGTTTGAGCATGCTCAGAGAGTTGTACCTAGGCTTCAACTATTTCACAGGTACATGCGCAATCTTGTCTTACTTCAACATTATGTGATTTTAATTATACTATTCTTCGAAACATTAATTCCGATCTACATATATATGATGCTTATGATAAACTGATACACGACATACAAAAAATCTTCTTTACTATATATAGCAAGCCAGGCCTTTTGTCCTGTAAATTAATGGTTGGTTATATAGATTGATGAATAAAAGTATATATAATTTCAGGAGGAATTCCAGCAGAAATAGGGAATCTATCGAGACTAGAGATATTAAACATAGGTGATGCCTCTCTAAGTGGAAATATTCCATCTTCAATCTTCAACATCTCTTCTTTGAGAAGCCTGGGCTTGGACACCAACAGTTTGTCTGGTAAGTATCCCAACTTAATTTCCACAATAGTCTACCACAACTTGAGATGTTGTACCTCAATCAAAACAAGCTGACAGCTATGTCGATCCCATAATTAATAACCATGCGTTCACGAATAGTTTGTGTGTATATGCGATAGTAATTATGTGCAGATAGGGTCTCAAGTGATACATGCAACAATTTACCCAACATAATTGCATTATCTCTCATATTTTCACTCTCCTACAATCATCTTTCAGGGAAGATTCCGCCAAATATATGGAAATGCAAACACCTTGAGATCTTGGCATTAGACGACAACAAATTGAGCGACAACATCCCACCTGGAATTGGAAATCTGACCATGCTTACGTACTTGGGATTGAGTGACAATGATTTGGCAGGTACAGATCGCGTGCCATTAATTGTTCCACGAATCACTATATTTATGCACGCATTCTATTTTCTATAAAATATATACTTTTAAATATAAAGTAATCATATATAAATTTCTATATAATAAAAGTTATTTTAGTTACTTATCGTGAATAAAATATAACTGAATAGCTATTTTTTAATGAACCTGGAGAAGAAGTTTATATGTTTTACTCAATCTTTTCTTGCATACCAGTCACATCACAATCAAATTATACCCCAAAATCATAACATGTTTGGAAATTATGGTGGGAAGAGTTGGTTTTGTGTATATATGTGATAGTGCATGTATAAGTGAAAGTGGAAATTATATACGCGTAGGTATTGTCCCAAGTTATCTCTCTTGTGTTGCTTCTTGAGTCTTTACTTCTAAATTCAAGGGTTAAAGTGTTCCTTTCTTAGATCTCGTAAGGATAGCACCAAAGTGTTAGAAATATTATCAAACTTTAATTTAATAATCTCGGGCAAGGATGCCAAAATTTCATAGCTAAATTTCTTAGCAATGCTAATCGGTTTAATAATCGAATATTGTGTCCGCGAGGATTGTTATCATGAGATAACAAACGATTTAAAAATTTGTAATTACAATTTCATTTAACAAAAAGACAAAATAATGTAAAGTAGGATGAATAGCAATTTAACCCATAAAGTTACGTAAGGAATTTAACTTAAAAACATACCAAGCTAGGACTTTAAATAAATCAAAAAAATTGCAGTCTGAGTACGCAAGACAAGATATAATCTATTCAATGTTCTTACTAAAAACTCAAATAAATTCTACGAATTTGAATTTACGAAATCTAAATAAAATATTATCATGTCTTGGGTCTTTGCAGTAGTCATTCTTGGCCTCCATGACTGCGCTTCAACTCTGAATTCTGGCAAACTGAAAATAGTAGGGATGAACATATCTAAATATACTAAGTGAAGAAACATGCAATTATCCACATATATTAAACATGCTAATAATTCAAATCGTCATACCTAAAACTTGTAACATGAGAGCATAAATCAAGGCAAAAACTTGGGGTGAGGCCGGACTCATAGTGTGGCCGGCCCAAAGTGTCAATCTTTATGCAGAAAAATGCTAATCTACATGAATAAAAGTGTCAATCTTTAACATAATTATTTAACGAATAAAAGTGCCAATTTTTAAAAGTGTCAATCTTTATGGAGAAAGTGTTAATCTATACAAATAAAAGTGGCAATCTTTTAAAGTGACTCACCGTAAGGCCGGGTTGACCCAAGTGTGCCCATAAATCAATGGCCCTAACTTTACCATGAGCTGGAATTAATGACCCTAACTTCAATATCATGAGGGCAATAAATCAATGACCCTTAGCAATATCATATACTTGTAATCAAATAAGAATCAAAAGTATATAAAACATCCATGACTAATAAAATCAACGGGCATAAATTTCCCCACCTTAACCTTACTCCCAAACTTGAAAACTTGAAAATCATCTATGACAAAAAAAACACCAAAAGAGAAAAATTAAAACAGATCTAAGAGTGCCTCCCCTAATCACTAGGTTCAGGCCGATATTTACACTAGTGGGTTGGAATTTTAGATAACTTATAATTGTGCTTCTATCTATCTCCAAGATGGATTAGGACTTCATAAAATAATAAATAAAATTAAAATTTAAAATTTAAAATTTAAAAATTAAAAGTTAAAAATTAAAAATTAAAAATTAAAAATTTAAATTCTTCTTTTATAAAGAAGTTTGACGTAATCTTGTAAAACAATTTCGTAAAGCACCTTGTTGGTGAAAAACCTTATCAAAAGAAAGACATAAAACATATTCATTTACTTATTCTAAAAATGTTTAGAAAATCTCAGTACTATACAGAATATGTGTTTATCTATAAGTCTATTTTGAAAATAAGTGAACAACTAAAAATAATAAATCAAAGCTTTGAATTTATGTATGAGATAAACTCCACTATGTAATAATAATAATAATAATAATAATAATACTTGGGATGTTACAAGAAATATCAATAAGAGAAAAATGATTCCAATTGCACTTCAACATCAACCTCAACCATTGATTTAAACTGTTACATTAATTGATCAACCACATTTTAATCTAGATTCATGTGGATTGAGAGACTCCTAGCTAATCACCAACTCTCCTCTCGAAGTTATGTGGAGAGACTCATAACTAATCATCAACTCTCCTCTTGAAGCAATTGACGAAAGTAAATCGATAATTTACCTATCTCCGATGGACTAAGACTCAAGGTGAAATACCAACTCCCAAATTAAAGGCCTGTAGAGCTCCTAATTAAATCTCCTATTAGTATGAATCACTAATATTGTGGTGATTCGAATCCAAGTGTAAAATCAAAGCCTCCTGATCAATTACTCAGTACAATATAAATCAAGCATCAAATACCACAAACTATGAATTAGAAGGTTAAATCATAAGCAATAATCCAAATTTATGGTGTAGATCATGTATCCATACAATTGGAATCAAAAAGAGATCTAGCTACTCGTGATCAAAGACAAATCACAATCAAAATAAAAATAAAAGAAAACATTGAATTAAAACAAACTGAAGTGACTCGGGGAAGAATGGTTGGCTTGATCTTCAAATCTTTACCTTCAATTTCCACCCAAGTACAAAAATCTAAAAATAGAATGAGATCTAGTGTAAGGGTTCTAGGCTTAATTGGGGAAAAAAAAAAGATAATGAAAAAAGAAACTAAACATTCTATAATAGAAGCGGAGCCCAACGGTGACGGGGTGAGCTAGTCCAAATGAGAAAAATCACTTAAAATTCTTTCCAAAAATGGATAAAAACGTGATTTGGGAAAAGTTGGGCCATTTCGGCAAACAGATTGTGGATCGCCGAAATAACAGTGTGTTTCCGGCAACCCATCATCCATTTTGCAGTCGCCGAAATGGTGACCTTTGGGCAGCGGATTTCAGCGACCGGCCAAGCCAAATCAGCGGTCGCCTAAATGCAGGGGCGGACCCACCCACGGGCGGTGGGGAGCGGCGGCTCCCTCCAACTTTTTTTTTTTTATAACTATTTTTTTGTTATTCGTCAGATAATTTTGTTGTGGCTCCCTCACCAATTGGCTAGGATGCAAGATGTGGATAAAAAAATAGAATGAATGAATAGATTTGTGAGAAACATAATAGCTTCAAGAAGTTAAAATAAGTTGAAAATGAAACAAAAAATAATTATTCAAAACCAAAAAATTATGAAGACCAATGGAGCTCCCCCAAAGAAAAAATTATGTCCGCCCCTGCCTAAATGGAAGGGAATTTCCGACAGTCCAGCCAGCGACTAGATCACTGCGCTTTGGTTTCCATGCTTTCTTCGATTCTTTCCTCGTTTGATCCAAATCATGAGCTCGACATTCGTCTCCGACTAACATCTTTCATGTGCAACATTTTAAAGCCTCATTTCTCCCGACAAAAATAACAAGAAACATAAATTTGAACTAAAATAGCAAAACACAATAAAACACACTACAAAACACCTAACAAATACGAAAAACACTCAAACAAAACACTAGATATGTTGCGTTTTACTATGATTTAGATATGGTTGATTGTCGAAATAATAATAATAATAATAATAATAATAATAATAATAATAATAATAATATTTTAGCACAGTTATTTGATGAAGTTTTTTTTTTTCTTCTACATGTTAGCTTATACAATATATGATAAATAGATGAATTATTTTCAAAACTATTTAAATAATAAATGATCCATCCTCCAAAATTGTGCAACAATTAATATAAAACAAGATATATATATAATCAAGAATGTCGTACCTCATAGTAGACGGAGGGAGTATATATATAGAAAAATATATTACAAAAATGTTTTCATTATATTATTAGAATCGAATAATGCTCCTTATGTGCAAATGCACTTGCATGATGCTAATATATAGAAATGTAGCAAAGATCCAGAGTTCGAGTGCTCCGTGGCACGGTCTTTAAATCTCAGTAAACTATGTTAAATAAAATGTAGCAATAAATGCATTATTGACTTCGTACCAATATAATATTATAACCCTTTAATTATATGCATTATAGAAAAACTCAACATGCATTATTTGAAATAATTAAGCTACCAATTTGAGGGCCATCTATGAGCGACCACTTATTCAGTTTTTTTCCTTTTTATGTGTTCATTTTCTTTCCTCGCTGCACTCACATCTCCTTTTCCTTCTCATTTTTCTTCCTATGTCGAATATCATATTCTCCTCCGTCCCTTATATATATGTGAAATTTTGATCAACGTGAGCTTTAAGAAAATTTTGATAAAGTTGTTGTTAGTGGGTCTCACTTATATGAGAGTGTTTTCTATTTTAGGTAATAACACATATCTGGGCGTTCCGAAAAGAAAATTTTCACAAATATATTGGGGACGGAGGGAGTATATATTAATATATTATAAATAAGTACCTAATTGAGATTAAAGTTTATTAATTTTAATAGGGTTTATAGATTTTTTTAATTAGAGTTTATACATTTTTAATTAGAGTTTATAAATTCTTAATTAGGGTTTTATGTTTTCAAAACAAATTAGGGTTTTATTAATTCCAATCAATAAACCTTGTTTTAAAAAATTGATGTTATACATAATCAATTAAGTTCTAGTTAATGGGAACTAATAAATCTTGTTTTAAAATTAACATAAATTATATATTTAAATTCTAATTTAAATTAATGAACCCTAATTAGAAATGAATAAACCCCACGTGAAAATCTATAAATCTTAATTGAAATTAATAATCATCATATTAATCCATATGCCTACGTGGCACCTCCTCCGTCCTCCATTCATATTTATCTAAAAAATATGTCTATATTCACTTATAAATAATACTCCCTCCGTCTCAAGTATTAAGACATCTTTCTTTTCGGCATTGAACTTAAGACGGGAGAGTTTAATATATAAAGTGTAATGTGTGTAGGGATGTGATTTGATTTATGTATTTAGACATATTTTTAAACTAGGGCATCATAGATGCATAAAAACATATCCATGTTTGATCTTAAATGAAAGATCGTATCAAGACATTTAATTTGGTATAAAAATCGAATAAAAAATAAGAAAGTTATGATAGTTTAAATTTTTAGGATTTAAATTATATTGGGATACGTGTTTAGAGGTGAGTGGATGAGATTTAATTAGATAATATTAAGTGTAATAAGGGATTTACTAATTGTACTATTAATTAGCTAATTATTTCCCAAAAGAAAAGATGTCAGAATACTTGAGACGACCTAATAAGGAAAGGGTGTCAGAATACTTGAGACGGATGGAATAATTAATTACTTGAAATCTTATTTTATCTTAGATTTGATTTTATATTATATGTATATTAATCCACATGTGTATGTGTATGTGGCATCTCCTCCATTCTCCATTCTTATTTATCTAAAATATGTCTATATTCACTTAGATTTTATTTTATACTCTATATATATTAATATTTTGATTTTTTAAATTATAGTTATCAAATCATGTATTATTTAATATAATGTATCTAGGGACACACTTGCATCAGCCGGACTCACATTGAGGTTCATTGAATATTTTTTATAAGGCTTTCTTTTTTGGGTTATGGGTTAAGTTGATTAATTGGGCCTGGTAATTTATTTTGTTTTCAAGACTTGGACGCATTGTGTGGCCGGGCTGATACAAGTCTTTGTCATGTATCTATGTTTAAATCGATTTTGAGGTGGCTGTTTTTGAAATTATTTTAGTATGTATCAATAACTATAATTGTCAAATTTTTGTAACAAAAAATATATATATTAGACACAAAATCGATTTTGAGATGACCCGTTAGCCAAGAAATTTTTGAAATTCTTTTAATATTTATTGATAACTATTATTGTCAAATTTTTATAACAAAAATATATTTTTAAATTATGACACTTGACATTAAGCATCCTACAAGCCTCTCTAAGTGGAAATATTCCATCTTCAATATTCAACATCTCTTCTTTGAGGATATTGAGCTTCGCCGACAATAGTTTGTCTGGTAAGTATCCCAACTTGATTTCCACAATAGTCTACCACAATTGTTGGAAATGTATCTCGATAATAACAAGATGACATTGACAGGTATGTCAATCCCAAAATAACCATGAATAATTAAAAATGTTGGAAGAAAACAAAGTTGGACTTGAGTTACCATGATGTGGCATATGATTGCGTGCCCTTACTTATTCCATGAACCACTATATTTATGCATAATCTTATTTTCTAAAAAAACATTTTTACATGTAAAGTAATCATACTTTCTAGATAATAAAAGTTATTTAGTTACATATTGTGAACAAAATATAACTTAATAGCTATTTTTAATGAATCTGGAGAGGGGTATATATGTTTTACGTAACCAGTCACACCACGTGATTGATCGTCATTTTATTAATTATCAAACTCATTCGAATTGTTTTCAATCTCATTATGTTTTAATTGCTATAAATTTGAGGAAGATAAACATAGACTATAAATCATACATTATATTGAATATTATTATCTCATGCATGTATGTTTGTATACGTACGGCAGGTGGATTACCACACGAGTTTGGTACTCTACCGGTCCTCCAAATTTTCAACTCTATGAAATTGTCATCTAATCGATTTTCAGGCGATATTCCCAGCTTGATTGATGGTTGCCAATTATTAGAAACTCTAAACTTGTCGAATAATCAGTTTGGAGGATCTATTCCCAAATCCTTGGGGAATGTCAAAGGTTTAAGTGCTTTAGATTTATCTCACAATAATCTCTCTGGATTGATACCCAAGTCCTTGGAAGACCTCCACTTTCTTCAGCTTTTTAATGTTTCTAACAATAAATTGGAGGGGGAAATTCCAAGTGGAGGTCTTTTTGGTAACTTTATCGCTCAATCTTTTGCCCACAACCTTGCCCTTTGTGGTTCACCAAGATTATACTTTCCACCTTGCTCAAAAAATGGTGGTGGACGATCCAGGGGAAAAAGGGCTGTCAAATTCATAAAGTATATGGTTCCCTCATTGATTGTAGTAATCATTTCAGTGTTTGTCATTTTCATCTTCATAAGGAAGAGAAAACATAATAAGGCAGCACTCTCCACTGATATTTCACCAGTTAATGAGTGGAGAAGAATTTCTTACATCGAATTGGAACGAGGAACGACCTCTTTTAGTGAGACCAACCTTCTTGGAAGAGGAAGCTTTGGTTCAGTCTTCCGAGCAATACTCTCTGATGGACTAGAGGTTGCAGTGAAAGTATTTAACTTGCAATTAGAAGGGGGTGAAAAAAGTTTTAGCACCGAAACCGAAATACTAGGCAGCATCCGACACAGAAACTTAGTTGGAGTTATTGGATGTTGTAGTAACACAGAGTTTAAAGCTTTGATTCTCACATACATGCCAAATGGGAGTTTGGATAAATGGTTGTATTCTGAAAACAATTGTCTGCATATAATACAGAGAGTCAAAATAACAATAGATATTGCCGCAGCATTGGAATATCTTCACCATGGCTATTCATTCCCAGTTGTTCATTGTGATGTAAAGCCAAGTAACGTGTTGCTTGATGAAGACATGATTGCTCATCTTTCTGATTTTGGAATTTCGAAGCTTTTCGAGGGAGGGGAGGCTTTCGTCCAAACTCAAACATTGGCCACCATTGGTTATGCAGCACTAGGTGATGCATGCAAAATATTAATGTTTCTAACTTCATATCCATAATATTAGTTTTCCATAATATTTCCATATAATCCTAACATACTGATGAAATGCATCCATGTGATACAACAATCAGAGTATGGAACAGAAGGAAAAGTGTCGACAAGCGGGGATGTGTACAGTTTCGGGATATTGCTGCTGGAAATGTTCACGGGGAAAAAGCCAACAGATGATATGTTTGGTGGGGCAATGAGCTTAAAGGATTGGGTAGCTAAAGCTCTACAACAGAATGCAGCTAATGAAATTGTGGCAGATGCGCTGTTATCAAGGGAAGATCAATATTTCTCAACCAAGGAGCGATGCGTGTCATCTATTTTTGAGTTGGCAATGAAATGTGCAGTAGATTCAGCGGACGAAAGAATGAACATGATCGAAGTGGCAGCTACTCTCCACAAGATCAAAGCAATAATTGAAAGGTGCCGCCCACGATATGCTTTATCTGTTAGTATTGGTGAAAATGGGAACTGAAGCTTGTAGGTCGGCACAACTTATCAGTTCAAAAGTCAAAGTCTTATGTGTAGGACTCAAATTTCAACTTCCTTATTCGATTATATAAGTTTTTGCATAGAGTGCAAAATTCAAGAATTCTATTATATAGTTGCTATATTGTTTAGATCATGAGTTTTCCAATCCTTTTAAGCTTAATCTGAATCTGTTTCTTGAGTTGGGATTCACAGCTATAGACGCTATAGACGAGCAATCTACTTCATTGTTGTATATATTGATGAAATTAATTAGCATATACTGATCAATAACAGCTATGAGTAATTAGATGAAAAGCTCCTCAATCTTAAAAGTTAGATGAAAATTAGATAAAGATAACTACTCTTAAGTAGTCATACTGGATCTCAAATTAGTTTTATATAGATACAAAACATTTCGCTAAAGGTTACTAGCATCCATTATAAATAAACACGAGTGTTCCTCTAGCTATTATGAGCACACTTAATATATACACGGTTGACGTGACATGATATATCAATGATTTTTTTATTTAGAGTTTAATCTTTTTTAGTAGGTTTAGTATTTTGTAGTATGATTTATTTTTATAAGATATATTAATAATAATTTTCGCAATCCTATAAATAAAATAGTCATATTTTGATTTCATTCATTTAAAATAAACTGTAACGTGTTTTCACACTCGAATGGCGGCCCAATCCAAAAAATTGGGCCAATAGCATTCATTCAATCAAACTGGCCCATTTAAGGCGACCCGATCCAACAATATAGCGCATCCATAGACCTCCGCTTTCTTCTTCTTCTTCTTCTTCTTCTTCTTTTTTTGTAGGGGACAATCAATGCATAAATCTGAACGTCATTCACGAAGTAAAAATCCCAAAGAATTAGCTTTCCGTTTATCGGCGACTAGCTCACTGAGAATGCATAGTTCTTGCTCCTGAGATTTTAGAAATGGAGTCGAAGCTTCTCATAGAAGCAGGGGTTTTGATGACGATGCTAATAATGGCAGACGGAGTGACGTCATGGACAGGCGAAATCCCACGGCCGAGTGGTGTGTGACGTGCGCCGACTCCGCCATCGGCCCCGAAGATCACGTTTTAGCAGGCAAGGCCGCCGCTTACCCAAAAAAATGTGAACCAAATTATCTTCTACTTTTGAGTCCATTTCCTCTTTCTTTTGGTATTTATTTGTTTTTTGGCTGGTGATTTGTCCGGTTAATTTAATCGTGCTTCTGTTGCTACTGAAAATTTTAATTTTAAGCGACGGTGATTGAATTCGTGAGCGAGCTAGCTATTGGTTGTTGTAAGTTGATTGGATGAGGAAAAAAGCAGAATATGTTTAAATTAGTTTTCGCTGGAGTTATGGATCTTGTAGAGTTGTAGTGGTGATTGTATGAACTAATTAACATCTTTTATCTCGTGATTCGCTTATTTGGTCCTTTTGATGTAACCATTGGCTGTTTTAAGAGAATGATTCGTTCGTAGCTCGGATGTATAGTTGCTGAAATCCCTTTGTTAGTCACTGTTGAATACTACTAATCCTGGAGATTTGGGGTTAACTATTGTATATGAGTGGGATTTTTCTGTGTGACAGAATCTGAGGTCATGTTTTTAGTGATAATTCATTTTGTGCTTCTCGCACAATATTGATGAAGTTACTTTAGGCCCTTTCTGAATGCCTCTACGAAAACGAGTTCATCGTCATCTAGCTCTAGTTTGATGTGTAGTATGACTATTTAGAAGGCCTTGTTCAGGTAAAGACTATGAACAGGTGGCAAGTTTGTCTTAGTTAACTTGTTTGCCAAACCCTTTTGTTAAAATCTCTCAAGATGGATTGCTTCATCCTAATTTCATGAAAAAACAAACAAAAATTCTGATGATACAATGTAGGATTTTTTCCAGAAATGAAGTTGTATAGCAGTTAGGTATTTGTTGGTTTCTATTGGTGAGGAATTTAAGGGTTTGAATCCTTCTCACCACTACTATCTCTCTGTTGAAAGATTTGAACTCTAGAAAATTCTGGGGCAAAAAGAGGATATGATGGCTTCATTGTATGAAAAATACATTGGTGCCATAGTGAATGCACTGCATTTCAAATAGCAAAGCAATCTTGAGTGTATGATTTTCAGAGTTTTTGCGTTTCTCATACAGGTGCTGAGGTGGCAGTGCTTTGCATAACAAAGTCCGGAGAAGTTCTAAACCATCAAGCATTCACAAATTCAGACGGGATTACACAGTGGCTGAGACAATGCCTGAGAGTGAACGTTGGGATGCATGTCTAGCGAGGCCAACCAGCAGTTTCCACGACCACTGCGAGATGGAAGTGGTGGAGTCAAGTTCAGTTACACCCACCGCTCTGGCTATTCTCATGCTGTCAGACCATTCGTTTATCGTCCTCACAAAGCTCCCGCTTACTGCATTTAGGATATACGTATTGATATGTAAACCGCATGCAAACTGTGATTTCCTTTTTCACAGTGTTGATATACCTTGAGATCTGGCAATGTAGTACCCCAGTTTTACCAAGTGTTGATGCTGAAAAATGCAATAAATTGGTGAATTTGTAGTATTTATTAATTTTAAAGTTGAGATATTCTTTTGTGAGTTAAAGTGTAATGTTAAAGTGGTTTTTGGTTTTGGATTTCAACCTCTGTACCATTTAAGCCAGCTAAAATTTTGAAACAGAAACCCAACATCTCATATGTTGATACTGTGTAATGTTTGGAATTTAAGTGGAGATAATTGACCTCAAATAATTATCAATCAAGCATAGTACAAATAATTTGTAGTTAAGTAAAAAAAGAAACAGCTTTAAGGTTGTAAAGTTTACAAAATTCAAAATAACATGTAATGACTGCCCTAACTTTCGTTTATTTCATGATCCAAGGAGATACCTACTAATTTAAAATATTGTTGCCTTGTTTTCAAACACAAAGTAGCTCTTTTCCATTATTTTAATTTGAATTACATAGCGTTAGGCATAATTGGTGCAGTAAGAGTACAAATTCTGACTATAATAAATTATTACTACTGTATATTAATGTTCCCCTATCCACGGTGGGCACACTTAATGTGTCCACCGATGATGTGGCAGTGCCACGTCTACAATTTTTCCTTTTAGGGTTTAATTTTTTATGTTAGGGTTTAGTTTTTTATAGTAGGGTTTAATTATTTTTGGTAAAGTTTTTATTAATTTCCTTATATATTTCAATGTTACGTCATCCGTGGGCACATTAGGTGGGTATTGGAGCATTACTCTACTACTGTGATACCAACATATGGTGTTCATGTTTCTTCTTCTTTTTTCTTTTTTTTTTTCCATGTTAGTTATTACTCCCTCCGTCTCATTTAAACTGGCCTGTTTGATTATTTTATACCACCCATTTGAATAAACAATAGGCCAGTTTAAATGGGACGGAGGGAGTAATTGCTATTAATACACAATTTGGACTAAGATTTGCTACTTAACATAGTATAAACACCTGTCATCCAAACATTCATCCTCATTTATTACTTCTAAACTCACGTGTTTCCACCAAATCCAAAATCCCTAATTTCCTTAAGAACAAGTAAAATATAAAATCCATTTTTACAATTATCCGACAAAAATAAGAAAGAAAAAAATATTCCACTTCACTGACACTGCACTACGAGATTCTATCAACAGTCTCCATTTTCCAGCTCTCTCTCTCTCCACACACACACACATATACATACAAAGTATATGCCTATACACGATTCAGCTCATATATTTCTCACTGGATTTGCCCCATTTTCTTGAACTCGCTTTCACCGTAAACAAAAACAAAGAATTTGCAGAGCAATGAAAAGTAAGAGCAGTGGAAAGATTTCGGCAAAATGGATTCCGATTTTCTCCATTTGCTTCTTTTTCCTTGGGATAATGTTTACAAACAAGTATGTTAGTTGCAAGAATTTCGATTTTCTTAAATTTTTTTAGTTTGTTGGAATCCACCTCTGCAAAAGTCATGATTAATTAATCAAAAAAAT
Source organism: Mentha longifolia (assembly GCA_001642375.2). Taxonomy (NCBI): domain Eukaryota; kingdom Viridiplantae; phylum Streptophyta; class Magnoliopsida; order Lamiales; family Lamiaceae; genus Mentha; species Mentha longifolia. The sequence goes on along the minus strand of CM038114.1, from coordinate 4,760,414 downwards.
TATTCTAGATTCTGGGTTCCACTTGAATCCAACAACCAGTTAATAACTCAGAAAAGAAGGGAGCAAGAGTTGCAGATCGTGTCCGAGGACTGCAATGCTAGAAAAAAGGTTCAATCTTTACCAATTTGATGTTCGGATTTTTCTTTCTGCAGTCTTAAAAGATTCAATTTTTCAAGCTTTTCTTCTTCCCTTTTTCTCTTTATGTTTGAGTATCTGATTCTTGTTTCAATAGAAAGGAGGGGATCAGGGCATGAATATCATGAATGAGGTGTACAAAACCCATGAAGCGGTTATGTGAGTTCATGATTCTTTCAAAAAAAATTGTTTATTAAATGTTTGTATTTTGTTTCTTTAAATGCATTCTGTCGGATTGAGTTATGGAATTTATTGGGGATCCAATTTAGGTCATTGGACAAGTCGATTTCAATGCTGCAAATGGAATTGTCTGCTTCAAGGAGAGCTGAGGAGAGAGGGAACACTGAGGGGTCCTCTGCAATTTATAATGAGGGGCCTCCGAGGAAGAAAGCATTTATGGTGATTGGTATAAATACAGCTTTTAGTAGTCGAAAGAGACGTGATTCTGTCAGAGAGACTTGGATGCCTCGAGGTTTATTGCTGTTTTTGAGTAGATTTTTGCTCTCTTTGTTAATGTGATTGATGATTTGTGTGAATTTCTCAGGTGAGAAACATCGGAAATTGGAGGAAGAGAAGGGGATTGTTGTGAGATTCATGATCGGACATAGGTAGATAGATTGCACATTTACTTTCGCGTGTTTATATGCACAAATCTTCATAATGCATGTTGTTGTAGGTGCATCAAGGCTTCCTTTTCCATTATGTATTTTTCTTTCAGCTGATTTTTGGTACTTTGTGGAGCTAAAGGTTTCATTTTTTGAATTAACTTTGATCTCAGCGTGGTACACGGTTCGATTAATCTTTATTGAGTTCTTGAAAGATCTTAAGAATTAAAATTTTATGGATTAGTAATTTCATTCAGAAGGAATAGGTGAGACACTAATGTCCACTTTCTGTGTTGATGCAATGCAGTAAGGGTTTAGTCGGATTTGAGCATCTTCTTTTTCTTATTTTATTTTGGTGGCCTTACTATGTGTCTATACAATTTGGCTAATGTAGTTTAGAGGTGTTCATGATCTTCTTTTTACACATGACCCTTTTCAATTTCATGGAGTCGTTTCGATTGATCTTCATACTTCATGGATGAACTGACTGAAAGTATATTTTTGGTTAATCAGTGCCACATCAAACAGTATATTGGATAGAGCTCTCGACTCTGAAGAAGCTCAACACAAGGACTTTCTCAGGCTGGTAAAAGTCTAGCCATTCATGTATTTGCTGGTAGAATTTTTCTCCGAAGATATATAATCGAAATTATTGTTGATTCTTTAGGATCATGTTGAAGGATACCATGAACTCTCTGCAAAAACAAAGATTTTCTTTGCCACTGCTGTTGCAAAATGGGATGCTGATTTTTATGTCAAGGTTGATGATGATGTCCATGTTAATTTGGGTAACCTCTCCCTCTTGTAAATCATGGATTTTTTCAAAGATCTACTCACTGTTGAAAGAAATGAATTGTGGGTGTTGTAACTCAGGTACATTAGCTGCAACTCTTGCTCGCCACCGTTCAAAACCAAGATCTTATATTGGCTGTATGAAATCGGGACCAGTTCTTGCCCAAAAGTAGTTACTGACTTAATTTTTCTTGATTGATTATGTGTTTGTTCTGTTGGTATTAAGTATTTAATGATTAGGTTGATTTTGCAGAAATGTGAAGTACCACGAACCAGAGTACTGGAAATTCGGAGAGGAAGGAAATAAATATTTCCGGCATGCAACAGGACAGATTTATGCTATTTCAAAGGATCTAGCCACCTACATTTCCATCAACCAGTAAGGATTCCTTTAATATAATGATCAATCAACAAAAATTTAAGCAATTTTTTCTACAAGGACAAAGGAAAACATGTACTGTTTTTCAAGATTCTTGAAAATGAAAGTTATGTATTAATTAGTCCATAAGCTTTCTCTTTAGTCCATGCATTAATTGTTATTGCTTCAATATTTAGGCCTATTTTGCACAAGTACGCAAACGAAGATGTGTCGCTAGGTTCTTGGTTTATAGGTCTTGAAATCGAGCACATTGATGAACGCAGCATGTGCTGTGGTACTCCGCCAGGTACGGTTTTCCATAATAGCTCATTAACTAACTTCTTTCAATCAAAGCTCGAGTACTGAACGAAATAGTAAAAAACTCTGATCCATGATTATTGTTTATTTTTACCAAATCTATTCAAATGTAAAAATCACAAATACTGTAGATTGTGAGTGGAAGGCGCAAGCAGGGAATGTATGTGTTGCCTCGTTCGACTGGAGCTGCAGCGGAATCTGCAAATCAGTCGAGAAGTTGAAGTTTGTACACGAGCAATGTGGTGAAGGAGAGGAGGCTCTTTGGAATGCTTTCTTGTAAAGCTTCCTTAACTTCATGGAGTATAACACTTACTACAGCTAGTGATTAACATAAACAAATGGTAAAAAAATCATCTTGGATTTTTTAGAATCAAGATTCTTGCATATGAATGCAGGATTCATAGGAACTGATGAGGTTGAGCTGATCTTGAGATTGAGAGAGAATAATGCAACAGTGATAGGCTTGTGATTTTGTTTTTCTCTTTTTCCTAAATTTATAGGCTTGTATTTTTATTTATTTCTCTCTTTTAATGAAGTGTAAGTTGAATAATATATATTATACTGAATGCAGTTTTGGTTCTTATGATTGTTGCTATCAGCCAACCTTATTTGGTAGAATTGGATATTTGATGAATCATTAGAGGGCCCCATCACATTATGAATCGGATTAGTAGTCTAATTTTAGCTTAAAAACCACATTCGAACCTCCTAATTATGCCCCCTTTTTTTAATTAATATTGATTAAAAAAGTTCTGAGAAACAAGATGTGTAAATTGATATATGTAATTGAAATTCACTCTCCAAAGCCAACCTCAAATCCTTTTATACAACAAACATATCTCTTGATTACTTTTGTTTTCAATAATAAAACTTGATTATGAGGTTTTATATATTCTTAGAAATTTAAACATTCGAATAAGTTTAGACTACACATAATTAAAGTAGTGAAAACTTTCACCATTATAATTAAAGTAGTGAAAACTTTCACCATTCAAAGAAAAAAAAAGTAGTGAGGTCTTAACGGCTTCAAAAATAAATTACTCAAATTCAAATGGGCAAATTATATTTTCATTTTTTTTTTTTTTATCATGTGAATAATTTATTATTACTATTAAAAATTATATATGAAAGCATGAAGTGGGCCACTTGACCTCAATCACGACCCATTATATGGCCCGAAGTCGATTTGTTAGGCCCGGCCCACATAACTTCCATGTGATTAGTGTCATTATTGATTCGTTGACTCAGAGCTCAACCGCGATTAATCGCACCGTCGATCTGGTCGATCGGCGATGGAGAATTCCGACGTGTTCGGCTCATCGACGGCGCCGCTTACATGGCACGATTTCCTCGAGCGCATGCGCCATCCCTCCGCCGCCGAATTTGTCAAAGCCATCAAAAGGTACTGTACGCTCTCACACTATTTCAGTTAGTAGATTTTCGAATTTCAAGACTGAATAAGAGTTTGGATTTAGGGAATTGTGTTTTTACCGGTTAATTATTGTTAGCTGGATTTTTCGTTGTGTGTATCGATTCATTGAACACAATTAATGAACATGTGCTCTATTTCGATAAATTTTTGTATTTTGTTTTTTTTTTTTTTTAATTCTTAATGTAAGCTAACTGAGGTCTCATATAGAAAGTTGGATTTTTGTTTCTATTTTAGTTTTATTTTCATTCAGGTTTTATTGCAGTTTGATAGACTGTAATCTTAGCTTGGATTTCAAAGTTATTAAATCTTTTCCTATGTTAGAATCCTATTGCCCTTCAGTTTGCTGCTGCTCTAATGCTCAATGGAAGTATGGAACATACTGATTCATTATGGCGCCAAAACTGTGAATTGCATTAGTTTGTATGCGCTTTTCAGTTCGTGTCGGATTTCTAATAATAATAATAATAATTGAAGAACATATCTTATGTTTATATTGATCTGTATATCTGTTATGTTTATCTGAGGCTTTGATGTTTAAATGTGTGACTTAGTTGCTAGTTTATCACCATAGAAAGTGCAGTAGCTTAATCTATCCTTTTTCCTTTGCTCTCTGAAATCATTTTTTGAACTGTTTGGGTACATAGCAGTATATGGACAAGCAAATATATAAGACGCTAGAGAGGTGTATCATATGATCTCCTTGTTGGTACTATATTTAATGTTTTAATCTACGATCTAAATTCTTTACTTTTTTGCCTGTCACCTAAATATCAACTGTGTATCTAAGCTGAAATATCTGCAGTTTCATAGTCTCGTTTTTGAACAACGCCCCAGATGCCGAAAGAGACAGTATAGCTGTGCAAGAGTTCCTTGGCAATATGGAAGTGGCGTTCAGGGCTCACTCTCTCTGGGCTGGATCTTCAGAGGAGGAGTTGGAGAGTGCAGGTGAAGTGAGTATCGTGTTGTTACTATGATACTCAGTTCATTTTTATTAGGTTACTTGTGAAATTGGGAATTCCTTTTCTATGATCATTTTGATTATTTCAAGATTTTATCTGTTGGCAAGTTTTACATTTTGGTCAACTGTTTAGACGGGCAGTTTAAAAGACGTTCTTTTAGTTTGGTTTTAGTCTTGTCTTCTATCTTTTCTAACTCCTATCTATCTGCATGTGTATTTTCATTAGATAACTGCTTGTTTCATTACCACTTGACAGCTCAGGATCTTAATCTTCAAAAATGCTTGTTATTCGATTGCAGGGACTGGAAAAGTATGTTATGACGAAGTTGTTTAGTAGGGTGTTTGCTTCAATTCCAGAAGATGTAAAAGCTGACGAGCAACTTCATGAGAAGATGGCTTTAGTTCAACAATTTATTCGGCCAGAACATCTGGATATCAAGCCGGCATTTCAGAACGAAACTTCTTGGCTGGTGAGTGAATTGCCGAATCTTTCTCTTTTTGTGTATTATTTGTATGAGTGCTCATGCACACTTTTCATAATTACTGAGACTATATATATGAAGAAAAATTCTCTTTTTATTAAGTACTCTTACATCTTAGCTCTCAGCAATTAGGCTTCCTTTTGTGTCGAACCTCTTCTGGATTTTTGTTTTACTCTGTGTTATTATAATGTCATAACTTCTTAACCTAAATCCAGTATTAGTCAATCGTTCAGAGTAAATGATCCTCCATGCTGATCCTTTCATGCCTTACGAACAATTTGATGAATGACTTAAGTTATCGAGAGGCTGTAAGAGATTGTACGCTTTTCCATCTTCTGTTGACAAAATGATTGTGAAATTTAGCTATTGATGATGAATAGTTCAAGTTGGAACTATAAAGTCTGGAGTAATTGAGAAAGTAAATTTGTGGTTCTATGCATCTCTACACTTATAACTAGAATGACAAACCTCACTCTAGATTCTTCACGGGAAGTCTGAATCCAGTTATTATACTATTCTGGTAGCTTGCCCAGAAAGAGCTGCAAAAGATTAACATGTACAAGGCACCAAGGGACAAACTTGTTTGCATCCTAAATTGCTGCAAAGTTATCAGCAATCTCTTGGTCAATGCCTCCCTTGCATCTAAAGAAGATCATCCAGGGGCTGATGAATTTCTTCCAGTTCTTATTTACATTACCATAAAGGTAAATTTTAATTTCTGCACATGTTCATTTTCCTTCTTCAGATTGAACTATCCTTGTGACAGAGACAAACCACTGAAAACTACTCATATCATGTCATCATTGTTTAAAATATTTCACTAAGATGGAAAATTCTTCTTTTTCCCCAAGTACTTGGATTCTCAGAAACTATTCTATCGACTAAGTTTAGACGCTAAACCTTTATGTTTCTGAGAGAGTAAATATCAGGCATCACAGTTTAACTAGATATCAGCTTGGACCTTTCCTTTGAAGATATCATATGGTGCTTTTTTACTAGAAGCTTGAATTGGCCTTTCCCCCCTAAATTCATGAATGCTATAAAATTAAAGCTTTGTCTGTTGTCTTGTTCAGGCAAATCCGCCGCAGTTACATTCCAACTTATCATACATACAACGGTTCAGACGACAAACGCGCTTGGTAGCAGAATCAGCTTACTTCTTCACAAACATGCTTTCTGTAGAGTCTTTTATCTCAAACATAGATGCCAAATCTCTTTCAATGGATGAATCTGAATTTGAAAACAACATGGAATCAGCAAAACAAGTGCTTTTTGGCCTCTCCGAGAGCTCAGATGCACACGCTCAATCAGATCAGAGTTTTGAACATCTTCAGAGGGAGGAATCCATGGAGCCAAAACCAGCTTCGAATTCTAGGCGAAATCAAGGTACCCATAATACTACACGGGATCATCTCGAGTCATCAAAAACTAAATCAAGAAACGACGAGCAATATGGAAATGATGCATCGTCGCTAAATAAAATCCCATCAATCTCAGACCTGGAAAACCGTGGAGCTAGCATGCTTTTGAAGGAAGACGAGGTAAACCGTATCTTTCAAGATTTCCCATTCTTGTACTCCAATGCTGGTGATTTGACAATTGGTGATGTAGAAGATCTGCTGAATAATTACAAGCAGCTAGTGTTCAAGTATGTTTGCCTTGCTAAAGGATTAGGTGTAACAAATCCATCCCCTCCATTAAGTGTTACTCAAGACCATAGCCTAGAGCAACCTGAAGCAGCTAAGGAACCAGAAAAAATATCAGAACCTGCAATTGAAAAAACCCAAAATGACCTTCCTAGTGTATCCATGGAGTCGCCCAAATCATCGGATCTTGGGTCAGAAAATACCGAGTCGAAGGTGTTGGAAGAAACAGCTCTTGAACCTAAAGCTGAGGAAAGAAATGAAAATCAGACTCCTCAATGATGAGCATCAAATTATGAAAAGGGCTTACTCTTCTTCCAATTTTATTCTTTTTCCTTTTTTTATTTTTTTGCATAAATTAAGATGTAGCTGTGATAATTTGTACAATTTGTTAAGATCTTTTGTGTGTGTACTAATAGGAATATGAACCTTTGTTATGAAAGAATCACAATTTATGTTAAGTAGGCCTCTTTCTTCCTAAATCCACCTAAATTATTGATGTTAGATGATTTTGTTTCTTTATATACACTGTTTTTTGTGGGGCAGTTTCTTTATGTACACTATTTTTAGTTGATTTTTTTCATCACTTGCATTGTTATAACTATTGGAATGGATATGATATTGACTGGAGTTCTATTCTAAAGTGCTTTTAAAGCTTAAAAACAAAACATTTGTCAGAATTAAATTCTAAATGGATATTTCACTAATCTTAGTATCAAGAAGCTTCATAGATACCTTATTTTATTTGCAGAGATCAATTATTATGAGAGCTTCATGATTTTATAATGAAAAAGAAAGAAACAAAAGAGGAATATACTTCCATTAGTGTGCCTATTAATAATAAATAATCTGCTTCACGTTTGCTTGTCTGCTTATTGATTGGAAAATAGTTAAATAATAATGCAAAAAAGGAAAACTTTTTCTGCATTTATTAGTCTGAGAAAGAATAAAAATTGAAAAAAGAAACAATTTCTAGAGTTGAATAAGTTAAGCAAGACAACTAGCAAACACAGCTTTTTTCTATAATTTTGGACATTTTCAGCTTTATTTCATCTTCCAGCTACCAGATGAGCTAATTTTTCTCAACCACTGCAACAATATTTTTGCAATTATTATTATTTTGTTTAGCTTTTTGTAATTTCAAAAGTTGCACATCTGTTATGTGGAAATATTAAGTGATTAATATTATTATTAAATGATGTGTGCATGGATGCAGTGCATGTTCCAAGGAAATAATATATATATATATATATATATATATTTTTAAATAAGTCCAAGACAAAATCTGGCAAAAATATCATATGTTAGTACACTTTGTTCTTTTGGTTCTTTCCTTCACTTCTTCTATTTTAGTAAGCAGGTGCACGAGCATCCCTAATTATAATAATGTCACATATAGATTCAAAAAATATATATATACATATATTAAGCTTGTTTAATGTACATAATAAATAAGAATTAATCCGATCCATAATAAGTCTTGACTAAATGGATGATCGAGATTGATTCACTTTATGCCTTATAATAATACATTCGTTAATCTGGATCGTTGATCTTTCAAATATGAATAAGATTTTTTTTTAATTTAATATCTTCCCTATATATGCACCTTATATATATATAATATGTATGTATTATTAGACAACTTGTTTTGATCATATATTTTTTGTGAGATAATTTAGGCACAAGTGAGCACACTACTCATTTCAGGTGCCTAATTTTAGGCCCAATATTAGGACAAGAAATGAAAATTAAAGTAATGATTTTCGCGGGTTTTAGACTGATGGAAAGTCATAACTTCTAAGCACTATTAAAGTCGATTAATTATGAGGTTTCCATTCATGTAGTCTAAGTTATACTCGATGAATAATTTAATTATTTATTATTCATTTTGCTTATATATATGCAAGTGACGTTATAATTCATATATATAGATTCAAATTAAGTAAATATTATGTTTGATGTATATCATAACATGTCCATCATCATATTTCTTGGAGCATAATTTGCTTAAGAAATTAAAGAAAGAAGATGAGTCACCAAAGTTTAGAAAAGTTTGGGCTACTTTTTGCTACCCTTTCTTAAGACAAAACAACCGTAATTTACCTATTAATTAGTGCAATCCCTCAATTGTATCCATTTAGTCAAACAAAGTTACAGCAGTTTACTATTTCACTTTTTTTACAAAAATTATATATTTACTTCTTCTATTTGTTAGTATTTTATTTTCTGTGGGGGGGGGGAGGGGCTACTGCCGTCCTAGAGTTAGAAATAAATTCAGCAATTCAATATTCAATTAGCATTAACTAATTATCTAATTTGTTTTTGATTAATTTGTGATAGTCAGATAAAGTGATCAAGATTGAACTTTTTTTTTTTTTTTGCATTGGTATGATTTTAAAATTAATATTCAATAGGATTTAATTGTTAATATTTTTAGCTTAATTTCTGTTAGTACTTTCTGTATGATTTCAATTTATTATATGCTCGAAATAAAATAAAAATATAATACAGAACACATTATAATAATCAAACGAGAATGGCACCTATGTGTTCGATTAGATTTGGTTAGATTGCACTAATATTTCTTATTGAAGTGTAACTACATAAATAATTGTATCAGACAGAGAGAATAATGATATCGTTTTTGTGCCCTTAATAATTTATTTATTTTTTTCTGAATATTAAATTTTGATGAAGAAGTTCTCTCATACTTGTAAAAAGTAAAAGGGCCCATAGGTTTACTTTATCACGTGCCGTCCACATGTTGACAAACACATTCGTTGGCTTAGAGGTGCTTCCTTTTTCTTGACGTTTTTAGTTCAAAACTCTAATTCTATTTCCCAATAAAATATTCTTCATGTATAAATAAATTAATATATATATATATATATATAATATATTTTGGCGAGAAAATAATATATCTACTCGAAAATATAAATAAAATAAATTATCATTGTACTAATATTTTAACATGAAATCAGCAGGCAGTCTACTAAGGAAAAGATAAGGATCAGTTTGGACCTAACCGACTTCGAATTTTCTTCACTAATAATAATAATAATAATAATAATAAGTTTCACCAAAAAAATAGCAATAAATGTTCTTTAAGAGAAATGTGAATTTTTGTGTGCCCCAAACCCCTAGTAGTGCAGATTTTCTCTAGCATTAGTACTTAATAATCTAATTGAACTAATTAATGCATAGCCTGTAACGTCGTAATTAAATTTATTAGATAAGAACGCTGAATGAATTTAAAAATTTTGCTCCAATTTTATTTTATTTTTTTTGATTATATTATGAGGAAAATATTAAATACCAATTTATGATCCTATATGTTAAGACTATGATCTCCAGCCAAACGCTTTGACTTTCAATCATGTCTAACAATGACTTTTTGTATAAAAAGCCATTTTAGGCTAACTAAACTGGGACCATAATTACATCATTTTTGCATGTAACAAAAAGATTATGTTTTTCTTCAAAAAAAAAAAAATACAACCTTCATTTCGTCGAAAAGGCTATATTTTTTGAATATATGTGAAGTATAAAATAAAGAAACAAAGCTTTTTCGACGAAACGGAGAGAGTAGTATTTTATGCAATAAAATGATACTCCCTCCGTCTCAGCTGTCTGTAACTCATTTTATTGTTCTATTAAACTCCGAATGAATATATTCGAGGCATTAACAGTAGTTAGGGAGGAGGTAGTATTACTAAGAGATGGAAAGGGTGAATGCATGAGGAGGGGTTTGGAACATTTTCTTTTGCCCTAAAGTTGATATAATAAAAAGGTAGATTGGTCCACTAGAAATACAAAACAATGTTTGCCACGAGAAATGAAAGGCCATGAACAACACTCAATGCAATTTCTTTTTTGATGGAACTTCATGTATTGTCTATTTCTCTATCAACATTGCTTCCATACTTCTATAATATGTTATGGCATGAGTAAAGACACTATTATGTAGATTGTCCAACTTTCTTCACAATTCTCATTAATTGATCAAGAGTTTTCATGCCTTCTTTTCTTATGTGGATATAGATTTAAATATGGATTTATCTTGTTTACTTTGTTGGATGAATATGAAATGCTATAAATTGTATTTGTGTCTCATATTTACTTAATTTTTGTAATTTAATTAACAAATTAGATGACTCAAGACTCATGATTATTTTGTTTTTAGTGACTCATTGAGGAAATCCATCCCACCTAATGTGGTGGGATTGATTTGATTCATCATTCATTTATCTTCTTATTAATAAATACTTATGTTAGCCTATCCAATATCCAATCCACACAAAAACTTGCCAAGTTACAAATCCTCAAAGTAAACAAGCCCTAAGAATGCATTACAATCGGGATCATGCAACCCATATCTGAAATAATATATGTCTTGTAAAGGATCTGATCTAAATACTCTCTCCCTCCAGCGAAAACGAAGCCTTTGTTAAATATGTGTTAGGCATAAAATATGAAACGTCTCATTTTTGCCGGGACGGATGCAATATTAGGACAATTTGACAAATGCAATTCACAGTGGGGGACATTTGTTGAGCCTTAAAAAATACTCCATTATGCATAGAAAGTATGAAATTAAATTAGGAAGGATGAAATGGGATTTAGGTAGCACATATTGCTTGCTTGTAATGTGAAAAATGAAAATGGCCTAATAGTGTAGGCCTATAGCCTCTTGCTGTAAAAATTTTGATAATAAAAACAAGTGCCATCATAGTTGCACCATATATTAAGCCATTTGGTCTATAAATGATAGCTTCCTTTGAGACAAAGAAATCTTAACACGCTTCACTTATCTAATTCTCACATTCTTCAACTCTTATCATTTTATTCTTTTTTATTTTTTCCCAAGATGGTTATAAGTTGCTTTCTTATTTGAAAATTGTTGCAAATACAAACACCCTAGACTTGCTGAGTGTTAACTATGTGTCCTTTTTTATTTCGTTTTAATAAATTAGAACCATACAAAATTCAACGATAAAGACCTTGTACCTTTGAGTGTGAAATTAATTATGATTGGGTGCAAACAAAACATAATTAAAACAATAAATTAATACAGTAAAAACTTTGAAAGTAAACAAGTCCCTCGATTTGTAGTTTCTTTAGATTAAGTTTAAGGAAAAAATGCAATTAAATACACCAACTTTCTCGAACATTCTGCTTTAATCACCAACTTTTAATTTTTTTTAATAATTCACCAACTTTCTTCCGCGTTCAATTTTAACACCGATCACATATTCCGGCTATTACGTGGCAATAAAAAATGACGAGACACTATACGTGGTAATGTTAATTAAATTATTTACTATACGGTGATAAAATGACGCCGTTTCTGAAGCTAAAAAAATATATAAATTCTCGTCATTTTATCATCGTGTGGTAAATAAATTATTCGAAAATGTATAAATTATTCAGAAACGGCGTCGTTTTATCACCGTGTAGTAAATAATTTAATTAACATTGCCACGTATAATGCCTCGTCATTTTCTATTGCCATATAATAGCCGGAATATGTGATCGGTGTTAAAATTGAACGCGGAAGAAAGTAGGTGAATTATCAGAAAAAAAATTAAAAGTTTATGATTAAAACGGAATGTCATAAAAAGTTGGTATATTTAATTGTATTTTTTCCTAAGTTTAATGCATACACATTTATTAGTCAACATTATACGTAAGAGGAATGCACACAGCAGGACATATACGTGTGTATATATTTATTTGTTCAAATTTTATAGCAACGGATAGTAAATTATGCAATTTTTTTATAACAATATTAATTGAAATTGAAAGGCTTGTCATGAAGGATTCGAATCTGATACCTTTTGTCACAAATTCTTAGACATTGACTTTACTATCACTAGGCAACTCACACACATAAATTATGCAATTGATATTGAATACATGAATCATATGTACTATACTTGAATATCGGATTTTATATCAAATATCATCTACCCTTAAAATATACATCATAATGTTTTGTGATCACACAATGATCAATAATTCAGATCATTTTTTCATTTATTACAGAAAATTCATATTTTATTTCATCTTTCACGTATATATTTAAGTTAGCTCCAATTTATGGAACTTACAAAACTCCAAAACAATAGTCTTATTAAATTTCTTCTCCCATCCCAATGAATTATACTGTATAAGTTTTTTTTTTTTTTTTTAAGGCAATAAATTATAGTACCAACTTAGTAGTCAATGAAAAACCCTATAAAATTCAAAGCTTTTGTAGGCTAAATTATGGTGTGGGAGAAATTCAAATGACCGAATCACACTAATTTGAAGTTTTTGAACTGAATTCAAGGCACCTTCATGAATTAATTTCTAGATTAATTCTCGGTACATACATACAACAAAAATGTCAAATCACTGTTAAACCAGAAATCAACCCAACAATGTATTGTAACCAAACATCTCTCTTGTTTTTCACCAAATTTTGTTGTAATTTTACTTCCTCATTATAAAGGCAATTTCTTGCTAATTAAACATTAACATTGCAGCAAAAAGTTGTGAATATATATTTCATTAATTGGTTGGTGTGATTAATCTCACTAATGATGAATATATCATTTTATTATTACTAGTATTAGTTAGTAGATTATAATAAATTAATAATGCCTTCTTACCAGTTTTACCTAAAGTAGTTTCAATTAGGAGCCAGGTAGCCACTTTTAATTCATATTAATCCTATCAGTTTCTCTTTTGAGAACTGAGGATTAAAAAATCAGTGTTTATTTATATACTGTATAATTCACGTAATTCATATTTGTGTCAGTATACACACACACATATATATATATACACATATACATATGTATGAAAATGAGATCATGCATATACATATGTGGATATATATAGAGAAGTGCCTTTTCACATCATTCTCCCTGTTTTCTCCCTGTTTTTGGTAACTTCAACTATTTGACTCTCTCTCTCTCTCTCTCTAAAACTCAAATCTTGAATTCTTGATCACCGTCTTCTCCATACACATACAAACAACAGCAGAAACTTCATCAAGAACATCAGAGCTTAATCCTAATAAATGGGGATTGGAAATTATAACGATCAAAGCATTCACGATCAGAAGAGCATCAATTTCTTGCCGATTTTCTGCCGATTATCCATCAAAGACGTCAAGCTTAACACAGTTCCCATCTCCACCGCCGCCGCCGCCGATCCCTCCTCCCCCAGAGTCAGCTGCATGGGCCAAGTCAAGCGGAACAACCGCGTCACCGCCGCCCCCACCACCACCATCGCCGCCCACCTCCACCACCACAAACACACGAAGCCCAGAAAAATACAGTACTTCTCCACCAAAACCCTACTGCCCAACCCCGCCACCACCGCCAAGGCCGCCGCCCCCTCCGCCGCACGGAAAAGCGGGAGCAGGAGCTGCCGGAGCAACCGAGTTTCAAGAAGATCGGCGTCGAGGACTATCTACGATCAAGATTGTCATAAGGTGGTTGTGGATGTTAGCCGGATGGATCCGCCGCTGCCGGTGGTGAAGAGGGTGGCGCCGCCGGGAAACAGCCGGGACGAGGTGAATCTTTGGAAGAGAAGATTCGATGGGGCGAAGAGCATGCAAATCGAGCCGATTAATTTGCCGAACAAGAGATTTCAACCGCCGCCGACGACAGTATGATTATATAGAAAATTAATTGGGAAATTCAGAATATATTTATACGAGGTAATTGGATCGAATAATTTAGTTTAAGATTTTAATGTAAATAAATTCAAAATACTAGATTTTTTTTCTTTATTCTTTTCTTCTTTTTCTTGCTTTTTTTAACAGAACGATTTTTGACAGTGATAGTCGGGGTTTGATGTTTCCGATTCAAATTAAGGTTGTCCCACATTTTAAAGAATATATACCACTTTATTCTTTGGGCGAAATCTATAAATGCCCATTTTGAAAATGGGTATTCATAAAATACCCATTTTCAAAATACATGTTTCAAAAATGCCCGTTTTTTTTAAATACAATAAAATAGGCCCCACTTTCACGCATTCTTTTCCCGATTTCATATATAAACGAATAAATTGGGCCCACTTCTTATGCAGATTCGTGCTCGATAACAGTAAATTGTCATTTTGCTGTTAGCCAATCAGATAAAAAAGAAAAAAAAACAAAAATTAAAGTCAATATCGCTGGCTCAACACACACACGAATAACGCCCTAAAATTTCATTCTCATCTTCTCGCCGCCCACACCCATCTTCTTCTCCTCTTCTGTAAAATCGCCCACACACTGCGGACAACACCACCCACACCTAGTTGCAGCCGCTGTCGCCAGAACTCCCCGCCGTCTCTCCGCCTCCGCCAAATTCTCTCCGTCTCCGACGCCGGCATCGTTGCTTCCCTCTCCCCTTCCTTCGCCGCCACCGCGAGATATGGCACGAATTCCTCAGGTTAGGCCTTCGTAATTAGATCTGTAATGTAAAGTCTTCGGCATTAGATCTGTAAATTAAGTAGACATAAATTAAGTAGATGAGTTGTATATCGCTCGATGTTATTACGTATAGCGCTCGTTGTTATTGTGTATGGCGCTCGATATAATTTATTTAATACATGTTATAACGCTCGATTATAACTCAAAAACAAGATGGATAGCGCTCGGTATGTTTTAATTTATTTATTTTATATATTAATTTGGTAATGAAATTTATTATTAGTGGTGTGTATATTTATTTAGAAAATAGCGCTCGATGAATTTGGAATAGCGCTCGTTAATTGCTAAATAGCTCTCGATGAATTCCAAATAGCGCTCGATTAAAATTAATTTATTTATTTTATATATTGGTTTAATTAATAACGCGCTAATAGTCATATTATTTAGTGTATTAGTTAGATATTATTTTAATAATCTAAGCAACAAATGAAAATAGAAAACACTCCAATTAGTTGAATAACCCATAGTAATTATTGAATTAGCTTGTTTTATATACTACATGAATAACGCTCCATTAGTTAAATCTGCTTTTATTTTAATTAGTGATTTGTGTAATGAAAATAGACGATTGAATAACGCTCCATTAGTTAAATCTGCTTTTATTTTAATTAGTGATTTGTGTAATGAAAATAGACGATTGAATAACGCTCCATAAGGTTGAATAACGCTCCATACATATATGAATAACCCTCGGAAAACTTGTGTAGTATTTGATTTGTATGGTTTAAAATAAATTAAATTATCTTGTTTTATATATATTAGTTAAATGAATAACGCTCTAGTGATATCATTAGTTAGATTAGATTTATTTATATGATTAAAATAAATTATTATTAAATTCATGATGTTTGTTTTAAAATTATTTAATTGTATTTGTTAGATATATTTGTAATAATATTTGTTTTAATATAATTATTAATTCAAGTTTTAATGTTTATGTGAAATCAGGTATTGTCCTTCAAGAGACAAGATAATATGAACACGCATGTAGTCGTGAATACTTCTTGTAGAATAGGACTCCTCAAGGATATTCATACCACCTTGATGGCTAAAGGGGGTGACAGCTTGGTTGGTCGTTTCTGTAACGGGCCTTTTGGGCACTTTATAACTTGGAGACCGGGCCGTATGAATAACCAAGTGCTACATGGAATCCTGACGAGATTCCTAGATACGGAAGAAGGCATTTGGTTCCATATAAAAGGAAGGTTTATTGAGTACACGATGACGGATCACGCTTTAGTGACAGGATTGACTTTTGGAGCAGCGAACTATGATCCCACTGTTACTCGTGATCCGATGAATTCACAACTTGCAAGGTCAGTATTCGGTGGGAGACCGGGCACTGGGAAAGACTTGATTGGCCAGTTCAAGAAATTGCGAAGCTCGATTGCTGACCCCGACGGTACTATCCACTTGCGCGTAGCTCAACTGTTAGTGGCTGATATTTTCATCCTTGGGCACGATGCACAGAAAGAGCCGTACCCTTGGTTGTGGGAATTGGTAGAGAATACTGAGCTATTTGCGCAGTTTCCATGGGGTGCATATTCGTACCAGACATTGAAATATTATCTCGAGAATGCGCAAGACAGTGCTGAGTATCATTTTTACGGGCCTGCATGGGCATTATATGTTTGGGGATTAGAAGTGGTTCCCGGACTTGGCGACGTCGCAGGCGTGAAAAATAATGATGGACGGTTACCGCGGTCCATCAATTGGAAATTGAAAACGAAGCTTACAATTGATGACCCTGCTTTATGGAGACTTTTTCACGAAGGGGTAACATTCTAATTTTTTACATAATTTTATGATATTATAGTATTATGTTTATTTTATTCATATGAATGTTGCTAATTGATAGTGAAATGCTGTGTAATTCAGGTTGGTGATCTACCGAACATTGAACCTACAGTTGATGAGTCCGGTTCTTGGTACTTCCGGTCGCTCGGAGACCCTACACGAGCTCTCGATGTTCGATTCAAAGAACCTTACAACGCTCTTCGAAGGAGGGAGACAGTACCGATAGAGGTCCGCCTACGCCGTCGCAGACAACCCTCTCCTCAGCCCCCCCCTCCCCCTCCCCCCCCTCCTGAAACATCACGGCGTCGACGCGCTACTGGAAGCCGTGGCAGGGCACAACAGAGTGAGGGGTCTTCTAGTAGCTCTGGAGGAATCAGCGAGAGCAAATTCCGTCGTTTGGAGCGTCTAATCCTCCAAACAAAACAGGATTTGAAGGATTACATTGACGAGAAGTACAATGAGCTAAAAGAGACGTTCAGCTGTGGTTGTAGTCGGCGTTCAACAGCGGTGCACGAGCCTATTCGTCGTGGATCCCCTGTCATCATCTATTCCGGACGAGATTCTGGTGTGCGAGGATCACAAGAAGACACTCAGGTTCCGATTTGTGAGCCTGAGACTTCTACCTACGTTCAGAATGTAGGCGGACGTAGAGACACTTCCCTCCCTATTTACACAGCTTCCGAAGCTGGCCCGTCCACTACTAGGTATGGTGATGATGACGATGGCGGTCTAGTTTCACAGGCATTCGGGTCCTTATTCGGGCAGGTACAAATTAGTAGTTTATTTCATTGTTAAACTCCCCTAATTATTGAACTGCATTATAACGTTTGAACCTTATTGTTATTATTAGGTTTCTGGTGTTGCTTCCGGTGTGCCAACGGATTTCACTGCAATCGATGCATCGCATCGGGCTTCGACTAGTAACATACCGGACGAGCCAAGACCCTCAATGTCGGTCAGTCTTCCGGGTTTTGCCCCGTTTGTGAGTATTCCGGGATTTGCCCCGTTTGTGAGCAACCGTGAGCGTTATTCGATGTCAGATTTTGAGACAGATGTATGAATTTGATGTTAACTATTTTTGAATAGTAGCTTTTAATTTTGGACTAATATTTCATTTTGTAACTAGTTTCTGCTGAATATAACATCGTTTACTACGTCCAGCATTCGTCCGGTGTCTCGTACTTTGGTGATCCTGCGAATGTTATTCCAGTCGTGACAGGCCCACTCGAAACTGAGTCAAATTCAAATGTTGAATCTTCAAGTGGGGACTCAGCTAGCAGCGCTGTGGTTTCTAGCGATTCAAACGCCGAGGGTCAGACACAGCAGGATCGCCATAGAAGAATGCCATGTATCGCTGACATCGAAGTTATACGGAGATGGTATCAATTTATGAAGTCTGTTCCCGGTACAATTCTATTATTCGATGGAGGCCAAGACCCGCTGCATCTTGAAGATTTTTTGCAAATTCTAGACATGGACAGAGAGTGGAGCTCAAGGGTAATTATTTATTTATTATCTTTTGTTTTCATAGCTATCAGGATCATCAGGTATCTCCAAGAAATTATGAATGTTCTTATTTTGCAGCACGTTGACCTATACATGGAAGTGTTACGGGCAAGATTACGGAATAACGATCAGGTTCTCGACGCACACACAGGGGGTGCAACTGTGATATGTAACTGTACTTTCATGGTAAGTTCGCATAAATTAAAATTACAAATTTATTGTAGTATTGTTAAAAAAAATGCAATCGAACTTGTTGTAACCTTTCAGGAAAAATTAAAAGAAGAATATGAACGACTTCTTCAGGAATCCCAAGATATCCCTTGGGCCAACATGCAAGAACTTGTGACATACTGTCAGATGCATGCGAGATTCGGGATGGATGTCCTTCAGATTGTCCATGGAGTTGGAGTAACATACATCGCTGAAAATTGGTTCAAAGCTCGTTCGGTGAGTATGTTGCACTCTACACTATGTACTCTTACGTCTCTTTTGACCATGTAGTTGATTCATTTCAACCTGCTTTAATGAATTAGGTACTCTTCCCCTGTTATATCCAAGAGCGATTCGTTCTGGTTCGTTTTGCACTGACGAAATGGAATGTATGGCTTTTTGACCCGATGTGGTATGACCTAGACGCAAGAGGTCGTGGACAAGTAATTCGAGAGCTACGTCCTTTGTTTTTCCTTCTACCCGTGGTGCTTGTACAGTCTCAATATTATCGTCACAATACGATGGGAGTTCAACAAAACGAGGAGATTTTCAATAAGCCGAAAGTTCCCACAAAAAAAGATCTTTTCCGGCGAAGAAGACACAGCGCAGTTATGGCGTGCATGACCGTTGAACGTCTCATCAGTGGACGTCCTCAAATAAGGTGGGGTACAAGAAATGTGAAAAAGTACAAGTACCTTGTTGCACCCAAGATATTTGATCTTGGAAGTGATTTTATCTAGTTTTACGTTTTGTATGTTTTAAACATTTGACTCGTATAACCGATGAATAGCTCTCCATTTTTTTTCTTCGTATCTACCATCGTTTTGAGAATAGCGCTCGTATAACCGATGAATAGCGCTCCATTTAATTATAATAGCGCTCAATTTCATTATTAAAAGTGCTCCATGTATTGTGAAAAGCGCTCCATGTATTGTGAAAAGCGCTAGAAAAGTTTTAGAGATATTATTATTAATGTGGTATTTCATTAACAATAGCGCTCGTATAACCGATGAATAGCGCTCCATTTAATTATAATAGCGCTCAATTTCATTATTAAAAGCGCTCCATGTATTGTGAAAAGCGCTCCATGTATTGTGAAAAGCGCTAGAAAAGTTTTAGAGATATTATTATTAATGTGGTATTTCATTAACAATAGCGCTCGTATAACCGATGAATAGCGCTCCATTTAATTATAATAGCGCTCAATTTCATTATTAAAAGCGCTCCATGTATTGTGAAAAGCGCTCCATGTATTGTGAAAAGCGCTAGAAAAGTTTTAGAGATATTATTATTAATGTGGTATTTCATTAACAATAGCGCTCGTATAACCGATGAATAGCGCTCGAAAAAACCTAAAAAACCCTCGAAGATTTTTTTTTTTTTTTTTTTTTAATATTACGAATTCATTTCACACATAATTCACCATAAATCAAATAATCCAAAACAAATGCAAATATCCGCAACAGATTACCTATTTTAAAAAAATATTATTAGAAGTTTCAGATTTCTAACCAGATGGGACACATGGTACTAACGTGAGCAGTACTCTCACAATACCTACATTTGCGCTGCCCACGAACACGTTCACCTCTTCTTCTATGTCTCCTTTCTCTCGGCCTACCCGGAAGACGAACTTTTAGTGGAGGATCAATGTGAGGATTTCGTAGCGAGTGTGGCAATCTCCACTGACTTTGTGTGGAACAGGCATAATAGGGAGATTGTATGAATTGGCATACGTAGTTCGCTTGTAGTAGGCAGAAACATAATCCACTACCTCTTCTTTCCGATCTCTAATGGGAAACCAAAAAAAAGAAAATAGATTATCATAAAACACAAAAGAATAACCATTACTATACCCATCAGGAGGAAAAGTCTTACATGATTGCGGCGATTGCGTGTGCACAAGGTAGGCAATCGAGCTGCCATCGCATGCAATCACACTCGCTAGTTTGCAGATTCACAGTCAGCGATCGTCTAGCAGTTCGAATCGTATACTCCTCTGCGTTGCACTGTCTAACACTGTATGTCCTAGCTAACTCTACAACAGAGGCTATTTTTTTCCTTGCCTCGTCAGTTATGGCGTGGTTCACTCTCCGGCAATCTGCTCGGCGCTCATCGAACCACCGTTCGATTACAATTCTGACAGCATCAAGACAGGCGCAGATTGGAAGACGCCTCGCCCACAGAAGAGTATTATTAAACGACTCCGCAGCGTTAGATGTTATGTTGCTGAAGCGACTAAAGGGGCAAATCCGCCGGGCCCACATCTCCGGGCCTATCTCCATCAATTTGTTATATGCCGCTGGTTTCGCATTATGAATCTGTGTCATTCTCTTCGTGAATTCTTCAATATCGTACGTGTACGCAGCTTTTTGAAACAGCTTGCCTACCGTCTTACCATAGAATGCCAAGTTCTTACTCAAGTGGTAGTAGCACAAACCATGGTGGGCTTCTGGAAAAATGGATTTCACGGCATGTATAATGGATATGTGCTGATCAGAGACAATAACAGTTCGAGCAAGTGACCCGTAAGCATTCCGGAGTCCTTGCATGAAGAAAGTCCAAGACGCGTGGTTTTCGGTAGGCCCTATCCCGTAAGCCAAAGGGTACAATTGCTCATTGGCATCCTTTGCCACAGCTACGAATAAAATCCCGTTATTCTTCCCCTTCAGGTGGGTGCCATCCACGACTATAACCGGCCTGATACACATTGGATATGTGACTCGAGTAGCACCGAGAGCGATGAAAACGTGTTTGAAACGGCCGTCATTCCCAATGTCTAACTGCGTGATAGTACCGGGATTTGCCTCTTTCAGCATGTGGAGGTAACCGGGCAGCATGTTGAAGGAGTCTTCGTATCTCCCATAAATTATTTGAATAGCGCAGTTGCGGCCCCTCAAGGCTACACCATAAGAGATGTCCACACCAAACACGGACCTCAGCTCGTTCCTAATGACCTTCGGTTTTATTATTTCAGTGTCACGTTGAATTATTTTCGCAAAGTAGGCCCCAATAACCTTAGAACGGACCTTCCTCTTCAACAAATTTGTTATATCCTCCCTGCACGTGTGATCGCCGCAAAACTTTCTGACTCGCCAAGGTCCCCCTTGGGTAGTGGCGCGTAACTTGAAGGTGCAACTCTTCGATGATTTGCAATGCAGCCATAGCCGGATCGTATCAGACTTCTCAGTAGCACTTTGCGCCCTCCTCTCCAAATTCCACAAACCGGCTGCCACTTGGAGGTCATCCTTTGTATCGTAAATGGCATCAACCTCCAACCCTTCAAGGATCAAATTACCATCACCTACATAGACTGCTGAGTCGTTAGGATGGATAGGGACCACAGGAACGATCCAACTACTCATAGGCCTTGTATCAATATCTTCATCATCCCCGTGCTGGCTTGGATACATCAATCGTAAGAGCTTCTCCATCCCTCCTTCCTCAAGTATCCATGCTGTGTACTCGGCAAATAAAGACTTGTTCATCCGCCTATCAGGAGTGTCTCCATCTTCGTCGACTGAAATCTCCGCATCAGCATCCGCCTCAACGTCATACTCTGGGTCGTCATCATCATCTACGTCATCATCGAGATCGACTTCAGTTTGCGGTTCAGTATGCCCATGGTGCTCATCCGAGGTTGGGAAATTGAGGTCCGGGATTTCACTCTCTCTGGCAGTCGAAAAACGAGGATTTGAACTCGAGGCGAAGTTAGTATCGCCGACAAAGACGTCATCTTCCCAATTTGAAGATGCAACAACCCTCCTCCCAATCTCATCGAGTTGCGCATGCCAATCACCTCCATGGTAATCAAATTGGAATGACCCACCATACTGGTACGATTGCTCGTACGTAGGGAAATATGATGATGAGGCACCAGCTTGTTCACCGGCTAAGTAAGAAGACGATGTCCCGGTATTCGAAACCACGTATAGTTTTGGGGCCGATTCTCTACCGCACAAACGAAGAAGTTGTTCATTTGTTTCCAATGGTGATTTAGTAAGCCGTCCGAATTGAGATTGCTTGAAGTAGAATATCTCATAATCAGTGCCAAAGAGATTACACATCTCCGTTATGTTGCATCTCAAGTTGTATAAACTCATTGATTCTCTTGATAAAGGGATATCAATCTCTCTGCCACCCTGATAATTACTATTGGACCAATTTCCTCCGTAAGTCACGTTTATAAAAATAAACGTCATCTGCATAAGAAAAGTGAATTTAAGTTAGAAAACTATAATGGACAAAAATTCATATGTCAAAAACTTCTCAACGATATTATTCAAAAGTAATATTTTTATTTAATTTAATGTGAAAACATGCGGGAAAATGTCAAAAAAAAAAAATAACAAATTCATAAATAATGCAATAATAATTAATAGCACTCGATAAATTAACAAAAGTGCTCAATAAACAAACAAATAGCACTCGATAATCAACCTATAGCTCTCGATAAAATAGAAATAGCGCTCCATAATTCACATATATCGCTCAATAATTTTTAATAAACCTAGTTTGTGATTATTTTTAATTTTAGTTTTCTAATGTGTTATTCTTATTTTAGCATTATTCCAATTTTTAGCCCCATTTTTAGCTCATTAAAAATTCCAAATAAAATGTAAGAATTCTCTATTTTATAGTATATTTTTACTAGTAATTTTATTTTTTTAATATGTATATTTTTACTAGTATAATATGAAATAACATAAAAATGGGAACACTAAATAATTTAACATCATTTAATATTAAGCACGTTAGATTTATAGAAAATCATATAATTTAACATAATTTAGCACGCTACATTTTAGAAAATAGTATGAATACCTTGTACAATTATATCTCTTGCCCGCGTTTCTTGCTTCTTTTTATTCTCCTCACTTCTTCCTCTTCCTCCCTATTTTTTCTGAAATTTCTTTAGCTCACAAGAATGAGCTCAAGATTTCGACTGAGTCCTGAATACATAGCTTTTCAATTGAATTATTTGATTTACTATGTAAATGCTACTATTTAATCCGTGAAGTAACTGTGCGAATAATTTTGTAGATCCGTGAATTTCGCACAATTGTTTGTTTTGTAGCAATAATTGCTACAAAACAACAAACAGCTGAAAAGCGCTCGTATTTTGGTTAAAAGCGCTCGACGTTTAGGTAAAAGCGCTCGATGTATGGTTAAAAGCGCTCGATGTTTTTAATGAAAATATTCATTTTTAAACGCCCGATGCTGTATCAATAGCGCTCGATATGAGCTGTTATTTAAGCGCTATTCGCTGCATGAGGGCAGCGATATTTATCAGCGATATTCGCTTTTGGAAAACGACAAAATCATATCCCAAAAATACGTGAAATGCGGAAATTGATGTGTGAAGTGGGGCCCAATTTTATTATATTTTAAAAAAACGGGCATTTTGTGAATGTGTAATTTCACAATGGGCATTTATTGAATGTGCATTTCAAAAACGGGCAAAAATAGACATTAAGAGTTATTCTTTTCCCATATTTCTTTTTCTTATTGCTCTACTGTTTTTTTCTCAGTAATAGTAATAATACTTGCCAACCGTCTTTTCGTATTTTTTTATTAGAAATTTGTCAATGGTGGTAGTTCTTTTATTCTCATGATCCGTTTCTGATTTCATTTAAATTCATTAATATATGTTTATTCATCATACAATTACAAATGATGTCTACTCAAACTTGGATCCTCTCTCCTAATTTTTGTGTCTCACTCATTTCAAGTTTTTGTTTTTACTAGTTTTATACTCTCTTTTTTTCAACAATATTAATTTATCATGATTTTGTTTAATTTTATAATTATTCTCTAGAGTTTACTCATCAAATCATAGTCTAAAATTATGTTTTGACATATAATTTCGCTTAGATTAGTTATATTAGAGTTGAAAAATTAAAAAAAAAATAGAGTATATAATTATTGAAAAAAGTTAATTTTATATTTATAAATATCAATTGTGATTTGTTGTGTTAGTATTTTTTATTTTTACAAAATATAATATAAATTAATTAATAGAAGAATCATTCTTAACCATTGTTTTTCAATCAAAACACAATAAAATAAAATAAAGTAATTAATTATCAGTACTCTTTTTCTTCTCCAATAAACATATGAATGAATTCAAGAGATTCCTGATGCTTTCAAATTCCAAATACGGAGACATTGTATCCTAAAAAAAAATAATGATATTTGGCCATAATGTGGTCAGCCACACAACGATATTTTTCATAATATATGTCATTTTAAAAATAATAAATAATTATTATAATTAATTACTTTTATATTTGAATTTCAAAAAAAATAAAATGTGTATTTAGATAACTACTACGTATTTAAATAAAATACTAAAAAATATTAATTTAAATATCTTAATTTCAATAGTAGTTTCACTATAATAGCCTATAGGGGGCTTATGTTAAAATTATGTATTTACTCATATTCTGTTAAAATTATTTTAGGTTTCTAAAATTATGAGAATTAAATTTTTATTGAAGATAATAATAACGTAATGTAAAGTATTATATTATTTAATAATTATGTGAGAAAAAAAAAATATATAATTTCAAATATTTTTTTATTTATATATTTCGTGCAACGCACAGGCACGACACTAGTCCTATAATTAAATACATCATGTTCGAAGCAAGTCCTCAAGCAAAATTAAAATAATAAAAAGTTAAATGATTAGGATAAAGTTAGGTCAAAACTCACTCTTTTAACTAGCATAATCCATCATCATCACGCGGCATAATGTGTTTTCAAACCGAAATTTGTATTAAAATCCACCAAACAGATTGGCTCTTTAAATTTAAGTCGTCGACATTAAAATTTGTTTCACGTGTTCTCAACGTGTAACACAAAATGAAATAATAATATTATTAAAAAAAAAAAATCAAATTCCAATCGACTGTCTTGTTCAGAAATTTCGTTAAAGTGATAATTATTAGTTAACAAATTAAAAAATCCTGATAAATTTTTTTTTAAGAAAAATAATACTGATAAATAAAATATCGTCCACTTCAAACATATCAAGTGTAAATAACGCAAATCAAAGAAAGTCCAAGTCTTCTAATCGTCCAAACAAAACGACTTAGGAAGAGATTGATATCCTCACTGACTGTTCAGTATCATATTGTTATAGAGATAATAAGAAGGGACAGCTAATATTCCAATTCCAAAAAGAATTTAAACCATAAGATACGAAATGTGATTTATATCAAAAACGAACATAGTAGGGAAAAAAAAACAAGAAAATCTAGATCTATAAACGAAATAGGTGACAAGTATATCAACATCTAACTTTGTCATTTAAATTCAAGCAACTATCTAAACAATTCCAGTATAGTAATTAAGATACACAGACTCTCATAAAATGCTATATTAAGACTGGCAATTCTAATACAAAAGGTCATGAATTCTTTAGAGGACCAGTTTTTCGAGAGAAGTTGGAGTAGTTTTTCATATACATTTCCAACTGAAGTGAAAAACGGGGGAAAGTAGAAATTCCTTGATTAGATTTGAGATCAGCTCTGATCTTTATAAGGAGTCCAGATCAACTTACTAACATCGACATCAAGTCCACCTCGGCCTGCAGCTTTGAGATGGCGATCGAGGACTTTGGGATCGGCGCATATAACATGCTGTCCCTTTCGGTATTGGATCAACTCTAAGCTCTGAAGGGTAGTGAGGATATCCTCTGCTTTGATGGCCGTCATGTCACTCAGCTCCTGGCAAACGAACAAAATAAGGTGATGGATGGATTGGAACAAACAAAAATGGATAATAAAGTTGGCATAATAATGCAAAAAGGCTAATGCTTTCTTCAGGATCCATATGTGAAAAGAAGAAGTGGTATTGATGTGAAGAGACCATAACCTTAACAATGTGGCATTCTTAACATACAGCAGACTATTGCCAAGTCACAATTACTCACAATCTATTTCTCTTGCAGTCTGCTTTTTTCCTTTTTATCATG
Organism: Mentha longifolia; assembly: GCA_001642375.2. Lineage (NCBI taxonomy): Eukaryota > Viridiplantae > Streptophyta > Magnoliopsida > Lamiales > Lamiaceae > Mentha > Mentha longifolia. The sequence goes on along the minus strand of CM038114.1, from coordinate 4,733,721 downwards.
TGTGCTCATCTCACAGTCTATAGTGCCATATTGTGGGCAATGATGTATTAAGGGTCAATAAAACTTCAATATAGTTTTGTAGCTTCCGGTGAATATCACAAGTCCTAACCCAACAACCAGAAGATAGACTGTTTGAATTTGAATGCAGCTATAGAATCCGAACCTTAATGGAGATATTGCCTTTGTGTTTTTTCAGTATATCTAGAAGAACTCGTGTCCAGTATCCTCGATAGCTCAGCAGGCCCAGGTCTGAGAGGGGTCGTTCAGGTGTTCCAACTTTAGCTTCCTTTTTTGAAAGTTCATAAGCTGCACCAGAGTTTTGCAGTTAATTAAGCAAATTCTTAGGATGAATTCAATCAGAATGAGTTGGAAAGTAAAACAAAATAATATACATATATAAACTTGCTACCATAGCAACAAGGATGTCTAACAGAAATGTTAATTGTTACCATTGAATTTTAAGATTCCTGCCCAGAAAATTCACCAACATATCTAAATGCCATCATCAATTTCTACTAAAGTATATATGGCAGAAATTAATCTATTTTAGTTCAGCGTTAGTTGGGCGAGGATGGTATCCTGATACTATAGAATGTGGTCCAATAGTTTAATTTCCTCATTCTCTGTCTTTACCTTATTTCTTATCCTGCAAGTTCAGTTGTTAAAACTTGTACCCCACTAATCCAACATCTGACTCTCATCATTGTGACATGCGTATATTTCCATTTCCATTTATGTAAAGTGTCGATAAAAGTAAGCAGGATGACGAGAGCTTACAAAATGCAATCAGAAACTTCCCATAGCCTTTTCTTTGATAAGGAGGAAGAGTAAGAATACAAGCTAAGTTGTAAGACTCCTCTGATTGTTTCTCCTGCACATCAAGCAATGAAAATATTAATGGAAGTTAAATATCCTTACTCAAAGTCTTATTCTTTCTTCCTAGTCTGAAATAATTCATTAGGTATATCTAGATACAAGTAAATGAAAAGGTCAATTTACAGGAGAGTTATTACATGACAAATTCAGTGACCCTAAATTGGCTGGTGGAAAATAGTATATGATGACACGACTGAATAAACTTAGTTGAGACTGATTCATCGATTAGAAGAGAAGATCTGATGATTTTTTAAGTAACTTGTCCAATCCATAATTAATTGGTTTAGATAATCTTTCCTTATCGTTTAGATAGTAATCCATTTCCTTATCCTCTTAACTAAAACAATGGGCTGATTATGTGATCTATAAGTCCTACAGTCCTGGAGTTGGATTTTCTAATTAGTAGAATCGGCCATTACGATAGGTAGAAGTGTTCTTGGAACTATTCTGAGGTTTCTTTTATTATTTCAACATTATCCATTCTTGCTCTTCCTTCTTCTGTAAGAAATAATGTATTGTCTATATATACCCTAGACTATGCGGGAACTCCTTTCTCAGGAACAATGATTAGGGACAATACAATAGGGCAGCAAAAAATAAGATTTAACTCCTAAAAGAAAAGGTTACCTTGGAGAAGTAGCCCACCATGTGGCATCCCCGATCATCACATTCACATAGCACATAAAATAAAAACAGGTCTACATCATAGTACAGGGTCTTGTGATCAAGAAACAACTTGGCCAGATAACAAAGGTTCTGCCCATATATTTTGTTCTTTTTGCCATCAACCTGTTGTAGCAGTTCAATATTAGATTAAGGCCTTCTTTTTAACAACTTAAGTACTTAACCAATTTCAGACATTTTGCATGCAATTAAAAACAAGATAAACGGATAATGTGAGACAACTGCACATGCTAACTATACCTATGAGAACAGTGCAAGCGAAGTATTATGTTGAAAAATAAGCTTTTCATGTAACCCAAAACCAGATAGTTCAAGGATAGGGGCAATGCTAATAACCCCCTGTTCAAATAGCCAATTGGTTTCCAAAATAAGACCCGTACCTCTAGAAAAGACCCTTAAGACTCTTAAATATGAAAAATTTGAAGACACTTTTGGAATAAGAATCCTTTGAATCTCAGTAAGTGCATCCAATTTGTATGAAGCTCTATAAGTAAAACCCATTTTTTCAAGGGAAGTTTATTCATAGGCATGTTGCTGCATAGGGAGTGTGATAACAAGAAAAACAATTATGAAAGAATATTTTAAAGACAACAAACTCAAGTGCTACAAAATTTCCCTATATATGGCTTATAGAATCATATGAGAAGGGAAGCAAAATATATGGATTTTTTTTTTTTTTTTTTTTGGTAACTTATTCCCAAGCATTAGATAAGTTCATAAGTTATGCAACCAAAAAAAAAAAAAAAATCATAATTATGCAAAAACTTACTTCAAACATGGACAAGGTCCCATTTCGATATATTTCATCACCAGGAGGATGCTTAAGATCGCATTTCTTCTGCAAATACATATATGAAATTTTATAAGTTTATAACTGCAGAAAAGACTGGATTTGAGGAAAGAAAGAGCATGCTCTTTGCAAAGCCCAGTAATCAAAAGATTTAACAGAAACATAATCAAACGCTGTAAGTAGCTGACATAATAACAAAAAATGCAGGGGTGAAGATATGTAACTAGAGGACTTTCTACTGGACCGTAGGGTAGGAGTTCCATTCAAACTTAAATATAAACAAGTTAGTGAGGGTAAATAAATATCTGAGAAAGGAAGCTTACCATATGCCTTTGAAGTTGTTCTTTGCGTTTCATGAAATTCAGGCAGAATTCACAAAAGAACAGTTTCGTACAGTCATTGTATTCGGGTGGGAATGGGGAAAAGTACCAAGTCTCAATTTCATATTTTCCGAGTTCAATTGTGGCGATATTTTTAACTTTCGTAAATTCTTCATGTTCCCGCAAGCTAGCAGCATCAAGCTCCTCATGGCCCTATATAATTTCAACCACAAGCTCTTTGTAATCCAAACAAAAAATTGAGGAAACTCAAGGATACAGAATGTAAGGAGCTTCAGTCTGTTAGAGGATATGATATTCTAACTCCTTTGAATGAGTAAATCCAACTCATAAAATATACCAATGGGGTTACTTAACATAAACTTGATTGCGTCAAAAAAAAAAAAAAACAAAAAAACAAAACAAAACAAAACAAAAAAAAAAAAAAAAAAAAAAAAAAAACAAACAAACAAACATAAACTTGATTGGAGTATCATGTTTAGCCATTAGGACACCACTGAGAAACGATGAATTATAAAACTTAGCTATCTAACATACTAAAGAAAAAGTAAACCAAGAAGCATTAAATCCGAAAGAACAACAATGCCTACATGAAAACGAGCAAATAGTTCTATGAACTTGACAATACACAAGCAAAACAGAACAACAATCACAAAACTGTCAAATGATCATTGCATAATGATTAACAAAAGAATTCAAAAAAGAGTACCTCTATATGTGTTTCATCAATCTTACGCTTCTGATGGCGAGTCATTTTCAAGCCTGTTACCTGAGATATTTTCATGTGAGTACATTCTCAATGGAAAATATCCAGGGAGAAAGTTCTAATCCTCTTGAGTGTGGAAACAATTAAACAAACTACTGGTCAAAAACTGGAAAGGAAAGGTATGAGCAACATATTACCTTGTCCTCAACCTTGTCATCCACATCAGTTTCTACAGAGCTGAGATCAAGTTGATCAAGGTCTACCCATTCATCTAGCCTGCGGTTGACTGCTCAAGAAAATAAAAGAAGTGCAAGTCAGAAACACAACCCAATTACACAAAATTATAAGTCCATTCAAACACTACATTCTCTGCTGAAACTAGAGCAGCATCCACACATTCTCTTCTCGTTCAAAAAGAACTGAATATTCCAAATGACAGGAAGCGAAGTTCCAAAATCGAATAGACTGTTCATTAAGTCTAGTTCCAAAAATTCAACATTGAGCACACAAATAACTATCAGCAAATGCCCCAATATCTCGACAACGAAGAACATAGCAACTAAATAACCGCTCTCACTGAAAATTACTGATTAACTCAAAAAAATTAACCGGCGAAGGAATATAGAACTAACAAGAACTATTTCTTACATTCAGTGTAGTGAACATAGTACTCATAATAGTTGGCTCCGCCGGAGAAAAGCTTGCGGCGCTCGATAACCTTCACAGGGTGGTACTTGCCGTCGCGCCAACGGCAATTGACGCGCGTACCCACCTCCAGAGGAAGAATCGACGATTTCCTACGCCGATACGAGTCGAACTCCGGCTGAATCCCATTGGATTCCGGAGCCGTAGAGGCGGCGGACACATCAGCCACGGCCGCTTTGGCGGCGTGGCCGTTGGCGGTGGCGGAATTTGTGGTGTCAATTGTAACCATTTTGCCGGTACCCAAATTGCAGATTGGGGGAAAAAATTAAAGCAGCGAGATTTCTGTATTTTCAGTTTTCGCCTCTTTACTTCTCAAAATACTAATTTCACCCCTTGTTTTAGTAGTTATACAACTTCGAGTTCCGAAAATAGTCAATTCCTTCATAGTTAATGCTCCTGAATCTCTAAAAAAGTCAAGATTCAAATCCTCAAAAAAAAAATCTCAACATTTTAAATTTTAAATTCTCCCTTCCCTTAAGAAATATTTTATTCTATAAAATTTAAAGGCATTGTACAAATGATTTATTCTCTTTTTGCTATCAAAAAAATGTGAATTGATATTAGCAATTATACAACATGATTGCAATTAATAATTGCTTTTAAATTACAATTATATATATACGGATTCCGGAAACGATTGGATTTAAAAATTCATTTTTCTTTTATTTATTGGATGCACTATCTTAGATTTGAAGACATGGACCCTTTTGGGATGGAAGTCCGAGTACTTTTTCAAATGCATTACATCTTTCAGTTAAAAACAGTATTGTAACTTGCAAGGAGTTGTAGAATTATGTTGAAATAAAGTAAACAACACATTCACGAAAAAATATAATTGACCCAAAACTTATACTCAAGAACTGCAAATTTATACCTTTAGGAAAAATAGGCTTTCATGTACCACTATTAGTAACATTTTCACAAATGAAAAAGAAAACGAAAACGAATATCAGGAGATAATAGTGGTTTTCAATTAATACAAACTACTAGAATAAAGTGAGGTCTTAAAATCACAGTGAGCAGAAGGATCAAGAAAACTAGTACTCCTAATTTAAATTTTAAACTTCCCTCATTTTCTTTTTCTTTTTTGATTTAGCTTCTCCCACCAAAAACCTAAGACCCAGACTTACAGCAAGAGGATTTGCAAGGCTTAAGGCTTGTTCAAGGAATTAAACAAAAAAACAACCAGAATCCAACTTGTAATGCAATAGCCTGTCTGAATTCAATGAAGTCACATTAAAAACGAAGATAATACGACTCTCTGTCAGAGGGCATCATCTTTTGAATCATGAATTGCTGCTATTGCTTGAACATAGTCGATAACATGAAAAACTCAAAGCCAAGTCCCTACTTTTTAAATTTGCTAAGCTTTAGAAGTTGATAGTTAATGCTTCCCCAAGGCTTTCGTTTATTTGTAGTCTGCAGAAAATAAAAGAAAAGAATTGAAAAAATCTACTGGAATACAAATTACTCGTATGAGCCAGAATTAGGGTTGTGTAACAGAGACGGACCTGAGCATCCATGCACGCACTCAACAATGTTTTCTGCCGACTGCATCTTACATCATCGCCTTGAGTCAAAGACAAACAGCTGAGAAATTGCATCATTTCTCTCATACAAGGTTTCTGAAGATTCCCGAATTTCTTCGGATTGATTTTCAGTTGAGAACCTTTTCTACCCATTATTCCCTAGTAAACCCCATAACATAGATGTAAGACGGTATTAAACGCATGCAGTGCATCAGAAACAGAATATGGGAAGCAATATTAGATCATTCAGTATATAGGTTAGTTCAGCAAGAATTGGATGATTGTGAAAATTGACTTAAAAGCCTTGACAAATATTAATAGTCATAGATCTTGGCTCGTAGATACTAAAATGGAACTAAACTACAGGATGGATCAACCATAGCTTTGAGCTAAGGAAATACTTGGATTTCATAGTTCATGTGCACAAAGGTAATACGAGCTTATTTACTGAGACATGTCTCTGAGAATACAAAACTAACTCAATTCTATAATTAGCCATCTATGGTTCTTTTTCAAGAGACTTCAGCCTAAAACCTCGTCATTTTGGTTCTCAAGCAAGAATATAATTTAAACCTATTGTGCCTATTATTCCATATGATAAACCTCGTCGTTTTGGTTCTCAAGCAAGAATATAATTTAAACCTATTGTGCCTATTATTCCATATGAAATGTTTTTAGCAAAATCAGAGTAGGAATTCATCACCCAAACTAGACGATACAAGGAGAGTATGCTTTCCAGTAATACATGTGTGTGTGTGTGGGGCTACTGCTCTAGTTAGCTGCTTGGTAATCTATCCATTTATATGATTTATCATTCAGTTTCCAACATTGCTCAATCAACACAAATTGATAACTTTCACTTATTTTGTACTTTTCAAACAACTGAATGTCCACCATTCTTCGATTTACTCATGCAGACAAACAAATTATAAAAAAATAAACATGGAAAAGGAAGAACATCGTCTCAGGTATAGCTATAACGCTTGGAACTTAAAAGGAAAACACACAAAGACAGGATCAACTCAAGCAATTCACAGATGCAATAGGCAGGCGCAAAAGTAAATATAAGATTCTCGATTACGATTCTATGATGCATTACACCCTTACAATTATGAAATCCCGTTCAGATTTCGGCGAATAAACAGAAGAAATTCGGAACAAAACCAAAGCAACAACAACTGCGCGGGTTTAAGCGAGGGTTTAATCATTAGTTAATGAAACACATCGTAAGAAATCGATTTGAAATCGAAACTCAGTTCATAAACAAGAGAAGCTTCATCAAACAACGAAAGGAAGGAAAACAAATAGCTATACAATTCTACGGAGCGACGAAAATGGGGGAAAACGTACCTTCGGAGATGCCGGAGGAGATCGATTTCCAAAATTGGGGGTTTAGTAAGAAACTTCTACTAGCAGCCTCCACAATTGCGTGGGCTACAGATATTGGGCCAAATTTTTAATTTGGGCCTTTTTTTTATTTTAATTCTACAGTCATAATTTTTCTTTTTCAGGAAATCTGTTTTATTTTTATTTTTTCTTTTTAAATAGAATGTTGTTCAAAGAAATGATACTTCTCTGAACCCTTGTCTCTGCCGCTTTCTTGCGCACGCTCTATTCAGTACGTTTAAGGAAACAGAACTCAAAAAAAACACAGGTGACAAAGCCGTTAAGCTCAGCTGTATTTTTAGTTAAATTTCCGTAATGTAAAGATCCCTTTTTTCTGCTTGTGCGGTGGTCTTTTTTCTCGATCTTTGCTGAAAAATGGTAAAAGGGGTTCGATATTTTGGGCGAGGGAAGGATGGAATTTATCTTTTAACGTCTAAATCGAAGCTGTTGTGGAAATATTTATTCTTCATTTGACATATACATGTGTGTGTGGTGAGAGAGAAAGAGAGAGAACTGAGATGTTTTAAGATATAGGGAGCTTAGAAAAATCAGAATTTTATATAATTTTCCAGATTTCAATGGCTTAAAACTAATAAATCTGCCAAAGGAAATGATGAAATGCTAATCTTTTTAATGTTATATGCATTCCTTGTTCTGCCAGAGTAGGAAATATTTATCTTATATTGTTGTAATTTTATTTTCAATTCTTTTGGCTAAAGGAAAGAAGATGGTTTTATCGGATGAGGAAATTACACGGCTTTTTAGAATCCGAAAGACGGTGATGCAGATGCTGAAGGATAGAGGTTATGTGGTGGGAGATTTTGAGATTGAAATGACGAAGTATCAGTTCATTCAGAAATACGGCGAAAACATGAAGAGAGAGGACCTCGTTATTAATAAAGGCTTCCGTAACAGCTCTGATCAGGTGTGCTACTTGAAGATTCTTCCATTTTCGTGTTTCCGGAATTTAAGAGATTTTCACCGGATGTTGTTTGATGTGTTTTGCAATTTGTGGCTGCAGAATTTGGTCGCCGGTTATTGTGTACTAATGGAAATGTTTTGTCTTTTAGTTTTTTGCTGTCTGATATTGTGGAAATGACTTGCTCTTTTATCTGCAAACAAGATGTATGATTGTATAGCTGAGGGGCTGTGTTGTGTTTCGGGCTGATTTCTGGATGTGAGAAATGATGATATTAAGCACCCTTTGCATTTTGTTGATTGGAAGGGCTGTTTCCTTCTCAATATGCCTTAATTATATTTACTTCTTTGATTTCCTAAAAGTAAATCTTGTGATTTTGTATGCTTTCGCTCCCTTAATCCTGCAAAGAAACACTTGTATTCTATGTTTCGTTTTCAATGATGTTTGTCCCATACTAAGAAAATTCCAACTTGGTAAGAAGCATCATTTCCTTGAATCAATTTGATCTTTCTCTGGTATCCATTTTGTAAATTCTCGATGCATACGTTATTGTGTAGAGCTGACTATGAGTAAAGGGTTTTATATTCTTTTCCTGAATTGTAAGGTTTTTTATTTTCAGTGGCTGAGATAGTAAAGCATATGCTATTTTGTTTTTGTGAATTTGTTGTCATGGACACTGAGTTGTAAAACAGTCAGATTGAATGTTTTCTGTGTAGCAGATAAAATATACCAACATTTCCTTTAAATTGTTGAAAATTTCAATGCAGCCCATTCACAAATCTTTGTTTTCCAGTTATATGTCTTCTTTCCTGAGGAAGTGAAAGTTGGTGTTAAGACAATGAAGACTTACACAAATCGCATGAAAGAAGAAGGCGTGCATCGGGCAATCCTAGTGGTCCAGCAGAATCTAACACCATTTGCACGGACCTGTGTTAGTGAAATATCAACAAAATTTCACTTAGAAGTTTTCCAGGTTATTGTTGAGACTCTGATGTCATTTTGTTTCATATACTTCTTCGTAGATGCCCATTCTGGATTAGTATACAGTCTCCTTAAGCACACTCTGGTTCAAGAATCTTAAAATTATTGTTGAAGCGTGTATTAAGCATTTATACAAATCAGTGCTTGAATCTTGTTTTCTCAAGATTTACGAACTTGGTTTTCTTCCCGAGACTCGATTTCAATAACTCTTCAATTTTGTGAGGTGGCACTTTCGATCATGCTGCTAATATTTTGCATTGCATTTGAAAGTTACATCTAAGTATCCCTGCTTTACAGTTGGATTTCATGTAAACTCATGTTTATTTGCTGCAATAGTACAGGAAGCAGAGTTGCTGGTTAACATAAAAGAACATGTTCTTGTTCCTGAGCATCAACTGCTTTCAGATGAAGAAAAGAAGACGTTGCTGGAACGGTACACTGTGAAAGAAACACAGGTTAGTTTTCAACGAACGTCACATTATAGGTAGTAGAATTTAGCAACTTCTGTAATCTGTATACTGGAATATAATAATTACAGCGTATAAAAGTCTCGAGTGTATTGCAATGTAAAGTTTAAGTATACATATGTGATAAAAGTATTAATTGTCATGTATTTACACTAAAATCGCTATCACAGTACCACTTTAGCATTAGTAGCAGCTATTCTCTTTTCTTTTATAGTGTTTGTTGCTCGACTTTTATCAAATAAATTTTCACCATTTTGGCTTTTTCTGAATAGTCGGTGTCATTCTATGTTGCCCTTGTGTTGTACTTTTTGCTGTTGGACCAGCACTAACAATGGAGCTTCTCTTCTCTTCTCTTCATCTCTTCATGTGGTGCATTGAAATTTTATTATCTTTTAGCTTTATAATTTTATAAGATCATATGGTGATGGTGACTTATGATTTAACGAGGAATGACGATTAAGAATAGGTGATAATGTTAGTGGCATAGTAACTTTCAACCCCCAAATTTCACTCTGAGCTTTTCTCTAGAGTTCACTCTATTCTTTTACCAATGCATATCGCCATCTTTCCATGTAAGCAGTTTCTTGATTTTTCTTATTATTTTTCTGCAGCTACCTCGTATCCAGATAACTGATCCGATTGCAAGATACTACGGGCTCAAACGTGGGCAAGTTGTAAAGATCATACGACCAAGTGAAACTGCTGGACGTTATGTCACTTATCGTTATGTTGTCTGAACTTTGAAAGGGTTTGTACCTTTCGATGTTGTACCGTGTACAATAAACTGAAAGCAGCAGAAGAAGACGAGGCTTGAAGCAGTCAAGCAAACATAATGCTGCAACACAAACTCTCCAACTGGAGGAAATGAGTTTTCTGATTTTATTTTTGTTTCTTTACATTCTCATTGAACATTTTGTTGAGTGTAACTTAAAATGTTTGTAGCTTAATAATTTATTTGATTTGTAATTGTTAAGACAATCTTCATTTTCAAATATTTGAGTGCTCTGTTGTCCATCAAAAGTGACATTATTAATTGTCCCTTCAATTTAGTGTGTAGCTGTGTAACTGTTCTTGTGCTAGCTTTTATCAAGATTAAAGGCACATGAATTAGTGAAGAATGTAATGTCGATCAGATTTTATTTATTTATTATATTTTGTTTGGAGGAGAATGTCGATCAGGTTTGTTAACGGTATTTTTGTATTGAAAAAAATAAATAAGATCATGGGTGAGTTGGATTTTCATCATGATAAATAATATTAGCGACTATAAAAGTAGCCGCATATCATGATACTCTGTGCACCAAGTCCTCTTTGGTTAATCGTGATTGTTATGACCTTCTTTTTCATTCTTATACCTACATTTATGTTTATGCCTGTTAATCGTGACTTTTGGGATCCTCCGTTCTAAATTTTGTGTCACAAGTTAATTTTTATTAGTTTTATGTATTTTGTTTCAACAATTTTAATTTATAATAATTTAGTTTAATTTTATAATTATTTTTTAGGGTTCACTCATCCAATTAAAATTATAAAATATCATTTAATTTAACTTTTATTAATTATATTAGGATTGATAAATTTAAAATTAGGGTATATAATTTTAAATTTTTCAATTTTTATTTATAAATGTCTATTATGATTTACAATAGTACTCCGTACTTTTTATTTTATAAAAAAACTATATAAAACTAATAGAAATTAAATTTTGGAACACAGTTCGGATACTTAATTCGGGATAGAAGATCACATAGGCCTACGTGTCTGTAATACCAATTGGAATAATCCAATACTAATCATAAAATTCGATAGTGCACTATAATAGTCTACGAATTCCTCAGAGTTAGCATTGTGAAATTAATATTGAAAGAAATTAAACAACAGATTTGTAAATCTTGATAAGAAATGAAGCAATGGGTGATGATGTGGTTATGAAATGTGGGAGACAGCAGAAGCACACTAGTTGAGCAATGGCTGTGGTGCATGTGCTACTCAAATGGACCACTTAGTGGGAAAAAGCGCGTTTCTCTTTATGACTCACCCGACTTCAACAGTTGAAAATCGCACTTCTGCTCCCATGGTTAGCGCCTATAAATGCCCTGCAATTCCATGCAGTTTTCATCCATCGTCTTGCATTCAAAATGGCTTCAAACACAGTTTTCAGTGTTGTTTTCTTTGTGTTGTTGGTATCATGTTCTGCTGCTAGGACTCTTCTAGAAGTTAGCAGCTATAGCCCTAACGGTTACGGCGGTGCCGGTGGTGGAGGACACGGCGGCGGCGGAGGATCTGGTGGTGGCGCTGCGGTCGAGCATGGCGGTTATGCGAGTGGTGGAGGAAGTGGTGTAGGAGGTGGGGCTGGATATGGTGGTGCTGTTGGAGAGCATGGTGGTGGAGGTGGCGGCGGAGGCGCCGGCAATGGTGGTGGTGGAGGGGGTGCATATGCTGGTGGTGGGGAGCATGGTGCTGGGTATGGAAGTGGGGGCGGTCAGGGAGGAGGTGGTGGTGCTGGCGGTGGTACGAGTGGAGGTGGAGGTGGTGGAGGAGGAGGTGGAGGTGGCGGAGGCGGTGGAGGAGGAGGTGGTGGTGGAAATGCTGGTGGGGGGCATGCCGGTGGGTATGGTGGAGGTGAAGGAGGAGGTACTGGAGGTGGATATGCGGCGGATGGAGGCTATGGCGGCGGAGGTGGCCACGGCGGAGGAAGTGGAGCTGGATTTGCTGGAGGAGCGGCGGGAGCCGGTGGTTATGGCGGTGGGGGAGGCGTAGGAGGTGGTGCAGGTGCCGGAGGAGCCCATGGTGGAGCTTACGGCGGTGGCGAAGGAGGGGGAGTTGGTGGTGGCGGTGGATATGCAGGAGGGGCTGGAGGAGCAGGCAGCGGAGGGTATGGCAGTGGGGAAGGGGCTGGCGGCGGCGGTGGTTATGCTGGTGGAGCTGGGGCTGCTGCGGGAGGTGGCGGACATGGTGGAGGAGCTGGCGCCGGCGGTGGTTATGCTGGGGAAGGGGGTGCTGCAGGAGGCGGTGGACATGGCAATGGTGGAGGTGCCGGAGGAGGTTATGCCGGTGGTGGTGAGCCTGCAGGTGGATATGGCGGAGGCTCCGGCAACGGTGCAGGCGGAGGTCACGGTGGCTATACCCCGTAGAAGTATCGGTGGCATATCAATGAATTATAAAAAGAACAAGCATTCGTATGTTATGCTATGTTTGGTAGAAGATTTGTACTTATGATGATTTATTAGTTATGTTGGGCAACTTGTGCCCAATATTTAAATGAATCAATATTTTATTTAATCATATTTAATTATGGTTATGTTGGCTTTCTAAATCAAAATAGTAGTAGTTATGTAATAGTGACAAACACGCACTTTTGAAATTAATAAACATTTCCAAACTTTTCATGAAGCGCTAAATTTACATATTTGTATGTGCGCCTTCATTGCGAGGGAGAGTCTCTTCACCGCATGAGCAGGTGCACTTTCAGAGATACATTTCGTAGACAATATATATTGGCAAGGGCGGATGCACGTGTATCCTTTATGGGCTACCATTTTTTTAACTTGAAAATTTTACAAAATGATTGTCATTTTTAATTAATTTCTATACTAAAGTTTTTACTAACGAGTTGAATTTTAAGAGTGTTGTGTTAGGATTCGAAAATTTTAAAAAACTCAGCTTCTACAGAGCAATGTTTCTATGTATGCCCCTATATATTGGTCATTTATGTAAAAAAAATGGTCAGAATGAAAAGGATGGTTAAATTTGTTTTATTTTTCAAGATGACTCGAATTATGGAGATATTATTCGAAAGAAAGTGATATGTGCTTTGTTGCCGACTGTTTTTCACATTCTCACCGCATCATCTCTATATATAAGTCAAGAGACTATTTCATAACGATTAAAGCCAAGAGAACAGCAATATATATTTGAAAAGTATTCAAATTTTAGGAAAGTATTGTGTCCCAATCTAAGCTTCTCTCGTGCCTCTTTTTTACTCCCTCCGTCCCGCAGCAATTGTCCACAAGTGGGAATATATGTGAGGTGTAAAATAATAAATGTGGACAATTGCCGCGGAACGGAGGGAGTAAAAACGGGAAACACTTACATCAGCTCGGATTAACAATAAGATTCATTGAATATTTTTATAAGACCTTCTATTCGGATCGTGGGCCAAGTGAATTAATTGGGTCAAGTAATTTATTTTGTTTTCAAAATGTTTGGCCACATAATATGACCGGCTATTACAAGTCTATCTTTAAAAAAAATACTAAAAATAGGAGGAATTAGGCTGACATGGCAGGAGACCAGCATTCTTGGCTCCCAAATTTAAAAATCCCACCCACATAATTTCAAAAATACTTTGATAGGATACGGCCCAACTCCTAGGCCTAAGCATCAGGCCCAATATAATTGGACCCCGACAGTTAAGCTCGGCCCAGACAGCTCGGTCCAACTAAGAATAAGAGACTTCCTCACCAAGACAATCAAGACTCCTACATCGACTACAACTCAAGCTCTAAGAGAGATATAGAAGCTCAGTATTTATCCATAAAGGAGAAGATCAAGCCAAAGAGTCCAAATATGAGGAGAATTCGTATTATAATCGAACTCCATGTAATAACCTATAAATAGGGGTTTAGAATAGATTGAGAGGGAGAGGGAACAATCTTGTAAGCAACACACACATACTAGCAATAAAGATTCATACTCTTGCTCCGTGGACGTAGATCTATTCTAATAGATCAAACCACGTAATTTATTATGTCCCGTTTACTTTTGTGTTCATTAATTCCTTATTGGTGCTCATTAATTACCTTATGAAAATAAGATCGATCACTGGCGCCGTCTGTGGGAAATGAAAATTTGTGATTTTCGATCAAAAGTTTTCTAGGTAATCTACAGCCATGACAGGAAGACCAACACGATCAACCGCCGCTACTGTATGAACACCGATGAAGGAGAAGGCTCACTGATCAAACCGTTAGGTTTCTTCTCGCCTTCTTCAAGCTATATCGAAGAGTGGGATTCGTCCCTGTAGCAGGTTCGTATCACTGCCATGGAGAAGTTTGCAGTAGCCGCTTCGAGGAGTCGTAAGCAGAGACTTCGAGATAGGGAAGAATCCGCACCCGCTTTGAGTCGTAAGCATCTTAATTTTCTTTATCAATCTCAATTTGAATTTGGAGAAGCAAAGGCAAAGGATCTTAAGGCAAAGCTAGCCCAGCTGCTGCCACATCCCCCCCCCCCCCCCCCCCCAAACGCAAAATCACAATTTGTTCGGAGCAGCTTCTGTTATTCGCCAATTCCGAACTGAAATCACCACCAAATCGGATAAAACCACCCGGAAACATGTTCTACTCGTCGAGAGAATTCCAACAGTAGGTTGCCCGTCGAAAGCCGATCACCGGTGCGGTGGGAATCGCGTCTGGAAGTTCATGCTGCTGCACGACTCGCGAAATCGCGATTTGTTCATCTTTTCCTGCGGATTTCTCCGTCGTTTCTCAACCAAAACAAGCGATCCACCCATACATCTCTTCGTCTCGGCGAGGAGAACAAAGCCCACAAGTCAATTTCACAATTATTATTCAGATCTGACGGGAAAACGACCGAAACGGCAGCAGCGGATCTAAGTCTTAAAACTGAATCCGATTTTGCATGTTGAAAAATCGAAGCCATAGATCAATTTCTGCCCCATCTCCGACCATGAATCTGTTTACCAAGACAAGGGCTACCTTTCCCCTCAACCAATTGAAGACTCCGGCGACCAAGGTAAGGTTAAGAGCCACGTCGATTTGGCCGGATGCTAAAGCCTAAACCTCGTCTTATGACAAGGTCGAGCTATCTAAAGCCTAAACTTCATCTTATGACGAGGAAGAGCTATCTAAAGTCAATCCTCATCAAAGACGAGGAAGAGCTATCTAAAGCCAATCCTCATCAAAGACGAGGAAGAGCTACTTAAAGCCAAACTTTATCAAAGACGAGGAAGAGCTACTTAAAGCCAAACTTCGTCTAATGACGAAGTGAGCTACTTAAAGCTAAAACTTCGTCTTATGACGAAGTGAGCTACATAAAGCCAAAACTTCATCTTATGACGAAGTGAGCTATCTAAAGCCAAAACTTCGTCTTATGACGAAGTGAGCTACATAAAGCCAAAACTTCGTCTTGTGACGAAGTGAGCTACTTAAAGCTAAAACTTCGTCTTGTGACGAAGTGAGCTATCTAAAGCCAAAACTTCGTCTTATGACGAAGTGAGCTACTTAAAGCCAAAACTTCGTCTTATGACGAAGTGAGCTACTTAAAGCCAAACTTCGTCTTGTGACGAAGTGAGCTAATTAAAGTCAAAATTTCATCTTGTGACGAAGTGAGCTACTTAAAGCAAAACTTCATCTTATAACGAAGTGAGCTATCTAAAGCCAATCCTCGTCTTACGACGAGGAAGAACTATCTAAAGTCAATCCTCGTCAAAGACGAGGAAGAGCTATCTAAAGCTAATCCTCGTCAAAGACGAGGAAGAGCTATCTAAAGCTAAACCTCATCTTAGGGCGAGGATGAGCTATCTAATGCTGAACTTTGTCTTATGACGAAGGGATCTATCTAAAAGCCTAAACTCTAACCTCGTCAAAGACAGGACGAGCCGAACTCACTGGCAACATACTTTTCTTCGACCTCGTCTTAACGAGGTGGTACACGATTAACTTCGTCAAATTTATTTTTCGACGGGGCAACGTACTTTTCTTCGACCTCGTCTTAACGAGGCGGTACACGATTGACTTCGTCGAATTTATTTTTCGACGGGGCAAGGCATCTTTTTTACCTCGTCTTTTGACGGGATGAGCTGAACTCGACTTCGTTGAATTTATTTTTCGACAGGGCAAGGCATCTTTTTTACCTCGTCTTTTGACAGGACGAGCCGAACTCGACTTCGTCAAATTTATTTTTCGATGGGGCAAGACATCTTTTTTACCTCGTCTTTTGACGGGACGAGCCGAACTCGACTTCGTCGAATTTATTTTTTGATGGGGCAAGACATCTTTTTTACCTCGTCTTTTGACGGGACGAGCCGAACTCGACTTCGTCGAATTTATTTTTCGACGGGGCAACGTACTTTATACTACACTACTCATACCTCAACTATTTCCCCTAAGTCACACCCTCGCTTCTATATCTTTTTGGGGGGGGATGTGATAGGATACGACCCAACTCCTAAGCCCAAGCATCAGGCCCAATATAATTGGGTCCCGACAGTTAAGCTCGGCCCAGATAGCTCGGTCCAACTAAGAATAAGAGACTTCTTCACCAAGGCAATCAAGACTCCTACATCGACTACAACTCAAGCTCTAAGAGAGATATAGAAGCTCGGTGTTTATCCATAAAGGATGAGATCAAGCCAAAGAGTCCAAATAGGAGAAGAATTCGTATTATAATCGAACTCCATGTAATAACCTATAAATAGGGGCTTAGAATAGATTGAGAGGGAGATGGAACAATCTTGTAAGCAACACACATATACTAGCAATAAAGATTCATACTCTTGCTCCGTGGACGTAGATCTATTATAATAGATTGAACCACGTAATTTATTGTGTCCCGTTTACTTTCGTATTCATTAATTACCTTACGAAAATAAGATCGATCACACTTGTTAGAAATCGTTTTGTTTTTTTCTACTACATTGAAATAATAACGAGGTGACAATAGAGCCAGCCAAAAAAACCGGAACCGTGGAACCGAACCGGAACCAGCGGTTCGGAACCGGATTCGGAACCGTCGGAACCGGCGGTGCGGTTCCGGTTCCATTCTTGAGGAACCGGGAACCGGCAGTTCCGGTAAAAAACCGGAAAACCTGCATTTTTATTTTTATTTATTTATTTTTATATTTTATTTGTATGTTGTGTATAAATATCATACTAATTATTTGATCTCACATTTTATTAGTATATATCCATTTTAATGAATTCTTAATGTACAAATTATAAAGTATAATTTGTAAAATGAAAGCGATTTTTCATTGTTAAGTTATAATTCAAATTGAAAAAAGTACAAATGAATAGAACTACATACATATGTGATGTTTATTCATTCAAAGTTAAAATATAGTACTAGTAGCCTAGTGATGTTGGATGTTGTGCACTTGTGAGTTGTGAATCTTGTGATAATGTTCAAACTTTAAATTCAAATATTAAAACAAAAAACCAAATCATATAAATGACAAAATATTCAATTAACAATGTCACATGATGATGATGAATTGAAGATGACAAAATATACAATTTAGTAATTTACATAAAAATAATAAATTATCCAATTCATGAAGAAGATAAGATGAAGTGTCAATTTTGAAATTTTTCATTCTAATTAAGAATGATAACATGTTAAATTTGTATGAACTTTGCATATTTAATTATCAATCCATAATTACATATCATATGAAGTATATTTTTTGTAATTATGTATCAAATATTTTTTTGCGCTAGTCAAATTATACACATGACGTAAGTGAATCAGTTAAAACGTTTACTATCAAAAATTAAATAACTTATAGAACCGAGATCATAATATAATTTAAAGATTTGGAGATAAGAAATTTGGAAAAACTAATTAAATACTATGCAAAATAAGGGTGCTAACCGGTCCGGTTCCGGGTACCCGGTACCGGTATTTCCCGAATTTTAGGAACCGGAATCGGAACCGGATCCCGGTTCCGGTACCGGTTCGGTTCCGGTTTTACCGGATTACCGGTTAAGGAACCGGTTTTTATAAAAAAAATTAAAAATATTTTTTTCTTTTTTTTAAAGCTTAATATAAATTCACAAGATAATTCAATATAAAAAATAACTTAAAATATAATTAGAGATTGTAATTTTTATTTATTAATAATTTAATATAAAAATAAAAAAATTAAAATATTAATATTGTAACTATGGGGTGGAACCGGTTCTCCCGGAATACCGGAAACCGATTAGCACCTCTAAAAATAACTATTGTGATAATGGTTAAAACTAACAACTAAACCTTGTTACCGGACCGGAACCGGCTTATCCGGTTCCTGGTATTCCGGTTCCCGGTTCGGTACCGGTTCTCCCGGAATACCGGAAACCGATTAGCACCCCTAAAAATAACTAGTGTGATAATGGTTAAAACTAGCAAGTAAACCTATATACATATTTAAAGCGATTTGCACGTTAAAAGAAATCCAAAAACATGCTCTCAACTAGTATGAATCTATACATTTAAAATAAAAGAATCTACGGTATATATCCCAATTTCCTAAGAAATAAAAAAACAAATTATTACACTCCAAAAACGCAATACAGCACAAACTAGAGTTTCTAATTGCAAATTTAGAGTTCCACGGGCCCTTGGGTGCAATTTTATATTCCATCAGGACCACTTTGCAAAAGTGTAAACCAGGCGCTAAATTCCACTTCCCTGCCTCCGAGGGCATATTTACACAAAATCCAAGTCAAGTCGAGAGCCAATTAAAAATATCCACGTCACCGACAGTTATTAAACTTTACAGGAAATGATTATCTTACTGGGCGAATTTCATTGCACCGAAAACACCTAATCATCTCCCTTAGCCGGGTCCTTTAAATTTGGAACGGGTTCACGTCACTCTCAAGCTCTCCCGATTTCAATAATCCCCCCACGCTCATCCGCACGCCTCTCCCATTTTCTCTCTCTAAAAAAAAGTAAAGGAAAGGAAAAATAAAACAAACCGCCCTCGTCTTTGCCAGCAGAAAACGCGACTCTTTCTCTCTCTCTAGCAAAAGCGAAAAGAGATTATTTCGAAACGGATCCAAATAACGAAACTGACCCAAAATAATTAAAAAATAGCCCCAAAATGTTTTTAGCCCCAAAACCGAACAGGAACCCTAACCCTAGCCGCACCCCTTGAAGGTTGCAGATGCGTCTAATCTCTCTTCTTCCCCACGCCTCACCCCTTCTATCTGTTTGAATCTGTATTCTGTAGGACGGAAATTGAATCTCGGTAGCGTTTGGTAGGTTAGATTAGTATTCTAGGGTTTGTTGTTGAGGGGATGGGATGCTACAAGGCTGGTGGTAGAGGAATTGGAAGGTGGACTTGATGGCTGGCGGCAGATGCCAGAGGCGGAAGAAATCCATGGCCGGCGGCGGTAGGGGCAGCGCCGTGGCGAAGAAAATTGATGCGAATTGCGGCAGCCCTAATTTGAAGCAGGAATTTACAGAAAAGCCCTCGTATTCTTCGGAAATTACGAGACTGCCCCCGGCATGTAGAGTTGAGCTTGATTTATATACTCAAGCGCGCAAGGCACTCTCCTTTCGTTCTCCTTTCGATTCAGAGGACTCCCAGGCGTCCACGGCGTTTGTTTACAGTGCAAATAGTCTGCCCAGTGGAGTTTCGCATTTGTTGAGTAGGCAATCAGATAGTAGGAAACGACACAAGAAGTTGCAGTCTGGCACGGAGCATAAGTCTTCGACTACCGGTAAGTCTCGGGGGAGCAACTTTTGGACTGAGAATGAGGAATATTTTCGAGAACTCACTGCTGAGGATGTCGAGAGGCTTGAGAAGGTCACCAGTGTTGGGTGTTCGAGTAGTGAGAAGTGTTTCTTAATCCCATCATTGAATAATGATCAAAATTTGTGTAACCGGTATGGCACGATCAATGGGATGCTTTCAAGGGCTCGCGAGGACATCTTGAACTTGGAGAATGGTGCTGAGTCAGACCCTATTGTAAAGCTCGAGCAAGAAGATAATGGGCCTTGCTCTATGGATGTTGATGACGATGTTGATGAAGGAGAAAGAGAAGAGTTGGAAACTATTGAAGAAAGTAATGATGAAAAAAGATTGAACAGCGAGAAAGTTACTGCTTCTTTTGGTGGTATAGAGTGGCTTTTAGGTTGTAGGAGCAAGATTTATTTGGCATCAGAGCGACCCTCTAAGAAACGAAAGCTTTTGGGGAAAGATGCTGGGTTGGATAAGCTCCTCGTGGCACGTCCTGTTGAAGGCTCAGAGTCTGTGTGCCATTATTGTAGTTATGGTGACATGGATAACCCCTTGAATATGTTGATTAAGTGTAGTTCTTGTGGGATGGCAGTCCATCAAAGGTGTTATGGAGTTCAAGAAGATGTAGATAGTTTGTGGTTATGTTCATGGTGTAAATCGAAAAACATTGTGGATGTGAGCATAGAGAAACCATGTTTGCTTTGTCCGAAGAAAGGTGGTGCCCTGAAGCCTGTCCCGAAAAGGGTACTTGGAAGTAAGAATGAGGGACCCAAGATGGAGTTCGCTCATTTATTTTGTTGCCAGTGGATGCCTGAGGTTTATCTGGATAATACTCAGACTATGGAGCCTATCATGAATATGAATGAAGTGAAGGACACGAGAAGGAAATTAATTTGTTACTTGTGCAAAGTTAAATATGGTGCCTGTGTCCGGTGCAGTAATGGTATGTTTTGTTGCTTTCTTATGTTAGATGACAGGATGAAGAATGTGGTGTTATTTGTAATCTTTTGCTTTATAATAAGTTCTTATATAAGGCGACAGGACTCCTTAGTTGGTTTTATTATGTTATGAATTCAGATCAATTTCATGTATTTGATTTATCCAGGAAAGTTTTTCATGTTCTATGTTTTTCTTTATTGGCATCTGCATGAGATAGTATAACATGAAGGCTGAAGTTTTGCCTGCGTCGGTGCTTAAATTTAAATGTATGCAAGGCGACATTTGAACATTTACTTATGGAAATTCATACAAGTTTGAAATGACAATGGCAGTGCACAGAACCTCTAGATATTTATGCTACTATAATCATTTCAATGTTGCTGAGCCCTAGCAGAGAGGTGGTTCAAAATATCGAGTTGGCTGATTAATGTATTTCCAAAACAAAAAAAAATTATGATTTTGCGTCAAAAGTTGGGTGTGCTGTAAGTCTGTAACTATCGTTGGCTGCCTTCAGTGTATTAAGTTTAAACTATTATAGATTATTAACATAAGAAGAATAGGGTTTGCATCCATTAAGGAATAAGTAACTTATCAATGGAGTTGCCCCAATGTATCTAATTATACCATTAACGTGCATTCCCACCCTGGTCCACCCTTCTGTTGTATGGATTGAAGATAGCATCTTCGATTAGTAAATGACTGGAAGCTACCTAATTGTTGGCAGTTTTGTCATACTCTTTAAGGAGGTTTATGTCCCTGGATTAACAGGCTGTTATTGGTTGATGTGCCTTACTCCTTTAGCCTCTTCAGCTTTTATTTAACCATTATTTGTCTCTTATATATATACATATTACATTGAGAATTGAGTATCATATGCTTTCCGAAGTTTCATAATTCGCAATGGAGCTTGATAATACACAACACAACCAGGAATTTATTGATTTTTACTCGAATATTTTGAATTGGAGTGACTTTTGTGCCGACCTTAGAGATCAATTGGAAGTTGGAACTTAAGATTTGAACAGTTTTGTTTGCTGTATGGACTGGTATAGCTAGTACATAACTTTAGGGGTTTCATTATGAAATTTTGTTTCATCTTTATTATCTTTAAGAACCTGTTTGGAGACTTATTGTATAGTCATCTTATTCTAAAAGAGATCTTCCTTCTGAGTATTGATTAGGTTTATCTGTTTCGATGATTATGTTCCATTTTCTTTAACCAGTTGTTGGTATGCTAATTAGATTTGTTTCTTTTGGTGTTTGTTAGGATCTTGTAGAACATCGTTCCATCCTATTTGTGCAAGGGAAGAAAGACACAGAATGGAGATATGGGGGAAGAATAAAGCTGATGAGGTGTTTTTCTTTTGGTCTTATATTTTTCATTAACTGACAGTCAGTCCAACTACTCTTATCAACTTCAGTGGAACAATCAACCTGAAAACATGAATATTTTTGCTTTCATTCTTTTCAGTATGTGCATGTTTTTCTTGAGCTATTACTTTTCTAGGTTTTTCATGTTGTTATTTTTAGAATTTTCCATCTCTTCCATTGTTATTGATGTATGTTATGTGTCTAGGTTGAATTGCGTGCTTTTTGCTCGAAACATTCAGAAGTGCAATGTGATGGTGGCCATCAAGATACTGGGGACACTCCATTGACAGGTGAAATTGCTTTCTCTATTAGAAGCATGTGCAGTATGATTTAACTGAAAAATGGTTATAAATGTGCTATATAGTTTGAAATATTGAATTTGTATCTCACAGCTGATACGAATGGCAATGAGGACGTCAATGCTTGCAATTCTCCCAATTTCTGTATGATTCTGAAAAAGGTATCAAAAGATTACCAAGAATAATTAAATATTTATTTTTTACTTTTCATCTCCTCCTTTTCTTTTGGCAGGTTCGATATGTTACTTATCCTATTCTTTATATTTTGTTTCTCCAGTTGATTGATCTAGGGAAAGTCAATGCAAAAGATCTGGCCTCAGAGATTGGTGTTTCTGCTGATTCGTTGAATACAGTACTCACTGTAATATTTCAGTTATAGTGGCTGTTTCCTTTTTACTATTTTTCTGGTTTTGGTGAATATGAATGACTGAAATTGCAAGGCTGATGTGCCATTACTCTTTGATAAATGTACCAAGTAGAGTCCATTACGATATTTCTTTTCAAGACCATATTTTTGGTTGAATATTACCTTGCTGGCTCTACTTCCTTGCTCACTTACCTTTTTCTGATCTTATTTTTCTTCTTGCAGGAAAATCACATGGTTCCTGAGTTGCAATATAAATTACTGAAGTGGTTGAAAACCCATGTTCATATTGGGAACCTTCAAAAGACTTTGCAAGTGATGTTTGGATCATTTTTAGGACCAAAGTCCATGCCTGATGTTGCTGAAGGTGTTGGTGATGTTTCAGTAGAGGAGTCTGGTATTTCTGAC
The DNA here is from genome assembly GCA_001642375.2 of Mentha longifolia. Classification (NCBI taxonomy): domain Eukaryota; kingdom Viridiplantae; phylum Streptophyta; class Magnoliopsida; order Lamiales; family Lamiaceae; genus Mentha; species Mentha longifolia. The sequence continues at coordinate 4,710,488 of CM038114.1, read as the reverse complement.
ACCGTTCCAGTTAAATCTGTGCCACCTCGGAGAAGAACCAAAAGCAGCGTAACTTGCCTAAGGACTCTGAAAGATGAGAAGTCAAGTCTTTCAACAGATAAGACTCATGAAGAAACAACAGAGGGCGATACCTGTTTGTCTCTTCTTGTTGGAGAGCACTCCAATGACATGCCCAATGAGTCCTTGCCTGATGAATCCAAGAAGGTATTGTTACCATTCTGTAGTGCTTTGCTTGTTTTGAAGTACAAATGTAGTGAAGTGCAGCATTCATCATGAGTTGCTGTGAAATTTTATTGTAAACCTGTTAATATAAACGTGTCTAATCCATTGTATTCAAGATATAAATCCTGGGTAGTTCCAAGTATTATATTCCCAGTTCCTGGCCAGTATGATGGAAGAATGTAAAATTACTTGTTTTTTGTTGTGATATATTGTCAAAAGTCCAATGCTGCATATAACCTTTAATCTCCTGAAATTAATCTCTCAAACATCTATGTTCAATTCACTACGATATTTACCTTATTCGTAATTTATCTGTTAATCCTGGGAATTTGGATACATTTGATGGTTTTACTTTCTGGCCTGCAGGTTTTGCATGATCCTCAGCAGCACCAAGATGATTTAGCAAATAATTCTATTATAATTGAAGGTGCGTTGGATGCTCTTGCATTCAATAGATTCTTGAGCAGAACTATGTTATCATATTCAATTTAATCCTTCCATTTGGGTTCCTAGTATTCTTGACTTCTTGTTTAGTCCTGCCATATTGGGCTTCTATTGTAATGTACTTATGTGCTTCTTCTGACTTTCTTCTATCTCTGGCAGACAAACTGAGAGATCTGATGCAGTGTCTCTCTGAAGATGGTCCGGTTGGGGAGACTAAACAATCTCAGCCGATGGATGCTTATTCACTTGTCTTCAAGTAAGCTTGTATATGAGATTCCTCTCTCTCCAAAGCTCTCTGGTTGCAATAAGGGGTCGTACCTCGCGTTACTTGCTTTTTAAGACCAGGTTTCCTAGAATGCTGACCTCTTTCTGCACTTTGTTCTGTAGAAATGGGGAAGTAGACCATGCTTCATACATCCATCCGTTTATCTACAGTAAATTGATGCAGACCAAGAGTGATATGCTTGAGAAAGTTGCATTTTACCAGTCTGCAGGTATATTCCTGTCTGATTCTCCTTTCCTTTTCCTGTTAAGTTGATGTGATTGATTACTTTCTTGGCAGTTTTGAGAGATCGGGAAGATTCACAGTTAAGAGCATCTTCCAGTTCAGGTCTCTGTTGCAATAATGACAACCTACAAGCATCATCTTCGGACTGGGCTTGTAAATCGGAGGGTGTGAATCTTGATAAATTGGTTAAGGCAACAGACCTGGGTATATTAAAACTATCTCCTGTAGATGAAGTGGAAGGAGAGCTTATATATTATCAAGAGAGACTCTGTTGCAACTTTGCTACGAGGAAACAAATAAGTGGTCTCTGCTCTAATCTTGTTAAGATTCGTTCAATACTTATTTTTTGGATGTTCGAGTGCACATTTTGTGGTCGGATCTGAATCTATAAAAGGATATTGATTATTCTCATTTCTGTAATAATCTGGCAGATGATTTAATTTCAAAGGTTGTTAGGAGCCTCCCACAGGAGATGGACGCTGCAGGAAAACAAAAATGGGACGCCATATTAGTTAGTCAGTATATTCATGAGCTTAGAGAAGCAAAAAAGCAGGGAAGAAAAGAACGTAGGCATAAGGAAGCTCAAGCTGTATTGGCCGCTGCAACCGCTGCAGCTGCAGCTTCCTCTAGAATATCGTCACTTAGGAAAGACACCCTGGAAGATCAACATGAGGTTAGATTTGTTCAAGAAATCTTTTGTTTTGGTTGTTTATTTTTGCTTTGAACTTTGTTTATTTACAATCTGTCTTTCAGGATCTTTTGAAGAATAGTTCATCTGATGCGAGGCCTGGGTTCTACTCCAAGCTGAATCCTCGAGCGAAAGAGACTACTTCTAGGTCTGCTGTTGCAAGGTCTTCATTTGATATAAACTCAGATTCTGCTCGGGCAGCTTCCGAAATGTCTAAAGACCATCCTAGGACATGTGACATCTGCAGACGTCCCGAAACTGCTTTGAATCCTGTTTTAGTCTGTTCAAGTTGCAAGGTTCTTACCCTTAATGTTTTTTTGAAATCGTCATAGAAGTACTGATTCTATATTTTTTCAATCAGATATATATTATTGCCTTTTTGCCAATTCGCTTTGGATCGCAGATTGTTGTTCACTTGGATTGCTACCGTAGTGTCAGAAGTGCCTCTGGGCCATGGCACTGCGAATTATGTGAAGACTTATTTTCTTCTCGGGGCTCTGGTGCTATGGCAACTAATTCTTGGGAGAAGCCCTACTTTGTTGCAGAATGTGGTCTATGTGGTGGCACTGCAGGTGCTTTTAGGAAGTCGGTGGGTGGTCAATGGATACATGCCTTATGTGCTGAAGTAAATGATTCTCTCTTATCTGCTGTGCTTATATGTTGCTATCTGGAATTGTTACCCCTACCATTCTTCTCAAAGTTCATGTGTTTTTGTTTAAATCTCAATGTAGTGGGTGTTAGAGTCAACATACAGAAGGGGACAAGTCGGTCCTATTGAGGGCACGGTAACTGCATCTGTCATTATTTTTTCATTCTACATTGGTCTTTATTTGTTCATAGTTTTAAGCTCAACTCTAATACCTTTCCAGGATAATGTCTCCAAGGGAGTTGATACTTGCATTGTGTGTCGTCGAAAACAGGGCATTTGCCTAAAGGTAAGACATCAAATTCTTTTATCCATCTCTTTTCCAAAGGGAAATATTTTTTCACCTGTCATAACCGTCTATTTCGAAGTTTCCCCCGCCATAAGTATTTTGTTCTGTTTTTTTGCTTATCTGCAGTGTAGTTTTGGTCACTGTCAGACCACATTTCATCCTACTTGTGCTAGAAGTGCTGGTTTCTACATGACTGTGAGGACTAATGGTGACAAGTTGCAGCACAAGGCCTATTGTGAAAAGCATAGTGTTGAACAAAAAGCAAAGGTTTATTATTTTCCTTGTGCTCTGAGACTTCATGTGCAGGTGATTTGCATGCAAACTAACCTTGGTTTTTCTTCGTGCACTCCTTCAGGCTGACACTCAAAAGCATGGTATGGAAGAGTTTAAGAGTCTTAAGCAAGTCAGGGTAAGTGGTTACGTTGTCGATATTTGGTTGGTTTAATCTGCGCATTATATGTCAATCAGACTTTTAAATCTTTCCTTCTTAATTGGACATCTAGATGGATGTCATGTGCTAAAATTCATTACTGTTTACTTCTATTCTGATTTCCATCTGAGTTCACCAAGATCTGATGTTTGGTCTTCCTTGCACTGGTTTCTGTAGGTCGAGCTGGAGAGATTGCGTCTTTTGTGCGAGAGAATCATAAAGCGGGAGAAATTGAAAGTAAGCTCACTACCCTTGGAATGTTCATATTCCCCCTTTCTGCTTTGATCAATCACCTACGCCCTGAGTTTGAGATCTTTCAGTTTCACCTCTTTGTTGCCACTATAATGAACTGGTCAAATAACTTTTCATCTTCTTTGCAGCGTGAATTGGTTCTTTGCTCGCATGATGTTCTTGCCTCAAGTCGAGACAACGTATTATCAGCTTTAGCTCGTCACCCTTTTTACCAACCCGAAGTTAGTTCGGAATCTGCAACAACTTCCATCAAAGGTTACACTGATGGCTACAAATCAAGCAGCGAAATTGCACAAAGATCAGATGATATATCAGTCGACAGCACAGTCGCTGGTAAGAGGCGCGTTAAATTCCCCAAGTCAGTAGAAAACGATCAGAAAACAGACGACAGTTCAACGTCCCAAAATCTTCACTCTCTGAAACCAATGGAGAGACTCTCTTTTGGTGGGAAGCAAATTCCCCAGAGACTTTCTGTTGCATCTCGGAATCCCTCAGATGACACAGAAAAACGATTGAAACACAGAAAAGTAAGCTAAGGTTTCCTATAAATTCATTCTCATGTCCTTTATACTATGATTTATGTTACATCATTCTACTTTTCAAATTAATAGGATGTGCCTTCTTAACTGTTGCTGTAGCACACTGAAACCTTTGAAAAAGAGCTGATAATGACGTCAGACCAAGCATCTATGAAGAATCAACGGCTACCGAAAGGATTCGTTTATGTTCCGATTCGATGCCTATCCAAGGAGAAGGAGACTGTCCCGGATCCATGTACACGAGAATCGGGAGGAACGTAAGGTTAAATTATAATCACTCGATTCTCGTTTGTCGATCCGAGACGTTGCTTTGGCTTTTATCTCCGATGCAGATCATCTCCTTGGGAAATTGATTTCCCGTCGGGCAAAAGATTATGGCCCTATTTTAATAGAGAAAGGGCCGATTTGCCAAAGTGCAGAATATGCAGATGATGAAGATTGGAAAAATTGTTGTATATGAATGTCAAGAGTATACTGTACAGTGGGATGGGGGTGTATTTTTCCCATTGTATGTATATCAAGCTTTTGCTCTAGAGAGAAAAAAGAAACAAAAAAGAAAAGGGAAAAAAAAATGTATTCGAGCCTCATTTCTTTGACCATCTTATTTCTTTTCTTTTTTTCATTTTTTTGTATCTTTTACTTCAACTAATTTATCTCTTCACGGTTAGAAATGGGCAGAAGCTCTACTGCTTGTAATAATTGAACAAATCCTATGGGTTTTTTGTAAAGTGGTGTATATACTATGATTCAAGATTCAATGCAATTTAGTCTCATTGCATTCATCAAGGCATTGTGATTTGTGTACAGGCTTTGCCAATTATTGATTAATGTGTGATTATTTAATAGTTGTTATATTAAGAGTGTTTATTATGAGTAGTGAGGAGCATTATTTTTATTTTAAATATAGGACTTTTTTTGGGACGACCAAATAAGGTAATCGAAACCACTTTTAGGGGGCGGAGTTGGTACATTTTTTGAATTATATAAAAATATCTTATAAAGATAACTAAAAATAAATGGAATTTACACCACCCTCATTCATTAGGTAATCACTGTAAAAGGCGCCAGCCAGTAACGACTGGAGAGAATTAAGCTAAATCTTTGTTTAGATTATGGTATCTGAACAATTGTGATCACCCGATCGAGGCGGGCCAAAGCTAAATTCTTGCTAAGTTTTCTGTCTTGGTTGTTGAAGAAAGTTCAAATGGAATTGGGAGAATTGATTGCAGTCTTCGGCCCCGTCGTCGCCGGCGCTGTGTTCGGAGCTGGGTGGTGGTTCTGGGTGGACGCCGTCGTTTGCAGCTCCGTTAATATCCCCTTCTTTGGCCGCGTTGATGTTTAATGGCGTGAGAAGAGAGGATATTGATTACTCGCCTTACGAAGAGGGTGAGTGGAGGTTAGTATTGCATTCTTTGACATGATCAACTGTTGTTTCCTCTTTTATTTTTATTCTTAATTTCAGTGTATTTTTTAGATTTGAAGGTTTTTGCTTGAAGCTCTATGGTTTTAGAGTCTCTTTAAGTAGTAGAATTGGAATGATTTTGCAACAAGAAACTTAAATTGCAAATGGTATGCAGTTTGGATATGTGGTTTCTGAGTTTTTTCATTTTCTTGAGTAGAAAATTCTTGAAGGTTGTGTAATGAGACCAAGTTTAAAATCTTATTTATTGCTCAACTTTCCAATATCATAAAAATTGTATCTTGGAGAACTTCTAGTTCTTCGAAGGTCGACTAACTTCTGCGCTTATAAGACCTCAAGTTAGTATTTTTTCAGCTGTTATAGCTTCTGAAAATTTGCAGGTTGAAGCTCTGGCTTTTCATTTCATACGTTGTGGCCTTTGTATCGTGTTCTGCAATGTGTATTTGCACTAATCAGGTCTTAATTTTGTTCACTGCTGAAATATTTGACTTTTAACAAGTTATATATGGAATGATTGTTTTGATATGTGTACTTGAATCTTTTGTAGTGGACTGATTTACTGGACTTCCCATTCAGAATAGTGTGGCCATGGTAAAGACTTAAAAGAGCAATCTTTGTTTATTTTGTAGATTTCTTTTTCGTTCGTTTTTTCCCTTTTTCGGCTTCGCTGGTTTTTAATCCCATTACCTTTCAAGGAGATTGATCATTGATGTAAAAACTGGAATACAATTTTTACTTTTTACAGTTGATGCTCACTTTCTGCTACCTGCACTGCACTTGAAAGTTTTCTTCTTCATGTGTATGGTTTACTTTGAAAAATCTTCATATTTATTTATTTCAATCGGCAAATGATGTTTTGATTTGCTTATTAGCAAAAAAGCTCACAGCAAAAGGTATGATACTGAATAATCGTAAGAACAAGCTTGAAGGAGCAGTACCTAAAATCGCATAATATAATTTTCATATATAAGGTGCAAGAAAAAATTGAAAGAGAGGCAGCGAAAGACCCAAACCTACAACAAACAAAAGAATAAATCTGTAACCCACTTTTCATTTCCTTTTTCTTGGCGTAAAATCAATCAAAACATGGTAACTTCTTTTTTCCCATTCTGGAGCAACCTCTAGAAAGAACAAGAAAAAGGAAAAGGAAAATGTCAAAAAGAAGTCCTACCAACTACAGTCTTTCGGACGTAGACCAGTCAACAAGATGTCGTTTCAGCCAATATCGGGTTTATTGTACGATCCTTCATTCTTCGGACAATCAGACATCCACAGCCAAAATATACTTATCAAGCAAAACCCTCAGCTCTCTCCTCTAGAACGAAAGCAATGAGCAAAAAGTAGTCTGCCAACAAAATTGAATCAAGCTTCAGGCTCCGACTCTGAGGAGCTCGAGTCAGAATCTGCTTCCGGAATAGCATTAGAAGATTTAGATGCTGAAGGGGACTTGGTTTGAGAACTTTGACTCACTTCCAAAGACGGCCTCCGATTCATGTACTGCATATAGAATTTGACAGAGATAAATTACATGCTAGACAACAGAAGAAAAACTAAAGTATAAAAAGTGAGACTACTAGACACGGACATTGTAATGAAAGTAACAAAAAGGAATGGGAATCATAACTAACTTTTACACATGAATAGACATCAGATTCACATATATCGACCTTAGGAACACAACAATGGATGCAGAGGGTAATATATTTTTTCCCTACTAGTTAAATTACTTTCTTGAATTTGGTATGTCAGGAGAGATTAAGGCAGGCCCACTATTATTTGCATCAGGTTTTCTATCCATAGTAACATTATAAGATAAAGGGAATGTGAATTATCCCCTAAGAAATGATAAACTCGTCATAAATCAAACTAATCAACACTATGCACACTCACCTCCTGATAAAAAGCATTAATCTCTTCCTCAGTCAATCCTTCATCTTCCCCACCGTTTTCCTCCCAGCCAAGTGAACGAAGGAAAGCAGCCTCTTCTTCATCTGGATAGATTGATCCATGACAAGACAAACTACTGTCTCCAGTCTTCTCCGAAATGTCATATCTATGGCCATTATAGATCATCTGGTCGCCATTCTCCAAAACACAAGCAGTTGCCACTTTACAATTTTCTCCAGTTGTCTCTGCACTGGGAGATGATGCGTCCACACTTGCATCGGAGTGAATTGCAGGAGCACGGACAGAGGTTTTTCTCCTCATCAGATTAAAGAATTCACTTCTGCTTTTTGCCAGAGATTGGGACGATCTCTTGTCCACAGACGATCTTGAACCTAGTGATAGAGCAGCAGACTTGTTTTCAAGAACAGAAACCATAGAATTGCTTGCACTAATTGAAGCAGTCGCAGTACTTGAAGCCATAGAAACGGGACCATCTTTAGCTACTTTTCCATTTGCATTAGCAATTGCACAACTTACATCCTTTGCTCCAGCAGAGATACTTTCACGGCCAGGTTTAAGAACCAGAAACTTTCCAACATGGGGGTTGCTCGCAGAATCAGACCTGATTTGTCCAGCACGAGATTGATTGGTAGGATGAGAAGAATGGGGTTGTGGGTGAACAGCCTTGGAAGCCACAGTGATCTCATTAGGTCTCAGAGAAATCTTTGATTGTTTTGATTTATCTGCAACTCCAGGAACCTGAAAAGGATAGCTGATTTTTAACAAGCATATCATCTTCACAGTTCAAACTACCATTTAAAAGAGAAGAAGACTTCTTGCCATCCAAACACATTGTATTGTAGCAAACATATATGAAGCTAGGACGTGAAATAATGACCACTACACATGGCCACAGGAAACTCCCTTACCAGGAGAGAAAAATAAAATGGGTGAAGAACAGAAAATAGAAATGATGTCCACAAATAGCCTCATCGTTCATCAACTAACATATTTCCCATCCCAGTGACTACATTCTCAGAGCAAAATCAATTCTTTGCATGACGAAAGAACGTTCATCAATTCCACAACACATGCTCAAGAATAATGAAATTACACACAGATCTTGATGGTTAAAATTAACACAGAATAAGTGATTCAAAATATTTTACAGAGCTGGCCCTGCTTGTGTTTCACTATACCTATATATTAATAAAGAGAAGAAGTGCTTCATCCTGTCTAAGATTAGGATCTGACAACACATGCCTTCACCGATAATAAAGTAGCATCTAATGAATTTATATTTAGCAAACAGAAAAGCAAAAGTAAGGGCACGATACTACGAGCCAGGCCATATCAAACCTACTAGAAAGTTTCAAGTTGATTGTGAATTTCACAAATTGTCATCTAATCATCTAAAATGCAGTGAAATCACTCTATTACCAATGGTTTAGGCATTGAAGGTGTCACAGGAATTAGTTGTCTCGACTGCTTGATGGCTAACTCCTCAAGCCTCTGACTCTTATCAGGTAGCTGAAATATTTATTGAAGAAACTAGGAGTCAAAATTTGTTCATTAGCATAACAGACATACATCAGCACGTATAAGGAACATCAAATCATTACCTGTGGATTAGCATGAACTCGTGCTGCAGGCTGTGACAGTGCTTCAGCCATATTCAGACCTGCCGTACTAGAAACCCCAGAAGATGAATTTGAAAATGTAGAGTTATTCTGTTGAACAGGAGAATGACATGTGCCATTATTTGCAACAGCAGCAGGCACTTCTGCTAAAGCAGAAGTCCATTTCTCACCACCAAGAAACCCAGAGCTGCCCATGGGCAAACTTTGCACAGCAGAACTCAAACCAGGAGATGAGACTCTCCTGATTCCAGTTACACCTTGCTTATCTTCAGTCCCAAGTGATGGAAAATCCTTTTCAAACACGGACTTCTGAATTACATTTATAGTACTACCCCTAGAAAGAACACCATTGCCACTAAGAGGTGAGTCCTTGTTATCTACTCTTCGAGGTGAAGGTTCACCAGTCTTTCTTGAAACCAATGATTGAGAACGCCTCAAGGCACTTCTGTCAACTCTACTAGTTAAAATACTCGCCAAAGGGTCAGAAGAACCATGCTCCCAAATGTCCTCAGAAATAGACTTCTCTTTCTCCCTATCACGATTTCTGTCCCAGTGACTCCTCGAGAAACTACTATATGGATGCTTCGTAGAACCATTACTACCTGAGCTACGCCTAGAATTCGACGAAGAACTCCTCTGAAGAAATCGTGAGCTTTCCTTCTCATTATTGCTCCTAAAAGATCTACTTCGTGTGGAATGTGCAGAAGAAGAAACATCTGACAAAAAAAAAAGATTAAGAACCAAAACAAATCATATAACCAAAATATTGGGAAAAGTGATCAATAAAAAAGTGCAATAAATGTGAGAAAACTGAGGCAAGTAACTTTACCTGAGAGATGGACCGAGGCGCCACCTCCGGCAATATTTCCTGTGCATCTCAACCATTCTGGAACTAATGCAGGCTCAGTTCTTTCCATCAGCACCAGACATGATCTAGTTATTCTTATAAAGAATAACTTCTAACGCTGCAACACAGTCCTGATTACCCCCAATAATTCCTTTCTTAAATAACTTGCTCTAACCAAGAACAATGGCAGAAAAACACTGCCTTTAGATGGAGTTTAACTCCAGAAAACCCAAACTTTCAGGTACCCCCAGGAATGCAGCGTCCTGATTCACTGCCCACAATCTTTAGCAGAAGGTAATATTCAATCAACAATGGTTCAGCAAGATTCCTCCTACTTCACTCCATTATCTACAAATTTCCGTTTCAACCCACTTAACATTAACAACCCCTCATCCCCTCAGCAAATTCCACTCCAAAAACAATTAAATCCCAATAAACAATCTTTCTTCGCTTGAAATGTCACAAAAGCATAAACTGATAGCCGCAACGAGAATGTGGGATGCACAAAAACCCGAAAAACTGCAAACCCTAAAACTAAAATTCCCCAAAAGCTATGCTCTGTCAATCGATAAACATACCACTCAGAATCAGACTTCTCATAACACAAAAAAAAATTAAAAAATATAAAAAACTAAATCAATCGCACAAATATCAAAATACGAAACATCGAGAGAGAGAGGAGTAACCCTACCTCATAAAAAATCCCCATAAATAGGATCGTACAAAACCCTATCCCCACCAACAATCGCCTTCGGCACAGTAGGAGCAGTAAAAGTTGAACGGCAAAGAGTATATAAGGGGGAATTTCGGGTACGGAGAAAATGGAAAGATTGTGAATTGAGAGTTGTTGTTGAGCGTGGGTGTTGCAGTTTACGGTTCGGAAGCAGGAAAAATGCAGGCGGCGAAATTAAGATATAGAGAGTATTATTCATCCACCGGAGATTTAAATGTGAATGTAGAAAGCCTAATCTTAGGGTAGACACAAATAAATCTCTCTTATTATTTCTCACTTCTTTTTTCTTTTTCTTTATTTTCTTCTTCTTCTTTTTTTATTTTTTCTTTTTCTTTGGAACAATTAACCAATTGTTATATATAATTCAATAATTCATAAAATAAAATAACTGCTCTAAGCAATTCGATAATTCATCTTTTATTACTGATGCAAAATTCCTATATTATTATATGATGACATACTCATAATATATAAGCATGCATCCCATATGTAATTATTGTATATCATCAATCATCAATCAATATATATTATACGTTCCGATACGGATTCGGAGCACGAGAGCAATCCAAGCGCTTACGTGGCGCCTCCTACGGCCTCCGTTCGCTATTTATCTAAATTATGAATTTTTATACATATTAAATCATTATTTAATATCATAAATTCACATAATTAAGATTTCATCAATCTCTTATTACCATCCATATATATTTATACATATTAATTATATATATATTAATATATTACTTATAATTATTATTATAATCTATTTATATTATACATAAAATTTAAAAATTTAATTAAGAGAATTGGAGGATTCAAACTCATGATCTCCCACATGATAAGTTATGTTTTGTACCACTACACCACATCACTAAATAATACTTATTTAAGACTTACCACTACACCACATCACTAAATAATACCAGTACAATATATACACCCATTGTTCAATCAGCTTTGAATCATTATCAACTACATTATGTTCATTTTATAAAATCATAAATATATGTTTTGAGTATAAATATATATAATATGAATATTTTTTTTTTTTATTGATTTTAACATGTGTTTCTTAAATTTTTATGAACTTATACTATATAAATCATGAAATTTTTGATATTTATAAATATACAATAAGTATTTTTATTATTTTTATTAATTTATTTATTAAATGGTTCAACCGATCGAACCATGACCAGAAAAATGTTTCAATGTTGAGGGTGTTTTTGCTACTTTTTCCAAAATAGGAAAAAAAAAAACAGAAAAACAGAAAGGAAAGAAAAAGAAAGTAAAATATTTTGGTCTCGGCACTATTCCGACAGGGAGGGGCTCTTTCCAGATTTCGTCTCCAGCCGCAAGCCCTCCCCCGGGCTCTCTCTTATTTTTAATTAATTATTTATTCAATTTTTGATTTATTTTTTAATTCGTTTTAATTTCGATTTTATTTATTTATTTATTTTTATTTCCAATTAAAAAAGTAACATTTTTTTTTTGAATTTTTTTTATTAAATTAAAACAAACATTGATTTAAACAAACAAAGTACAACATAAGAGCTCAAGTTCGCCGGAGGATGAGGAGGAATCGGATTCAATTTCAGAAGAGCTCGATATAATGATGAAGAAAATTGTAGGAAATATGAATTTTTTTTGATAGATTTATGTGTAAATTGGGTAGAAATTATGTATAGAAGGTGTAGAAATTGTGTGTGTGAGTGTGAGTATTTATAGGGGAATTGGGAATTTAGCCGTTAGAGGCTCAATGACACATTTCAATTTATTTATTTATTTTATTTTATTATTTTTATTTTCGGGCTGAAAATCAATTTAAAAAAAAATAATAATAATAAGGGCTGCTGGCGTCAGGGGCTTGCCAGCGCTGCGCGGACTCGCTGGAGGGGCTCGGCGACGGGCTCGAGCCCCCCTCTCCGGCAGCGCTGGAGGTGCTCTAACACCATTTTAATTTTGAGGTGGCCCGCCCAAAAGATTTTGATATTCTTTTAGTTTGTATCGAGAACAACAATTGATAAATTTGTGTAAAGAAAAATAGATTTTTAATTATTAAACACAAAATCAATTTTGAGGTGGCTCATTGACTAATAAATTTTCTAAATTCTTTTCGTATGTATAGATAGTTTTAATTGTCGAATTTTTGTAACAAAAAATAATTTTTTTAATTTAAAATAATTGACAATAATTAGACACAAAAATGAAATTCGTGAGCAATTTTCAATTCGGATTGGCTAAATTTTTTTTTTGTTAAAATATTTTGGCCCTAATACTATATTGATTTTGAGGTGGCCCATTGGCCATGAAAAATTTTATAATGGAGATTATCTTCAATGATTTTTTTTTTTATTAATACGTATAAATAGAGTACAACTACTCGATAATAGAGTACACCGCATTAAACTATTTTTCTAATAAACTTTAACGCAACTTTGTAAAACATATTCTCTAACAAATTATCAGAATACTATTTTTCAGTTCGGGTTGATCAGGCTAGACTGATTTTTAGTAAAAAATATTTTTGCCCTAACATTATTTCGGTATTGAGGTGGTCCGTTGGCTAAGAAGTTTTTAATTTTTTTTTGGCTCCAATACTATTTCGATTTTGAGGTGGTCCATTGGTCAAAAAGGTTTTACAATGTTCTTATGTATTGCAGCATTTGACCCAAACTGAGATGAGGTGCTTACGGGTGTCAAAGATCTGCCGTCCGCGCTAGGCGCTGCCGAGGATGCAGGATGTACTAAGGATAAGGGGAAAGGTTGGAACAAGAAGGCTTTTAACGAACCAGCGCTGGTGGTGCGGCGAGTCATGCTTCGCGAGTTGGGACAAGCTTTGTGGGTGCTTCATATGTGATGAAGACCACCAGATACGGGACTATCCGAAGCAGAAGGCTAACGTGAGAGAAGTTGAATGGATGTGGTCGCTGAATCAGTGGATGAGGAGGCTTGGGTCAACACGATACAGTATATTTCGGGTATGCAAATATTAGATGAGGGTCAAGACATGCCGAGAGTGGACCGTGTGGAGCTTAGGAAGGATATGACGATGAAACAGCCAAGTGTGAGCCGTGATGTGCTCACATATGAAAAAGTCTTGGCGGGAGCTGCGTCAAGCAACGGACGTGGTGTGCCGGGAGAACTTGCTTGTGGTGAGCGAGTTGTTGCTGAAAATGAATCGAAAACAAGAGGGTTATCCCACATGACGAGGACGTCTTCGAGTTTTGGTGGGGGAGGTTTGTTAGACCCTTAAATCAGCGGATGCAGCAGGTGCGCCTAGCCACGGGCGACTATATCCAATTTTGAGGCGGTCCATCGACCAATACTTTTTTGCCTAAATCGGCACCAAGTGTGCATAGCCACGGGTGATTCATATTCGATTTTGAGGTGGCCTGTTGACCAAAATATTTTTAAAATTCTTTTAGTATGTAACGATAGTTATAATTGTCAAATGTTTGTAACAAAATGTATATTTTGAATTTAAACCACCAGAGAATATATTAGACACAAAATTGGTTTTGAGGTAGTTCATTAGTTAATAAATTTTTAGAATTCTTTTAGTATGTATCGATAGCTATAATTATAAAAATTTTGTAACAAAAGTGTATATTTTCAATTTAAGACATTTTACAATAAATTAGAAATAAAATGATACCCGTCGAATTTCGACGGGATACCAACTAGTTCTTGTATATAATTAAAGCAACCATTTGGATTGATATGTTTATCATTGATAAGATTGAAGGAAAATATATATATATAGTAAGTAAAGTGTGTTTTTGTTAAAAGAATTAAATATGAAATATGAAATTTGAAATTGTTTCGTAGATAACTCGAATTCGACGCTTTTGATGTCAAACATTAATGTTGGCTATATGTACACAAATGTTATGTTGTGAATTGTGATATGCGGGACGCTGATTTTACGTTGAAATACTTTTTTAAATACATAAAATCAAGTGGTGGTTTTATTAACATTCATTACTTTTAAGGTTGCTTGGTATAGAAATACTCTTCTACCCATGTGCTCACAATCGACGTGGTAGTATCACGTTAATAATTTTTCTTTTTTAGGATTCAATTTTTTTTTTAGAATCAAGTTTTTTTTAGTAAAATTTAGTTTTATAAAATATACTAATTAATTTTTTCTTAAAATATAATTCAACCGCCTCATCTGTGGGCACATTAAGCATATGTCATGCTTGTTATATTCATTTACATACCCCTTCTCATTAGTAATACTATTGTTTATAAGAGTAATGTTCCCCTACCACCGTGAGCATACTATGCCAGTGAGCATACTTAATATGCTCACGGCTGATGTGGCGGCATTATATCTAAGGAAAATTATAATTAATATATCATATAAAAATAAATCTTATCATAAAAAACTAAACCCTACTAAAAAAAATGAACCCTAAAAGAAAAAATTATTGACGTGGCACTGCCACGTTAGTGGTGGACACATTAAATGTGCCTACCGTGGGTAGGGGATCATTTTCATTGTTTATAAATTAAAAAAGACCATAGCTACTTTTCTTAATTTAAGAGGGCCGAACAGCCTCAGACCACTTTAGGCCCGCCCAAAAATGCCACATCGAAACGTGAATTGGACCTCTAGGCAAATCCGGCCATGACGGAATCCACAAACGTGAATAGAATCCCCTGTAAATATTTGAAAAATGAAAAATGACATAAATCCAATAATTACAAAGATACGAGAATTGAGGATACGAACTCATATACTACTATTTACCTAAGTGGAAATTGCGGGCCCATTACCGAAAACTTTCCCTCGCTTAGAAATTTAGAAATTTCGAGAAGGACGAGACTTTCCTTCCTACTTTCGCATCCACGTCAGCCATATGGGAGGATGCCATCATCATTCATCCATAGTGATGACGTTTTTATTTAAGTAAGCCTTGTCTTGGACAAGAAATTGAGTAATATGTATTTATCGAGTCGTAGTATTAAACATTTTTATTGCATATTTTGTTTTCTAAATAGAACATCGTGAGTATATAAAAAATCTTATATATAATTCCGCAGCGGATTCCTGATGCCACAACGATCATGCGTCTACGTGGCGTCCCTCTACATCTACCGTTTTCTATTTATCTAAATTGAATATATTTATTCAATAATAATAATAATATTTATTCAATAATAAAAACAAAAACTATTTAAATCATATACATAAAATCTATATATTTATCTAAAATCTATATATTTATGTATATTAATTATATATTTATATACACCAATATTAATTATTATAATTATAATAATTTATCTACACTTTAGAACCTCAAATTTAAAAATTTAATTATGAGAATGGGAGGATTCAAACCTTTATAATAATTTATCTATACTATAGAACCTCAAATTTAAATTTAATTATGAGAATGAGAGGATTCAAACCTATCAGCTCTCATATGATAGGCTATGTCTTAAACCATTACACCACATAATTAATTAATATTTAAGGCTTACAGTACATACATCCATTATGTAGCAAATTCGGAGCACTACAACAATCAACGTGCTTACATGACGTCTTCTACCTCCTCCATTATCTATTTATCTAAAACGTTGCGGATTCGGAGCACCACATTAAAATTTATTTTTATTTTTTAAATTAATTAATATTTATATGATACAAATTACTATATCAATATATTCAAACTCAAAATCAATCAATATATATTCAAACTCAAAATCAATCAATCAAACAATGAAATATACATGGATGTGAAAAGGGAACTTAAACATTTATGTTGGCGTTTCACTTTATTTCTAGGTTGAGGTTTTTTTTTGGTAGCTTTATTTTGGTATATATTTAATAGTTCCGTTTCAGATGCACACGTCGATGGTATGCAACTCAAACTTTTGTTGGTTTTTTATTTCTTTTAATCTAGTGTTGAGTGTTTTTGTAGGTTAGTATATATCCTCCATTGTGGAATTTGACCCTTTGCTTTTGCAATTGATGACGTTTTTCCACGCTTCTGATAATGCGTTTAAAATGGATGTTAAAGATTTCTTTCTGTTAGGGGATACTACAGATGTTGTATATCTCGTAAAGAAAAATCTTCAAAATCCATTTAAAACCCTTATCAGAAGCGTGGAAAACAGTTTCAGCAGTGCCAAACAAGGGTCAAATTCATGAATGAAGGTAGTATTTTTTAGTGGGGTTTTAGTATTTTTTGTAGGGTTTAGTTGTTTTTTCTTTTTCCCGTAGGGTTAGTATCTTAGTATATATTTTAAATCAGTTCCGTTGCGGATTTTGGAGCAACGTGTCGATATGCATGCTTACGTGCCACCGCTCTACATCCTCTATTCCATATTTATCTAAATCTATATATTTGTTTTTTTAAATCAATAATAATAATAATAATTTAATTCCACAAGGATCACCTCAAGATAATTTGTATACGATTCTGTATTCATCAACCAATACTTATTTTTCAGGTACCTGAACCCGAAAAATTCACAAATTCACTACTCGAACTCAAACCCAAAAATATATTAGGGTACCCAAATACCCGTTCGGGTGTCCCATTCAGGTATTCAGGTATCCGAAAAAATCTCGATTTTTAAAATTACTTTTTAGAATAAAATTTGCACAGAACTATGCAAACTGTTTAGCCAACCAAGCTATCGAAACTAACACAAATCTGTCAAAACTATAAATTTAATAGCAAAACCATGAATCTGTCAAAACCATAAATTTAATCTGCCAAAAATCAAAATAGATCATAAAATAGGCATAGTCAAAAGACTCAAAACTCAAAAGGAGAATTATATTAAAAGAAAAAACTACACGTTTAATAGCAATCCTATACCACAACAAACTGTGAATTATTATCAAATTGTTATTTGTTAAAGTTAATGCTTATATAATTGTAGTACTTATTTATTTTATTACAAAATATCAATAAAAAATTCGGGATCTCAAGTTTTATTTTTTCAGGTTCGGAAATACCCGATACCTGAATTTTCCAAATCCGTCTCACCCTAAATGACATAGGGATGGTAATTTTACCTGTGAGTTTGGGTACCCGCGGGTATCCGCTCCTAATGGGGGGGGGGGGAGATAATCGGGGGCGGGAACGGGTATAAAAACATGTACCCGAGTCGGGTTCGGAACAGGTAAATTTAAAAATTTATATTTATAAATTATATTTAAAATTTTAGTAAATTAAGTATTTAATTATTATTGTTTGATAATTTTTTAAATAATTTACAATTCTTTTATTTTTTTAATAATGATTATAGTTTTAATTAATTTTTTAACAATTTTTATTATTATAAAAATTAGTTTTTTTGTAAAAAAGAATTAATTAAACGGGTACCCTTCCCCCGACGGGTAATCCCCGTCCCGCTCCCTCTTTAATTTAATCAGGTAAGGGGCCGGGTATGGGGGATTTTCTGAGGCGGATATGGGGACGGGTTAGCCATAAAATCAATTTTGAGGTGGCGCGTTGACAAATAAATTTTTAAAATTATTTTAGTTAAAAAAAACTTATTATTGTCAAATTTTTGTAAAGGAAAATATATTATTTAACATTAAATTTATAAAATATATTATAAAGTGATTAATGATACCCGTCGAATTTCGACGGGATACAAACTAGTATTGATAACGCATTTTCTAAAATAGAATATCGCGATTCATTTATGAAGAATTATGATAATATAAAATTTTAAAATTTATATTATATTACGATACGTGCGAACGACTAAATAAATAGCTACGAAAATTGGCAATATAGATTAATGTGATGATAAATTAAGTGGTAATAACGTTTAAAATTTCTCATTTTGAAAAATATAACACTTAAAATTATACGAGACATCCCAAAATCAAAATGATGGAATATATATATATATATATATATATATATATATATATTAAGATATAAAATAATTCAATTAGTGGAGGAATATATTAATTTTAAAGACATACGGAGAAAACAAACAGGCGAAGCCAGCTCAATAGAGGACGAGTACAAATTAGACAAATGAAAGTTTAAGACACATCTCTCTATTATTTATTTTAGACCCATCTCATTATTAAAATCATGTATGCACTTCTTAGCAATTTAATTTAATACTTGCTATAATCGATACTCCATAATATAGTAGACGACAACTCATTACATTATACATCAGTAATTCACATTAATTTTTATAAAACCCACCATTTTAACTCTTTTGTTGGCCCAAATTATTTACTACTACTACTACTACTAGTCGGGAAAAATACTGCAGAAAAAAACAATTAGTAATTCATTTTCTAAAAATAAAATTGATGAGAAGTGGATATCGTAATTAATTAATTTCCCCTTTCAGGACTACCGCATGTACGGCTGAATGAATGGTGAAATAAAAACTCATTTTTGAGCCGACAAATGTTGAAATCATGAAGACTATACCTGCTCCCTTTCTCCGTTGACCATCGCAGTCTATGTAACCCAAAAAAATTAGTAATAATCAATTAAAATTCACAAGATTTGTAAATTATTAAAATATCTTAAACTTACAGTTGAATATTATTCCGAGTTCAATTCAAAATTTGCAAGTGATGTGTATAATAAAGGCAAGTCATGGCTGAAAAAAGAGATAAAAGACTGAACAAGATGTTGGCAGCTGAAGAATATTCTGCTAATTACCATTTATAGGCAATTTATTAAGTGAATAAAAATGAAATTAATTACAGTTTCAAAGACTTGAGAGAGGAGTTAATAATAGAATTATAGAAATGGAGAAAAGTAAAGAAATGTATACTAATTAGAATTCTCTCTCTCTCTCTCTCTCTAACCTGGCAACACGTTGTCACCTTCCTCTCACTTTCTCTCTCATCTCCCTTTCTTTCTGCAGTTCCAGACAGCCATCAGCTATTATCGCCTTTCTGTCGTCTTCAACCCTTTTCGCGGGAGATAAGAAGTGTGATTTCCGTATAAAACCTCCAAAATATCTATCTAACTGGAGCAACGAATAGTTGGAGAATTCGATTGTTAAACGGTTTGAGCTTTGAAGGAAGGAGAGCTCACGAGTTTTGGGTTCTCCGATTCATGGATTTTGCTCCCCGCGATTACAATGCATCGCTTACCGAAGATGTTCGCTCATAGTTCCGAACGCCGGAGGAGCGAATCGGACTCCGTCTCCGGCGGCGGTGGCGGCGGCTCCTCCAGCTCGAGCCGGTCGGCCGCCAAGTCGAAGCCGAGGCTCGAGCGGCGCAACGCGAGGAAGAATATCAACTACGATTACTTGCCGTCTTCCGCCTCAGCTTCTTCTTCTTCGTCGTCCTACTACACGTCGGAGGACTCTGTGCGCGGTCGCTCGCTCGATTTGTACGGCGGGAGGCAGAGTTTTAGGGTTGAGGGTATCGACGGCGAGCTCGAGATTATCTGCAAAAACCTAGGTTTCGCGGGGATTGGTGATTTCTCTATATCACCCGATGAGTACGAGGAGATGAAAGTGAGATCTTCTTCTGCTCCCTCCGGGTTCAGTCAGGCAATCGACAAGGTTAGTGATGAAGATGTTGAAGCTTCTGGTGATGGTGATGGTGGTGTTGAGGTTGTTGGTTTGTTAAATCGGGAAATTGGGGATACTGAAAACTTTGTTAGATTTTCAAATCATGACAGTGAAGCAATTAGTAGGGATTCCGAGGGAATTCGTGGTGATTATAGGAGTAGGGCAAATACTTTTGGTAGTCAAATGGTGGATAGTGTTAGGGTAAGTGATCGCATTTTGAATGACAATTTGAGTGGTGGTTCCGATGAATTTCGTGGGAGCGGTATTAAGGGCGTGAGGCCTCCGGTTCTAGGCCTTTTGGCACCACCACCTTTTATGTCGTTACCCAGGATTAATCAAGAGTGCTCGACTTGGGATATCTTCAGAGAATTTGGCCCGGACGGTGAAAGACTGATGGCCTTGGATGAGGAAGGTGGTCCCAATGGGATTAAGGGTGAGGACAAGGAGGATGAAAGAAGAATGAGAATGGCTAGGGAAGAGAACTCTGTTCTCTCAGCATCGTGTTCGTTTACCTCAAATTCGAATGACGATGATTCTTCAAGTACTACCACAGATCCGGTATCAAGTGTTTCGCCAAATGGGAGATCTAGACGTGTTATATCAACTTGGCAGAAGGGCAGTCTCTTGGGCCGTGGATCATTTGGATCTGTGTATGAGGGAATTGCAGGGTAAGTGCTAAGCGCTGCTCCATTTTACTGTTTTATAGGTTACCACAGCAAATTCTTTCATGCATTGCATCTTGTTGGGCTCATTTGAAATTTGGATAGAGTGAGTAATTTACTTTTAAAAATTCCTGATTTCAGACTCCCTTCATGTGTATTGATAGCTTATGCTTTGGTCTTGACTTGCTTTGCTGCAGTGATGGATTCTTTTTTGCTATAAAGGAAGTATCTTTACTTGACCAAGGGGGAGAAGGAAGACAGCGTATTGCTCAACTTGAACAGGTCTGGTCGCACTTGTAATGATATTGATCACAAACAGTGTAGTTCTTGATTGTGATATTGCTGGCGGTGATATATTTTTGAACTTTTTTTGTTACTCATTTTGCAATCTTTGTTTCTATCCAGGAAATTGCACTTCTGAGTCAGTTTGAGCATGAAAATATTGTCCAGTATTATGGCACCGGGAAGGTACTCTCTCCTCTTTTCTCTTATGTTTGCTAGTATGATTAATATTTACATTGTATTTACAATTTCTCCACTTCTATGGCAATCCCATATCCCTGATCTTTTTCATATACTCATATCTGAAATACTCATAAATACACTTGTACATGCATATTGAGCTGTCGATTGACATTATTATCCTTCTATAACTTGAAGAACTAGATACTTGGAGCTTCATCTCCACTCTCCAATAATATATCTAAGAAGATTGAGAAACTGTAAACACCACTTATATTCGTTTCTCTTCTTTCTTTTAAGTTTTTTTCATTTATTGAAAGATTATTCTTGTGTTTTGCCTTTTGGTATTGATCTCCCCTTTCTGACATTGTAAACATGTTCTTGAATCCTTACTTATCTGTTTTCCTTCATTTTGTAGGATGACTCACATCTCTATATATTTCTTGAGTTTGTTGCGCAAGGCTCCCTTTTGAGCCTTTACCAGAAATATACCCTCGGAGACTCGGTAGTCTCTGCTTATACAAGGCAGATTCTTCACGGGTTAAAATATCTGCATGACCGAGGTGTAGTGCACAGGTTATCACTCAAACTTCTCATTTTACCCTTCTGGTCTTCTCTGATTATATGTATTTTTTTCCCAACATTGTTTTCTTGTGTTTTTACATGTTTTACATCATTAGAGAGCGTTCACACAATTTATGTGCGTTATAGCGTGGTAGTATCTTATGATTCTGGGCTGGCTTCTTTTTGAGTCTGGAGCCTCTTTTATGCTCTTGATACTTTTTAGAGCATTAGAACAGTTTCATGTAATTCTGTAATCCTTGTAAAAAAAAAAAATCTGCGTTACTACTCATTCTCCCTAGAGAGATGCTCTTCCTAGTTTAGTGGTTGGAGTGCAATATATGCTTTAGATCTATCTATCTATCTAGTATCTACCTATCTATATATCGGGTCAAATGCAATAGTATGCTTCTGTGAGCTGCACTTTAATGTATATGACTCAAACGTCCTACTTATTTTCCTTCCCAACTTCGAATTGCTGTAGTCTCTGAACTTTATTTCTCTTGGTACAGAGACATCAAATGTGCAAATATATTGGTGGACACAAATGGTTTGGTTAAACTTGCGGATTTCGGGCTTGCAAAGGTTCTGTCTTGTTTTCCCTTCTTTCTCCTTTTACATTGAGACACAGTAGCATAGGAATTGGTCTGATACTTTCTTTCTAGACATTGTACCTGTCATTTTCTGATTGCATCATTTTGCAGGCAACTAAGTTGAATGATGTCAAATCTTGCAAGGGGACTGCATTCTGGATGGCTCCTGAGGTTTGACCCGTGAACTTGTGCATTGAATTATACATGTTCACAATTATACATAGAGAAAGGATGATTGTGACAGTTATGCACGTTGAATTATTATTTTTAAAAATCATGTAGGGTATTCGTGTTTTTGGAATTTGCATCAGTCTCCAATCTCTTTATTATAGTCCACTTTGGCACATCTTAAAACTTATTTATTTCATTTTATTTTCCAAATGGCGACAGGTTGTTAGGAGCCAGGGGTATGGGCTTGCAGCAGATATATGGAGCCTCGGGTGCACTGTATTGGAGATGCTAACCCGACGTTTTCCGTATGGCGATATGGAATGTGTAAGTTAAAGCAGTGCCTTTTTTGACGCTCAAATAACTTAAGAAGTCTTCCTTTAAGAACGCTTCTTGGAATTGTTAGTGATCTTTGTGACGTTTCTTTCATTTTATGATCTATCCTCATCGCTTATTCTTTTGGGAGATGGGATGGAGAGGTTATACGCTGCATTGATATTATTATATGTGCCAAGAAACAATTTACCCGCATGGTGAAGTCACAAAATATATCTCTCTTCCTTTGGAACTAGTATCTGTGTGCTCTTTGAATACCTAGATATTTATTTCATCACTGATTAAATGTTAATAAGGTTATAGGATGATGCTTATGATTTTTTTTTGCTTCCAAACTACTACATAGCTTACAAAAGGGTTGGACTAATTTGCATGGACATATTTGATAGATACCTGATATAACATTGTCATAAGCCACTCATAATCCACCTTAAGAATAGCTGTTTCTTGAAATACAATGCTCTCTTTCTTAAGCAGACCAGTCAATAATGAATGTAGTCATTTCGAACTCTGATAAACTAAACATGGTTTTCTCTTAGCCTGATAATTGTTCTTTGATACTACAGTTTGCGGCATTATATAAGATAGGAAATGGCAAGAGACCACCTATTCCTGATTCCCTTTCCAGCGATGCACGAGATCTCATACTCAAATGTCTACAAGTTGACCCGAGGGTGAGGTCAACAGCTGCCGAGCTCTTGGATCATCCCTTTGTCAAGAGACCACTTCCTGCATCTTCAGGCTTTTCATCTCCTCGTCATTTTCTTAACAGGCACATTTGAGCTTTGTTTGAGGGTTCAGGTAAGAAACGAACCTTAAAATAGCCGATATCTCTCTTTTCCTTTCGCCCTATTGTCATTAGGAGCGAAAAAGAAAGAAATACCAAACTTCAGCTGATCTCATATTTTGCCTATTGAAGCAGTGTATTTGGAAGCGTGGCATTCCATCTCCGATTTTGCAATGGGGAGTTGGAGTTTCTGCGATTCGGTTTTATTGAGATCTCTCAATATATATTTTTTTTCCCAACAAGGTAATTTTCAGCTTTTGGGGTTTCCTTGTGAAGAAAGTTTGATGTAAATTAGTGAATAGGCAGGGTGAATGAGAGTGTATTAACTTTTCTCTTCTCTTAGATATATATAGATAGGGTTGTTGAGATTTTCAATTTATTAGCGCTGGGGTTGTTTGTATTAAGGCCAAACCCCCATAGCTAACTGTATATATGTCCCTCATCTATTTCGTGTATTAAAACACAGTTTTTATTATTCTTTTCCTGGAAATAAATTTGGAGGACATTTATGGCACTTAACCAACACTTAATTTTATTTTATTTTTCCCCATTCATTTCGACAGTTATTGGCATGACTTGTTTCAAGTTAAACGTTGTTAAGTATTTCAACATAGCTATTATTTTCCTCTTTTACCGATTAACTTGAATTTGAGAATTTTTACTACATTGCCATTTACAAATAGGATAAGATATTATTACATTCATAAAATTTAACTTGATTTTGTTCCATATTAAATGTTTTATGTTATTGCATCTTTAAATTATAGTATCACATGTTTCATACATAATGATCAATTTCAGTAGTGTGAAGAAAACTATAAATGATGGTGAAATTTTTGAGTCTAGACAAAATAAGTTCCACATTTGTAATTATCGTAACAAGTTTGAGTAGGACTACTGTATCGAGATAAATGATTGCACAGAAGAGAAAACAATTCAACATGTAATATATTGGAGAAGAAACGTGGAGAATTCACTCGGCAATAAGGAGAAATAGTTTTTATTTATAACTTTTAACAGCTGGCGTAACTGTTTATTGAAGATTAGATTTTATTTGGTGGAGGAATATGATTTGAGATCCTATTTTCTGATTTTAGTGTCTCAAATCTTAAATTTTATTAATTTTATGTATTTTTCAATAATTTTAATTTAATGATTTAATTTAATTTTATGATTATTTTCAAGGGTTCACTCATCCAATTAAAATATAATTATTTTTTAATATTTAATTTACTTTTATTAGTTACATTAAGGTTGATAAATTCAAAACTAAGTTATACAAATATTAGAATTTCAATTTTACTATATTATAAAAAAATTATGAATTAATAAAAATTTAAATTTGAGAGCTAACCGGAAAAAAAAAATTTTATATATATATATATATATATATATATATATATATATATATAATTTGAAGGAACTCCAAATCGTGGGGACATGAAACTCTTAAGCATTATTTTATTTGACACGGCATTTCAAAAAAAACAAACTACTTATAACATTATCAGCACAAAAAAGAGATAAACTCGACGCCATAAAATGCAAAATTTACTAAAAAAACCCACAGAAATCCCGATAACTGCAAAATGACCCCAAGAATCTGGTAATATTCCATACTGCACCCATGATGATGATCGCTTTATCAAAACTGAAATAGGTAACGTGGGTGTGAAGGTGAGGGAAGAGACAGAAATTTCCGCTCTTCTCTCGCAACCTTACGAATCTAACAGATTTTCACTACCCTTATTATTATTATTATTATTCATTCACTTCTATAAAAACCCCCACTATTCACCCTATAACCGCGCGCATCTATCTCGATTCTTGTGTTCTTTTCTCATATCTAGGTAATTCATTTCAATTTTCTGCGCTTTTTAATAAATCCGCATCACGATTGAATCTTCAATTTCGACGATTAGGTTTTATGAGCGTCGATTTTTTTGTTCCCTGTTCGAATTTGCGGCGGTTTGCTTTAATGTATTCTGTGTGTGGCAGTTTTTCTTTGATTTGATTCTTTTGTTACTTGAAAGCATTTCATTTGATGCCTGTTTAATTTCCTTTGCTTTATGTAAATTATAGTGCTTTCACTTTTATTGCAGAAAAAGTGGCAGATTGTGTGCCAGTATTGCTCCAAGTTTTAATTTTTTTTAATTCTGAGTATTCATGAATTAGGTCGGAAATGAGAACTTTTGCTATTGTTGTTCAATGTATTCTTCTGTTTCTGATTCTTTATGTACAGAGATTTGCATATGTAAGTTTTGGTGTGTGCTGTGTGCAAGTTTAATTTCATGTTTCCTTCCATTTCTTGAATCTAAATATTGAGTATGATTGGTGGGAAAAACTTTATGAACAACTGTAATTGTGTGAAATCTTTTAGTCTGTGCTGCATAGCTTTTCCAGAATCATATACTGAGTCCTCTTGTTTGTGTACTTTTTTTTTTTAATCTGGAGGGTGCTAAATTTACCGAAGATTGGATTGACAATGGCGAAATCCAAGAAGCCGGAGCGAAAATCAGACTCCCACCACCATTTGCTTAGCTTGCGTAAGCTATCGTCTAGGTGCACGAAGGTCTGTGGAGATGCTCACAACGAGAAGAAAGCATCGGAAAAGAAAGAATGGGAAGATGCAGAATGCTCAGTCTGCTTAGAGTTTCCTCACAATGCAGTTCTCCTACTCTGTTCCTCCTATGATAAGGGCTGCCGTCCTTACATGTGCGCTACTAGCCACCGTTTCTCCAACTGTCTCGAGCAGTACACGAAGATTACCACGGACAAGAGCTCAAAGACATGGAAACTTTCACCTGAATCCGATTCATCTGGGATTCTTTGCCCCCTTTGTCGAGGCCAGGTCAAAGGCTGGACAGTGGTCGAACCTGCACGTAGATTTCTCAATGCGAAGAAAAGGGCTTGTCTTCACGAGGGATGCTCGTTTCGTGGGAGATACAAAGAGTTGAGGAAGCATGTTAGGTTGCAGCACCCTATGGCCAGACCACGAGATGTGGATCCTTCTCATGCTGAGAAATGGAAGAAGCTTGAGAATGAGAGAGAGAGGGATGATGTGCTGAGTACGATTATGTCTGCCATGCCCGGGGCTGTCGTTGTTGGTGATTTCGTGATAGAGAGGGATCGTCATTACGATTCTGATTATGGTGATGAATATGATGATGATGATATTGATAGTGACAATGATATGGATGGTTATATGTTTCAAGGCGGAGGTTATGGAGGTCGAGGCTCAGTCTCCGAGAGGCACAATCCTCCAACGAGAAATGTGAGGCTTCTTGCAGCGCGGATGACTGGGAGACTTAGAGGGCAAGGCAGGTAATTTGGTTAGTGTTTTTTCTTTTCTTGCATTGGAAGTAGGTATGTGGAAATTTAGATTATGATTGCATTTCTTCTAAATGTATTATCACTAGTAGTGACTTGTTTATTGTTGGTTTTTAGTTTGTACAGCTCTAAGCTGATGGTAGTTTCCTTTTCTTCAAAACATGATCTTCTAATATGTAAATGGTTCATTGTTTATAATGTACATGGTGTTCTCTCTATCGATTTATTGGCTTGCTTCGATGTTTTCGATCACTTTTCGAGCTTTTTAATTCTTGTTGCTATGGAAATTCAGATTCTTGTTGCATTTGATGTGTGCTATTGGCTTGTTTGTTGTGGTTTTTGCTTAGTTTATGCAGCTATGGTAGTTCATATTCTATTAGCGTGATCCACATATATGAAAAGGAGAGATAAAAAAAGCATGTAAATGTTTTGTGGTTCATATTGTTTATGATATTCATATTACAGATTGGCTTTGCCTTTACCCAAAAAAAAAAAAAAAAAAAAAAAAAAAAACCCCTTCCCTTTTTGGTAATTATTTATTTTCTATCTCAATTTTTGATCCCATCTTTTTCTTTTTCTTTTACTATACAATTAAACATGAATTTTTTTGGTCCATTTTTTGTGTTTCAATAGTGTGTTGCGTATATTTGGGCCTCAGGCCCTAAACTCAATGTATATTAGGCCTGAAAAGTGGGCCTGACATACACCTTGCTGCTTGTGGGCTATTCTTTTGAAACCCACTTG
Source organism: Mentha longifolia (assembly GCA_001642375.2). NCBI lineage: Eukaryota > Viridiplantae > Streptophyta > Magnoliopsida > Lamiales > Lamiaceae > Mentha > Mentha longifolia. The sequence continues at coordinate 4,682,760 of CM038114.1, read as the reverse complement.
ATATCAGAAATTTTTTAAACAAAATAAAATTCAATTTTTTTTAATTTTTATTTTTGGCACTTATTTGATATGATTTTGATCATTAATTTATGTGTGCTATCAAGGTGCTAATATATTTTCTTTTTCTTCACGGAAAAATTAAAGGATATCAAATAAAACCATATGTAAGTAAATACTTGCATAGTTCGCACTTAACATATTTATTCGATTTTTTAAGAGAAGATAATTTATCTGCTTTACATAGAATCTTTTAACATTTATCAGGATCCTGTTATTATTCTCTAGTTGCCTGGTCAAAAAGTAGTAATAAAGAATTTTATTTTATAGAGATTATTAAGCTTAATTTATGTAGGATTAGTTTGTTTATAGGTGATCTTCAATGTCCTGTTTATAATTCATGAACTGTAAACAATTCAATACTTCCAAAAACAGCTACTTAGATTAATTTTATTTCTTAATCTTATTCTAATCATATTTATTTACTAGAACCAATTTACGACAGTTATACTGTGATGCAAAAACTCGAATTCATAGAGCAGAAGTGCAGAACCCCTTTCAGAAAATTTCATGCCTCAACATATTTAAAGAAATATTCCTAAAAAATAAAAATTAATAAAAAAAAAGGAAGTCCACCATTCTTTTTGCATCTTATTGGTGGGTGATTGTTCTCTCTCTGCCCTTGTTGGTGGACGCTTAATAATACAATTAAAATTAAATATTTTGATTTAAAAAATTGAAAAAGCAAGAACTAGGGCAGCTGCTAGCTATTTGACTAACTATGAGATTCTTATTTCTTCTTCTTTTTTTGGAGAATCTGGTCAATTATATTCCTTGAGCAACATTCATTGATTCGATCCACTTTTTGGGTGGGTATTTTGAATTTATTTTCATTAGTTGAAAATTAATATGACAAACTAGATTCATTGATCAATCCTAGAAGATCAATGTCTCATGATCTTTGTTGATTTGATGAGGTGGAAAAAAATGGCTTTTTACATGTGAATTGATTCCTAGGTTTTAAATCCCAAACAAAAAAACACACACATACATTTTGTTGGTGGAATAAAATGCCTTTTGAATCTTGATGGAATATCGATGATCATCATCATTACTTCCACCCTATTTTGCAACTTTTCTTCGAAGGGTTTTGTTTTGTAAAAATAAATACTCCTAAATTATTGGCAACTCAACTGTTTTTCTATCGCTTTCTTATGGGAAAGTAAATCTAATTTCTTGGATCGTCTTAGTTCTTAAAATCTCTTTTTCATAAACATATCTGTTAAAAAAATAAAAAGTGCATGATAACGAAACGTTATTTAGTTGATAAGATGTTTTCCTTCAACTAAAAGATTAGGGATTCGAGTCGTCTTGAGGGAAAATGAGGAACTAATCCTCCTAAAAAAAAAAGAAGAGAAACCTAAGATTTCTAACACTTCATTCAAAAGTCATTAACCACTTGTTCTTGTGAGAGGTATATCAAGAAATGAAGTCAATAATATACACTAACATAACGTTTGTTGGAATCAACCGTTTTGTGGGATATGTAGCTATTTTGACATTTAAGTAATTAAGGGTGGTGATACTGAATATTCTTGGTTAAAATATGCCTCTTGATTAAATGAATTTCCTTAGGCAATGTGAAAGATGAAGGTGGACTAATATGTGGCATGAGTACAATATATATAGTTTGATACACATAAAAATAAATTTTGGTGTGACAAATATAAATGGATCTAGACCAATAATTTTAATATAATTTACGGTTGTCATCGACCTAAGCATGATTCCAATACATAATTTTAAGCATATATATATCATGTGTGTGTGTGTATGTATAATTTCATGCTTATTGTATATTGCAACCATTTCATATTAATATCAATCATAAAACATACGAAGATTAATGGTTCATGTCTATTCTAATTTTTCACATCATAATTTCTCAAATAATTGAACTGCCTAAAGTAATGTAAAATAATTAGACATTTATATCAAGAGAGAGATAAATAAGGAAAATATTGCTCTCTCAAAAACAAAAAAAAGAAAAAAAAAAAGAAGGTTGAATGCATGAAATAAACAAAGTAAATTTTCAAAATGAGTCTTGATTTACTCTTACTAGTAGTTTTCACTTTTCAATGAAGAAAGAGAGGTTAAAAAAAAGTAAAAGAAAAAAGAAAAATTGTATCCTCACACATGACTACATGAGGGGGTAAGAAAAGGATGGCCAATGAGAGTTAGCGAACTATTAAGCCAAAGGCTGGTTGCCACAGAATATAGTGTGGCTTCCTTTTGTTTTCTTACTTACTTTTAGATATATATATATATATATATATATATATAAAGGGACAATTATCTAAATCAACACAAATATCTTTCATTCATTTTCCATCGTTTCTTTTCACCAAATCTACACCTACTTCAAACTTAATTTACACACAAAATACATATTTTTCTTTATCTTTTCATAAATTTTAATACAATAGCCTCCACCAAGAAGTTAAATTTTATGACTATTGTGTCGAATTTAATAATTTAATAAAAACTTGAGCAATTTTTTTTTTTGGTCTCGTTCTGTGCAAAATATTTAAGTGGTACTTTCTCCCCTTTGTAAGTAAACTGTAGAAAATAGAAGAAGATTTTGCAAAGTATCTCAATGACATACTAATAAACATAGATATATATGTGGATACTCAAAACAAAAAAAGGATGATTTAATTATATGTGGATATCCACACATGCAAACAAAATGTAAGTGGGAAATGAAAAAAATGTGTCGCATCAAAAACTTTGAGGAGAGAGAATACTAAACAGTTTCAATTTCAATCATCATAAATTACAGAAAGAAAGGGCTCTGAAACTTCATCTTCTTCTTCATCTTTTCTTTCTCTCTCTCTCTGTCTTTCATATTCTTTCTATTCTATGGATGTCATTCACTTTCACTACTTGACAAATTTTTGTCCTTGTCTAGGATTGAGGGGGTAGGACTTCTTTTGGTTTTATATCAACCTAAGTCCAACTATTTATGAGCTTTTAATTTAAATAAATTAAGTTAAATTAAATGTACACGGTATTTTGTATGTTTATTTCAATTATATAGTGCACGCCCACATAAAATTTTGTAAATCTTTATTACAAGTTATATTTGCATAAGGAAGTTTCATGTTGTTCACCAATCTTTGTTTCTAGACAAATCTAATCACTTATATTACTTTTGTTAATTAATTACATGAAAAATGTACTCACTCTCATTTTTCAAGTAACCTCTCATACAACACTAAACTATGAAACAAGGGCAACTAAAGCAAAACCACTAATTTTTTGCCTAAACAAGAAAAAACATATATGAGTAGATGCTTCTCAAAACATATATACTACCTTCATTCCACCATATTATATTCCTATATGGATTGAGCACATAAACCAATGAATGATGGGATATGTGGTTATAATCAATTATAAGAAGAGAGTTAATTGCAGCCAAGCATTTTTTGACATATAAGGAAATGAGACTAATAAGTAGTACGGACGAAAATAACAAATGAGACTAATATAAATGGATTGAGGTAGTACATGAGTAGACACATATATAAAATTTATTGTTAATCCTATAAATATACTAGTAATGGTGTTATTTCGCAGTAACACAATTACATATTAAGCAGACAGAAGCTACGAAATACACTGATACACATGATGCAATAAATATCCGCTCGCAAGTCAACCTCCAACGACAATTATAAATTATACATACATGTCAATACGAAGAAATTATACACTGTATACCGTACGTACACGCGCGCTCGTAGAGAGAGAGGGGAGAGAGAGAGAGAATGATGACCAGAAACCAAGGTGACTCCATGATTCACCAAAAGGCCAATGTCTCTTAACCTCATCGGCTTCAATTAGCCGCCCCCGGTTGAGAAATCTGCCCCCTTTCTATTTTTGTTACACACCCTATTTTCTTTTTATTATTTTATTTTTTTTGGAAGGGTTGTTACCTTATTTTCATGTGGCCGTTACTCTTCTTACATACTCCCCTTCCTATTTACTTACGCCCCATTTTCTTGGCTATTGGGAATCCCATGCGCCACTTCTCAACGCTAATTTTAATTTTTGCCCCTCTTTTTTTAATCTAAATATATCCTTATTTTTACACTTTCCTTTTTCTATCTTTTCTCGATTCACCTCCCCAATCATTATTAGTATGATCCAATCAAACCCCACCATTTAGTTCATAAATTAGATTTTTATATACCATAATTAATGATTAGGCCCCTTTAATTAATACTAATTATAATTGTTAATGTTATCACTCTATGATCCCTTGGCCTAGTTAGCTAAAATGAGGTTATTCTAATATTGCAACATTGTGGATTTGATTTTTTTTTTTTTTGTAGTTTATTTTAAAGATATTAATTGTTTTATTTCCCATCATAAAGAGACAAATGGTTGAATATATATGTAGTAATATATTATTATTATTATTATTAAAAATTCGTACGATACCGATGAATTAAAATTGATAAAATAAAAATTAAATGCAACACTATGGTCCAGTTGTTGAATTCGGGACTCCTTTTTTTTTTTTTTTTTTTTAAGTATTTTTAATCCGTGTGTCTAATACTACTAGTAAAACTTTGTAGGTTTGTTTATTTTCCCAAACATAATTGCTTTTTATCTTTAAACGTGGTGGAATATTACAAGTCAATTTGGATTTGCCTTTCTCCTTTTGGTTTTAATTATAATATACATATAATTAAATAATTATTATATTTTTCGAGTTTTAGTTAATTAATTAACCAAGCAGTTTTCTTCGAAACTCCTCTTAGGTGATTAAAACAGATGCAATATGGGAATTCATATTAATTTGTTTTACTTTAATTTATATTTTTTTGAGTACATATCGTTACCATGCATGTATTATGCATTATACGTCAAATTAACATATTTTTTTATATCAATAATGAAATGAAATAAGAAAAGGTTGAATTTTGCTCCAACGGAAAATCAAGCAATAGTCCCCGGTTACTCAATCATCACGTTTTTGTGATTTTTCCTAAAGATAAAAAAAATAAAATAAAATAAAATAAAAATTGGTCAATCTTTCCGCCTTTCATTACTTTTTGTTCTATATCTAAAAATATTTTTATATAAATTAGTATTTTATGTAAAATATATTCCATATACTCGAAACTTTCAACTTGTTTCCCTCATTTTCTACATGAAATCAAATACGTCCTATAAAAAAACTGAATAATGATTCTAAAAACACATACGAGACTAAATTTCTCCGAGTATGTTGCAATACATTTCTACAGAAATGCTTCACTACTCATCACGGCACTTAATGTGCTTACGACTGACGTGACACTGACATGTCAATGATTTTTTTTTTAAGGTTTATTTTTTTTAGTAGGATTTGATTTTATTTTTTTTTGTTGTATGATTTATTTTTATAAAATGTATTAATTATAATTTTCCTTAAATAAAATACTGTCACATCAATCGTGGGTACATTAAACATGTCTACAGTAAATAGATGAACATTGATTACTCATATATCTAGTTCTAGTGGTTCAACAACAAAAAGGTATTAAAATATTTCCTCTCAAAGGAAAAATAGTTGAGTTTCTATTTAATTCATTGTGTAAATAAAATCTTGGTTAATGAGGATTGAGGCCGCATGGCCCGCATCAGGTGATCACTATATTAATTTGGGTTAACAATTTTAATTTAATAATAATAATAATAATAAATCTTCTCCTTTTTTTTTCTCGAAACCAAAAACAACGCAACTAACAAGAAAAAAAAAAAACATGGTCGTTTGCTAGTTGTGTTGCATATTATAATATTCTACTATTATAGTACATGTTATATATGAAAAAGCTGTACCAACAAATCGTTAAGGATAAAACATGGTGGTTTTAATTAAATTAGTTTGGGATGAATATAGTGTTTAGATCCGAATCAAATTGATTCATTAAGCATTTAATTAATTAAAAATTAAGAATTCCATGGTGGGCAGTGGAAAGTGCAACCATCTTTATGAAAGAAAAAGCAAGTACAATTAATAATTAATTAATATTATACCAGGGGCATTACAATCTGGGGAAAGTCGCAACTGGACTAGATTTACCGCAAATATTTGCTGGATTTTTATTACCCGCGGCGGCACGAAGTTTCCGTAAATATTTAAGATTACATATAGTACAGTATTTTCCAATATAATATGATGCACGTACACGTGTCGGCATAATAAGATATTCTCTCCAAAATTATTTCCGAATTTAGATAAACAGCTTAGGGGCAAAAAATGATCGATTAGTGATACAAATGTTAACTTTTTTGGCAATTGCAACTTGCACGAAAGTATTAATATCATAAGTGGGAGTGGGTTCTACTTATTGTAAATAATTCAACTTAATACGGATTATCAGACTATAATAACTATAAGTCTTAACATATTGAAAGATGGTACTGTGGGCATATTTTTGGCTTTGAGGAAATGTGAAATTAGCTATTTTATTGGGCGATTTATAAAGTAAATTAGTGAAAAATACGTGTAATTAATTTTTATATTTAAGAAATAAAGTAATGGAAACATAATGGTAGATCTATGATAGAATTTAAATATATAAAAAATAAAATAAAAATATATTAAGGGTTTTGGGTTGAAGTGAACGTACGTGCAATTAGAGGTTTCATGTAATGTTTGATAAAATTAAATCGTGCAAAATATGAGCACTAATTTTAAAACTTGAATGTGCACAATTAATACGCAAGTATTTGAACCGTGATAATTACATTTAAGTTGACCGAAAGCTTTAATTACATTTTAGTTAGGCCGTGTTTGAATTTTAGACTAAGTTTGAATTTTGGAGTTGATTTGAAGTTCGAAGATAAATAGATCAACAAGTAATTAACATGAAAATATGATAGCTATAGATATATACTGAAACAGCATAAATAAGAGTTTCCTATTAATATTATTAATATTTTTTTGCCTAAAGTGCAATATTATTTCGCCCCCAACATTAGGATAGTGATCTTTGTTATTCTTTAAACACTTTGCATCTCCACCGTAGGTTGCACTCCTAGTGAGTAATTGAATATATATATATATATATATATATATATATATATATTTATAAAAAGACGATAATTCATTAAGATGACATTTACTTTGAGAGATATGATTAATTCATGAGATGAGTTAAAACATGGGATGTGATAGGATTATTCTAATCCTATGTGTTTGGGTGTAATGCATACCTCATGATTAATACTAAATTAAGGGATAGAATACGGGCATGTACCAAGCCTTGAGATATATTTTATTTTTAATCCTATAGAGTGAATATGAAATTAGACCAGATAAAATTAGTTATTCCAGTCTAATCACCCGAAGTAGATGACTCCTAAAGAAACTGAAAAAAAAAAAAAGAAAGAAAAAAGAAGTGGATATTATATTGATGTTTTTCCATCGTGAATATTCCTAGAATATATACCGAATGTTTCTTGAATTAGCAAAAAAGATTGATGAATTCATTGATAGGAATAAAATAAAGAATCAACTTATATACGGAAATAAGAAAGTGAAAATTATATTGATGTTTTTCCATTATTCTAATAATATTAACAAAGAAAATTCCATCCATAATAATATTTATTTTCATATTTGCAATTATTATACATATCATGACAAAATATATTTAGATTATGAAAAGAACATCTAACATACTCAAGGATGATACGGCATGGTTAATGTGCCCACAAAAGCTAATAAAGATCTTACCAAACAAAATCTAACCTTACTTAAAAAATTAAATTTTAATTGAAAAAATTGCTAATATAATACTGTCACATCAGTGATAACCATTTTAAACATGTCCCAATGAGCAGTGGAGCGTGGCTGCGTATAAACATCACATAACAACTCTTGAAAAGGTTAATTTGGAATATCCATTACCATGGACCGACATAAGTATACATAAAAAAGTGAAATATTAAAAATTATGATAAGGTTTGAAAATGATAAAATATACTACATGTATTTGTGAGAGTATGTAAGAAATGTTGGAAGCGAGGTCAGAAATGAGCAGCTGTCTTCTCCACCGAGCCACAGCTTCACCTCTACTCTTCAACTTGTCTATTCTTACCCCACCTCTTCCACAATATTACCAAAACTAATTTTTTTTAATTTTAATTTTATATATATTTCAAATATTCAATTTCCTAAATATTATAATTAAGCACTAATTGAATATATACATTTTTTAGAAGTTGATTCCTCCGCTTTCATCCCCAAGGAAATATTTATTTTGCTCAATAGACACTATGTGTACAAATTCGATACTTATGATGTTTTAATATTGAATGAAACAAAAAAAAAGGTGTCATATATTCGATACTTATGATGTTTTAAAGAATTTGAAACGATTTTCTAAAGTTAAGCTCTTTCACTAAACGATACCGTTTTATTTTGCAAAAGCTATGTCACCGTAGGAAAAATATCCAGCCACCAAGACAGTCTTGGTTGACCTAGGAAATTTGGGTATATGTATATGTTGAAAAATAAACAAATCATAAATTGGCATATGAATTGCAATTTTGGGCTAAGATTGAGATTTATTTTTATATTAACCATATAATTAGGAACACTCCTCTACCTATAAGGTTGTACATGACATACTTAATTGTCCACAATTAATGCAACAGTGCCACATAAATATTTATTTAAGTAGAATTTAAATATTTGTAATAAATTCTAATTTACAGCGTATATTTAGAATTGAAAGTGCGAACAGTAATGCTAATAAGTAAAATTTTATCCTTTGCTACTACTAAAAGCAAGGGTCATGCAATTTAGTAAGTCGATCCCATCCTAGAGTGTGTTTGGTAAATAAGATGAACCAAGATGAGAGAGATTATCTTGGTTCATCTCACTGTTTGGTAACCAACTAAAACAAACTGGAGGGCCCGAGATAAATACAAGACCCGTTGATATATCACTGTTCCGCCTTGTTTAGTCATCTCACGTTTTTGGTCGGATGAGGTGAACTCATTGAAACAGTAACACAACACTTTCTCTCTCTTACCATTTTACCCTTATATATTTATACGATTTCAAATAATAATAATAATAATAATAATAATAAATAAATAAATAATAACAATAATAGTAATAATTATAATAATAACAACAACAATAATAATAATAATAATAATAATAATAATGTAATAAAATAATAATAATATAATAGTAATAGTAATAGTGATAATTATAATAATAGTAATAATAATAATGTAATAAAATAATAATAATAATAATATAATAACAATAATAGTAATAATTATAATAATAACAATAATAATAATAATAATAAATAATAATAATAATGTAATATAATAATAATAATAATAATAATAATAATAATAATAATAGTAATAGTAGTAGTAATAATTATAATAATAGTAATAATTAATAATAATGTAATAAAATAATAATAATAAAATAATAATAATAATAATAATAATTATTATAAGTCTAATTATAATAATAACAAGAATAATAATAATAATATTAATAATAATAATAATGATAAAAATAATAAATAATAACAATAATAGTAATAATTATAATGATAACAAGAATAATAAAATAATAACTCAACAATAATAATAATAATAATAATAATAATAATAATAATAATAATAATAATAATAATAATAATAATAATAATAATATAGAGTAATAAATAATAAAGGGTACTATTTTATCTCAATGATAAAAATTGAAATCGGTAGGAGTATTTAATAAGGGTAATTTGGTCAATCTAAATTTTAATCTAGAGTTTTGCAATTTGTACCAAACACAATATGATATCATCCGAGTCTGAATTTTTTGCTACCAAATGGAGAGATGAATGATTCATCTTGACACTATTCATATGAGTCATCTTGAGATGAATCATCATTCCTCATCTTGAGATGATTAATATTATACTACTCCCACTGTTGCACCTTAAACGACCCCATTTTATTAAAATATACCTTACATATGAATATAAAAGAAGTCATTTAGGGTGAGACAAAGGGAGTATGTTATACTAATTAGTACTAATATATTAGGAATAGTACATTAAAAAAAAAGAAAAAACCCTTTAAAAAAACAATATATCCTTGAATTTAATGTTTTTGTAGTGTATCAAAAAAAATGAGAATGATGTCACACTTGACATAAAGTTATGGCTGGAGGAGATGGGGCCCATTAGCCCCAAGGCTTGGACAATGATAAAATAATAATAATATATAAAATAGCACCAAGCCCCCTCTATATAAACCACTCAACCTAGTCCCAAACTTTTCGAACAACAAAGAAAAATACAGTACCCATTTTTTCTACAATCCGACAAAAGCTGTGGAGAGAGAACCACCCCCACTTTCCCTTCATCTCCCTCTCACTCCACAATGGCGGCTTCCGTCGAGAACCGGCAATTCCCCCATCTCGAACCGGGCCTAACCGGAGTCAACCGTCCCTACAAGCCCGGTCCGACCCCCCAGAACCGCACCGGCTCCCCGGTTCGCGCCAACAACTTCCCTCCCTCCACCAATGGCGGCAGTACAATTACTACTCCTACTAGGGTCGATTATTCGAGCAGCGACGACGATGATGACGACGAGAGGAACTACGCTCTGATGATAAAGAAGGGCAACGCCGAGCTGGAACCGTCGGTTCTCGACTCGAGGGACGAGTTCACCTCCGACAACTGGGTGGAGCGCAACCCCTCCATGGTCCGGCTCACCGGGAAACACCCCTTCAACGCGGAGGCGCCGCTCCCCCGCCTCATGCACCACGGCTTCATCACCCCCGTCCCCCTCCACTACGTCCGCAACCACGGCGCCGTCCCGAGGGCCACCTGGGAGGACTGGACCATCGAGATCACCGGTCTGGTTCGCAAGCCGATCCGGCTCACCATGAACCAGCTCGAGACCGAGTTCGAGAGCCGCGAGTTCCCGGTCAGCCTGGTCTGCGCCGGCAACCGCCGCAAGGAGCAGAACATGGTGAAGAAGACCATCGGGTTCAACTGGGGCGCCGCCGGCGTCTCCACCTCCGTGTGGCGGGGCGTGCCCCTACGCGCCGTCCTGAAGCGGTGCGGGATCATGAGCAGGAAGAAGGGGGGCCTGAACGTGTGCTTCGAGGGGGCGGAGGACCTCCCCGGCGGCGGCGGGTCCAAGTACGGCACCAGCCTTAGGAAGGAGATGGCGATGGATCCGGCGAGGGATATCATACTCGCGTACATGCAGAACGGCGAGAGGCTGTCGCCGGATCACGGTTTTCCGGTGAGGATGATTATTCCGGATTCATCGGCGGCAGAATGGTGAAGTGGTTGAAGAGGATTATTGTAACTCCTTCAGAATCGGATAATTATTACCATTTTAAGGATAATAGAGTTCTCCCTTCTCACGTCGATGCTGAACTCGCCAATGCTGAAGGTAACATAATTATCTGGAGATGTAGCTCAATTGCTAGAGGAAAAAAAAAAGTAACATAATTATCTGTTTTTATTTTATTTTATTTTTATTTAAATATTTTTTAGAAAATACGAAATATTAAAGGTCAAAATTCGGAATATTCCTTGATGAAATAATGAGATCCACAAAGAGCGTGGAAAAGTAAATTAATTTTAATTTTTTTCTTCTTTTTTTTTTTGTGCATGGAATTTCGTGAATTAGAATATGACGATAGATATTTCGATGCAATTTTATTTAGAGCCACTTGTTTAGGAAGTCATAATCAATTAACCAAACTTTGTTAAACAAGATTCTGAATCCTAGAAATATGATTGGTCATCGAGAAAATTGCAGCTTTTCTATTATTATTATTATTATTATTATTATTACGAACGTAAAATTTAATTAAATATTGTGTGATGTTTGTGAATTACTGCAGCTTGGTGGTATAAGCCCGAGTACATTATAAACGAGTTGAACATCAACTCAGTTATTACAACGCCTTGCCACGAAGAGATCCTACCCATTAACTCGTGGACGACTCAGAGGCCTTACACGTTGAGGGGCTACTCTTACTCTGGTGAGTTCATAATTTTAATTTATATAATTAATAACGAAAATTCCATTCCTTGCTCTCTAAGATTTCATTTTAATAAGAAGTACTAGTAGTATTTTTTTTTTTGTTTAATATTTATGATGACATAAATAGACGTGACGAGAAACTGCAGATGACATAGTTCTTGGTAATAGATGCATGAATACATCGTAGTTAGCAACTGTAGATATATTCTGCAAAATTTCTGGTTCTGTTTTCAGAAATTTTTGTGCAGACCGACTACACAAATTAAATGTGACTCGTATTTATTTGTTTTATTTTGCTAAAAAAATAAAATTAAAATGGCAACGGTATTTTTTTGTTTTAGAGTCGCAAAGGGACAACTTTTTATAACTGCCAAGAGTCAATAGATTCCTCCCAAACTATAGCCACAAAAGACCAAAGGCACCACTGTTTTCTCTTAACTTTTTCTCATTTATGAAAAAAAAAAAAATTAAAAAAAATGTCCCTCCACATGATTATATTCTACAGCATCTCTGCTTAAGTATATAATTAAAGTAATACATTAATATAAATTGGGTTTTTTAATTTAAAAAAAAACAAAAATAATTATAGATTTTATGTGGTTTTCAGGCCTTTTCCTAGCCGGTCACAGATTAGGGGACATGGTTTCCACTATTTGATGATTAAAAAAATTAATCAATTAGCTGTATGGCTGCAAAGCAAATTTTCTAAATTAAAATAATATAGTTCCGGTGTCTTAGGCTATATATATAATACTCCATATGAGTAATCTATTCAGTAAAGCAAGACCCATGAAAGATTCCTAATTTCCTATTAATTGATAATTAATTACGTCGAATTCGGTTAATCGCCATTACTATTTGGCCACTTGTGCGTATACCTGGCGTGTGTTAAATTCTATTGGCGAGTTAACTAAAATGACGTCGAATCACATCACATGTTGCGATCGAGACTTTTGCCTAATTAATTGAGTTTTGTCAACATTAGTTAATCGAAATTAATCAGTTGTTATTTTTGAATAAATAGGGGGTGGGAAGAAAGTGACGAGAGTTGAAGTGACAATGGATGGTGGAGAAACATGGCAAGTTTGTACATTAGACCACCCAGAAAAGCCAAATAAATACGGGAAATATTGGTGCTGGTGTTTCTGGTCGTTAGAAGTTGAAGTGCTCGATTTGCTCGGCGCCAAAGAGATCGCCGTTAGGGCTTGGGACGAGACGCTCAACACCCAGCCGGAAAAGCTCATTTGGAACCTCATGGTACGTTCGATTTAATTACTGCTTCTTCCGTCTCGTTTATAAAGAGTTTAATTTAATAAAATTGAGTTTGTTATAATATTTATTAAGGCTCGTATTGACGTCATAATTGAGAGTTTAGTATTGTGATTTGTGTCACCATGGGATATTGATAATAGGGATATGGGCCCACGTTGGTGTGAGAATAACACTCTTTTGTTGTTTTCAAATTTAATTCAACATCTGACTCTATTTTTATGAATGTCCATTTTTGCTAGTTTCTTTCAACTATTCAAAATCACGTGAGTGCTTTTCCCGCCTTTAATTGATAGTAGTACTATTACATTATTACTTACAATTACTTAATAGTGATTTGAATTTTGACCATTTCAAATAAATTTTACTCTATGCACATTTTTTTTACTATTGTAGCTAATTTTAATTTAATTTTTTTTTTCTATAATTAAAGGGCATGATGAACAATTGTTGGTTCCGAGTGAGAACCAACGTCTGCAAACCACACAGAGGAGAGATCGGGATAGTGTTCGAGCACCCGACACAGCCGGGCAACATCTCGGGCGGATGGATGGCGAAGGAGCGCCACCTCGAGAGGACCTCGAATGAGGCCCCGACGCTAAAGAAGTCTGTCTCCTCCCCCTTCATGAACACCACCTCCAAGATGTTCTCCAAGTCTGAGGTGAAGAAGCACAGCTCCGCCGACTCGGCGTGGATCATCGTCCACGGCCACGTCTACGACTGCACCCGCTTCCTCAAGGACCACCCGGGCGGCGCCGACAGCATCCTCATCAACGCCGGCACCGACTGCACCGAGGAGTTCGACGCCATCCACTCCGACAAGGCCAAGAAGCTCCTCGAGGACTACCGCATCGGCGAGCTCATCACCACCGGCTACGCCTCCGCCGAGTCCTCCCCCAACAACTCCGTCCACGGCCCCTCCGGCGGCCTCTCCCTCGCCCCGATCAGGGAGCTGATGGCGCCGCCGCATCGGAGCGCCGCCCTCGTCCCGCGCGAGAAGATCCCGTGCAAGCTCGTCGACGTCGTCTCCCTCTCCCACGACGTTCGGAAGTTCAAGTTCGCCCTCCCCAACGACGATCAGGTCCTAGGGTTACCCGTCGGAAAACACATCTTCGTCTGCGCCACCGTCGGCGACAAGCTCTGCATGCGGGCCTACACGCCGTCGAGTGACGTGGACACCGTCGGCTACTTCGAGCTAGTCATCAAGGTCTACTTCAAGGGGGTCCACCCTCGATTCCCCAACGGCGGCGTCATGTCTCAGCATCTCGACGGCCTCGAGATCGGCTCCTCCATCGAAATCAAGGGCCCCCTCGGCCACATCGAGTACACCGGAAAAGGAAACTTCCTCGTCCACGGCAAGCCAAAATTCTCCAAGAAGCTCGCCATGATCGCCGGCGGCACCGGAATCACTCCGATCTACCAAATCATGCAGGCCATTCTCAAAGATCCCGAGGATCAAACCGAGATGTTCGTCGTCTATGCGAATCGAACCGAAGACGACATTTTGCTGAGAGACGAGCTCGATGCATGGTCGGAGAAATTTCCCGATCGAGTCAAAGTGTGGTACGTTGTGGAGATTGCCAAGGCCGAGTGGAATTACAGTTTAGGGTTTGTGTCGGAGAGTATCCTCAGAGAGCATATTCCGGCTGCGGCGGAGTCGGCGCTGGTGCTGGCGTGTGGGCCGCCGCCGATGATGCAGTTCGCGGTGAACCCCAGTTTGGAGAAGATGGGGTATAATATCAAGGAGGATTTATTGGTGTTTTAGAGGAAATAAGAATAAATTGAGGGGGGGATTTGTAATTTTTTTTTCTTATATAATGTGGATGTATATATTGTTTCGCTACAAATTTTCTCCTATATATGTCCTTTACCAGTGGACATGATTTGTTTTTTTGTTTTTTTTTAATTGGAAAATTTAATTAGTAGTCTTACTTTTTATATGTAAGAGTTGCATTGTAAATTAAATGTACCAAATCAAGGAATTGAAGTTTCCTGTCAATAAATTTTTATCGGTTCTGTATTTCACACATTTTGTGATTTGGTGAAAGTTCGTTTTATTTTGTGTGTATTAATACGAGGGTGAATCATCGCATACGTAAAATTCGAATAATTTTATTTATAAAAAACTATATATTTAAAATAATAATATTATAATTAGCTCAATCAGAAAATAATTACGCCATGAAGATACGTACCGAATCTGTTTATATATGTAGTCTTCTTTTTTTATCTCCACATATTGTGGAGATAAAACATTATTCTTACTATGTAATAAAGTGTTTCTACTTATAATTTTGTAATATGTTTTGTCGTATTGTTGATTAAGTCAATAATCATTAATACTATGTAGGGGGGCGGAGAGATTCGATACTAAGAAAATAAAAATAAATAATTTGATGCTTTAAAAAAAATTAATTTGATAAGTACTGAATAATTAATATTTTGAACATTATATATATATGCCATCACAGTCTGCTCTTCTATAAATCAATATCTCTAGTAATTAAATATTTTAATTTGGCATTTAATTATTGGCATACACTTAATTGTATGTAATATAAAAGTATAAGATCAAACTTCCATTTAGATTTAGTTGATATTGACATGATATCACTATCAAGAAACAAAAGAAGATTTAAAGTTTGTGACGCTATAGATGATCCCAAAATATCTTACCCTTAAGTTCAATTAATTAGTTGTAATTAGCTACAAAATACAAATACTTTTGTTAATTCTATCGTGTGCTCTTTTCACCAATTATTTGTGCAAATTTGTTACTCCCTCCGTCTCAGTAGAAAGGCATGCTTCTTTTCGGCACGGATTTAAGACAAGAATGTTCAGTGTATTTAGCACTTTCTCTGTCTCGTTTAAAGACGTTACACTTTATTATTTAATATTTGATCACATATATTCAAAAAATGTAAAGTCTCAAACGGGACGTATGAAATATAACATAATTCATTTACACACATGCATTCAAAATATTTTGAACATTTAATAATAAGTTTGCGGAAAAATGTATTGTCTTACTAACTTAGTTGTGCTTCTCATTCGAGGTCGTATGCATTTGGACATTACGGTAGACGGAGAACATTAGACGTAACTTAAATTGCTCACACAGATCAAGCAACAAGAATAGCATTGGTGAACCAAATAGTAGTATTTACTAATATACGTCGATTGAAGTGACACGTAGAAATGTGTATTGGCAAATTAAAGAAGAAACACTAAGTCGACAACTCGTGCACAAGTTGAACTTTTCATAGC
This sequence comes from Mentha longifolia, assembly GCA_001642375.2. Lineage (NCBI taxonomy): Eukaryota > Viridiplantae > Streptophyta > Magnoliopsida > Lamiales > Lamiaceae > Mentha > Mentha longifolia. The sequence goes on along the minus strand of CM038114.1, from coordinate 4,666,128 downwards.
TATAGTATTTGCAAATTGACTTTTTTGATAAGACGACTCTTAACTAATTAATTTATACTATATTCGAATTATTGGAAATATTCACCCGGGCTCGCGTATGCTTGCGTTTACGAAGCATTAGCACATTTATTTATGCGTGTATTAAGCGTGTGTGTCAATTAACAATTCCTAATTTTTATTCGATAATTATTTTGAAGCTCAATAATTGGCTAGACCGCATTTGGTGGGCTTGTAATAGCTTGAGTTAGATTTTATAGTATGATTTAAAATAGGAGTGACCAGTTTGCTGGGGAGGAGCCAGAAAATTTTGATGACGGGGGCTGAATTTCATATTCGAGATTTCAGAAACAAAGTTCTATACAATATAATTTCATAGCATGAGCTTTTATACTAAAATGTGCATATCATAAAACAATTTTTTTGTGGGGTGGGTTTAAACCATCCCTTGGCTACATGTGGCTCCGCCACTGTCAATCAGTGATTAAGAGATCGTGAGTTTGAATTCTTTGGTAGGAATAAGTGTTCCAAATTACACAACATTTTCGTCTAATTCTAATTTTACACATGAGCTTTAAAACATACTTATAAATACATAACATTTCAAGTGTTTCCTATTTTACACACGAGGTCGATTTTTTTTCTAATTTTGTCAGATTTCGTATTGATATGGAAGCTAAATTTGTCAAATGATTAGTGAGATTTTAATTTTCTCACATATATATAAATGACATAATTTCCAACATATCCAACTTTCGACTTCCATATCAGCATGATGAAATTTGAAAACAAAGAAAAAACAGCCTCTTGTGCAAATTTAAAAATAATTAAAATCAGAATTTGAGAAAATGTTATATATTTTGAGACAATGTTCCTTCTTCAGTATCTCTAAAACATATATACTTTGTCGATAAATAAATTGAGAATTCTTATTTAGTTGCATAATGTTTTGTCAAAAGAACTAATTAACCCACTTTTCACACGAATATTAATTGATTCCCAATGATAATAAACCACATCCAACAATGAATATTATTCCAAGAAATACTACATCGAAAAGAAATACTAGTTGAGAAAAAAAAAATTAACAAAAGAAGTCCCACACGGCATAAAACTAAATGTTGTAATCCACTTGATAATGATACCTTAGGATTTAAATACTGCAGTCAAAGATCATTTCGTAACTTTACGCTAATAACTTATAGTAGTCAAGATCTAGCTAAGTGATTAAAGCACTTAAAATACTAACAAATCTTGAATCCATCGTCTCATAAAATAGCAAAATGAAATAAAAATTATTTTTTAATAAATAATAAAAAAAGAAGATGTTATAGGGAGTGGGACCCACATGCCATATGGGCCCGTAGCCATTGGCTGCTGTGGCCTCAAAAAGTCACCAACTTGTTTCATAATTTCGTTCGAGCCAAAGTCCAAATTAAAATTAAATTCGCAATTTCATTTATTTTTAATAGTATATTTTTGCATTTTGGTGAATTCAAAGGGCATCGTACATTTCTCCGCAGCTCAACGGCCTTGACCCCTACTATATATTTATATGTATTTTTCTTTTCTTTTTTACATATAGTAGTAGTATCTAGTTCCATTTTAGTATTGATTAATTTTGATATACTTATGTGGTTTCAACATGTTCCGCACCGCAATTTGGCACTGACTTTTTTTCTAGTTTATTCTCTAACTAAATTTTTTATTACGCTAAACGACAAGCCTACTTTCATTGAATTTTATTACTTAGTTTTTTTCATTTTTTTTTTCAGGTGCCGTTTTGTCATTGGCCAAAATTAATACTACTATACCTCTATAAGGGATCGATGTGTTGAGAGAAAATTTGTTCTCGGAGATTAAATAATTTCCAAATGTTATGATGAAATAAAAGCGCTCCCACATCCAAGATAAGCAAATTTAATGTGCACATCGTTGATGTGGTAATGCCACGTATGTGATTTTTTTAATTAGGGTTGGGTTTTTTTAGTAATGTTTAATTTTTTTAGTAAGATTTAGTATTTGTGGTATATATTTACATTAAGTATGCCCATGGTGGACATTGTAGTATTGCTCTATAATGAAATTGACCTAAGCACCAAAAATATCTTGAAAGGATTTTTTTTTTTTTCCATAAATATATACTCTCACCCTCCATCTACAATTTTTAAGCACTCTTTTCTTATTCGGACGTCCCTCGGTTTTTGGAATTTTTTCTTTTTAGATAGTTGACCTAATATAAAAATTTTCATTTTATACTATAAATAAGGCACAAACTCTACTTTAACATTCATTTATCACAAAATATTAAACTTCATGTCCGAATTTTAGGTTTATGAATTATGATAATGGATGGAAGGAGTATTTGATAATGAAATACTTGTATATTAATATAATTATACGATTTGTTAGGATATTTAGGCATAGATTAGGCACCTCACCATACAATGCTAATATATAAAATATTTTAATATATACTCTCTTCGTCCAATATTTACTTTTTATTCTTATCATCATCAATATTTAGTTAAAAAAAACACTCATAGCCCCACAAACTTCACTCACATCACTTCCTTTTAATTATTAAATAACCACGCGTCCATTTATTCACTATAAAAAATAGTATACACCAACTTGGAATAACAAACCATATTTTTTATGGACGGAAGTAGGGTAACCGTTAAGTGAATGCGATATTTATTTCCCATATCAATAAATTAAAGGGGGTGTATTCAATTGGGATTTAGTTGAATTTTTTGGACTTTAAAAAGTATGTGGATTTAAAAAATCCATAGACTCCATGCAGAGTTTGACTGACTTTTTTATGGATTTAATAGATTCCATGCAGAGTTTGACTGATTTTTTTATGAATTTATATGGATTTTCATGGACTTGACAAGATTGTGTAATATATTTTTTTATTGATTTACATGGTATTTACATAGACTCTAGCGCTAGACTGTTGATGCAAGTGTATGAAACACAGTCGTATATAAAATAAATTTATTCAAATTGCTTAGATAAAATACCAAAAATACATTAGTTCAAAAAAAATATATATTATTATTCATCATTATTATTCTCATTTTCATTTTCATCACCGTTATATTTCGGCCTCATGACGTCGTTGTAGGAGGAGAGGCCGAGCTTGAGAATTTGGGCATAGTGTTGTTTTAGCTCCGCCATATATAATTGAACATAAGGGGAGGGGATCCTCTGCTGTGCTCATAAACAGTAGAGGGTGTTGTGCCTATTTCAAGCACAAAGTGATGCTATTTTCATTTATTTATTTATTTAAGAAGTAATTAATCAATATTCTATATTTTACATGTATTTATTGGGTTTTAAATTATTTATTTTTGTCAATAGACTTTTATAGGTAATCATTTGTTTTAAACTTTTAAGTTTAATTATTCATCATTAGGTTTATATACTTTTAAACTTGACCCAAATATTTACTTGCGATTAATAATTTTATAATTGTAAATTTCAGCATAATTATATATATAAAAAAATGGGAAAAAATGCTCAAAGTGCACAAATTTGTGCTTGAAATGGGCACTGCACCTTGTGTTGTGTTTATGTGCCCAAGAGGTGATCATTGCCCGAGCATGAGTTGAGATTCTTGAATGGAGGAGAATGTAGTACATATGGTGAGAATTGTTGTAGTAGATGAAGTGAAATGGATTGAAGAACAAATGTTTAATTTTTTTTTTCTTCCGGGGGTTTAATTGTTTTGGTCTCATGTATTTTAAAAATATCTTGTTTTGAGAAGAGATTTTGGAGAGTGAGATTTGTATATATTTTTGAAAGAGAATCAATTAAAATTCATGAAGTATTAAAGTCTATAAAATTGTTGAATACCTAAAGATTTTTTAAGACTTTTTAAAATCTATATTCAATACCTCAGGATTTTTAATGACTTTTAAAAATCTATATTGAATATCTCATAATTTTTAATGACTTTTAAAAATCCGAATTAAATACACCCAGATTTTGAAAGTCCAAAAACATCCTACACAATCTAAAACCAATACACCCCTACATTAATTAAATCAATTTCACATCGTTTTCTTCATAGTACATGGTCTGACCAAATATGTACTTGCATTTATAAGAAAACCTATGACGATCATTGAAACTTTCTCTAAGAAAATGATCGTCGTTGAAACTTGCATATCTATTGAAATTCATGATTTATTAATTTATTTGAATGATTCAAAATAAATTTATTATAGAGAGAATATTCATTTTGACTTATGAAATTAATTAGCCATCGCCAAATATAATTTAATTGGATTTTATCAAGTTGGAAATAGTTATAATCACAGGGGAAAAAAACTAATTAACTACCTACTTCGCAATAATTAATTATATATTTTACTTGCTCAAACATTGGACTTGGAATAAAAATGCAGTGGACACCGTACAGTTCAATTTCTATACATATTCTAAATTCATGCAGACGTCACACTGGAATCAAGATTTATATAATTAATGTAGTCCCTCCGTCCTCTATTTAGTGACCTTATTTTTTCAGCATATGTGACACGCGTTTCCATGCTTCTCGTTGATGAGTTTTAAAATAAATTTTTGAAGTATTCTTGTAGTATCCCATAAAAGAAAGAATACTTCAAAAAAATATGTTAAAATTCATCAACGATAAGCGTGGAAACGCGTGTTACACATGCTGAAAAAAGAAGGTCATTAAATAGAGGACTTATGTAGTAGTATTTTATTAAACTACAAGTGTTACATGTCGGTTGTCAAGGATATTTGTTGAATGAAAATTTCAGACCACTTAAGCTATAAGACTCCTAAAACTTTGGGTTCCTAATTATTTAATTTTATGTTTATTGGCCTTTATTTATTTGTCTTTAGTGAAAAGTAAGCTTATTTGATATGTGCTGTCACCTTCTTAAAGGCTGAGGGTGATGGAAATGATCTGTCATTAACCCCACTTGCATTGCTAATTACAATTTGCAATTGACTTAATTAGCAAATTGCTCTTAATTAACTTATAGTATATCTTCAAGTTTCATTTAATTATGTTAATCGGATTATAAAAAAATCACAAATAATATATGTGGGAATTTGTACAACATACGAATATATTTTGATGAGAAATTGTACTCTGAAAGAGAGATATTTACGCGTAGAGTGACGAGGTTTGTCTATTTCAAAAGCTGTAAATAAAATGTTGTTTTATCAAATGAAATTGATCGAGAGTCGCTATAAAGATGACAATTGCATAAATAGAACAACTATGAGAGAGTCAAAAACTTTTGAATGGTTAATATCTTTTTTCTTTTTTATCCGAAAAAGTAAAATATCGAAATTCTTAAACGGTTAATATCTACTACTTGGATTCTATATAGTATTTAATTTTGTTGTAAATGTACCATATTATCATTAAATATAGTATTAGAGAAATCAGTAGAAAAACATATCAATTACTCGGATAAGAGAAATACAGGAGAAAGAAAATTAAACTCCCTCCATTCACAATCAGTGGACACATTTTTTTTATTTTATCATTATTTTTTTCAGTTTGTTCATTATAATTTGGCATTTTGATTTTTAAACATAGATCCTATATAAAAAGTTTTTAATTTCCAGTTTAACGTTTACTCAATACAAAATTATTAAAACAAGTGCCTAAAAATTGGGTCGAATTATCACGGATGGAGAGATTATTAGAAAAGTAGAGCTATGAACTTGAGTGTTCAGTGTTGGTGAAAAAACAATGATATGCCTTAATGTGTGCCTTAAGAACTTCATAAACCGATCCAAAATTAAATTATCGAGAGGGTTAATCTACAACAAAAATCATCGGCATAATTTAAACATAAAATAACATATACTAGTAATAATATCTAGAAATTCTGACGACTATTGTGGGAGTTTTAGTGTACGCTCGCTCCAAGTAGATCCGATGCCCTAAAGACGCTCATACTAAAGAGGTTGATGGTACACATATTTTCGGTTATCAAATACTCCCTCTGTCCCACTTATAAATAGCCATTTGCCCTTTATAAATGGGACGGAGGGAATACTCCACACACTATATGGCCCCTACGGAGTATTAAGTATACATGTCGTTAGCAATCGTACCATCAATAATACCTATCACTAATTGGATTTGGGATTAATTTTTGTTTTAGCACGTGCTAGTTTCGGCACAATTGGTGCAATGTTTTATTAACCCACATCTATATATAAATTAGAGGCCTAATGTGGAATAAGTCGGGCTGCTAATATACTTAATTGGGCCCAACTTTGGGCCCACTTATATGAAATACTAATGTTCTTGGGCCCAAATGTAAGCTCATGATGAAAATTGAAATCGGTGGGAGCCGAATATCAGCCCTCGTTGGAGTTTCAGAATACGTAAGACCAAGACAAAACCGATTTTAGAGGCCCATACATATTGGATTTCTCTATTATATTTATTATCTTAAAAAATACACAATCACAGGACAATTTCTACCTCGTACGATGTCAATTATGTACATATTATACTAATATGAAAGAAAAATAATACTTAGTACTTATAGTTTTGGGCTATGTGCTTAAGTAAAGCCAATATTATTGGGCTAAGCCCACATTTATATTGAATTTTTGGCCCATTAAAGAATGCCAAAGGTTTGGTCCAAGTTATAATAAACATGATACAAGACACAATAAAATTTCCAATGCTATGGTCCAAGCTAAAAGGAAAAGAGAAGATGTGAGAAGAGAGGAGAAGCACGACTGGGTTTTTTCAATTTCCAAGTTTCGGAATTTCAATCTTAATAAATTTAATCTGTTAAAAATTTTGAAAATCCTAATTTAGTCTGCCTCCAGTCCACCTAGCCCTAGTTGACCCCTTCGCACTCATACTCTAAGTGGCGCCTTAGAATGATTTTTAGAACACTGAATTTAACTCATAACAATCATTATAACTTTCCCGGTTTACCATTTTTGAAACTTAATTGTATACTTGAGATTTGAAAGTCATATTTTTTACAATTGTAATTTGTTAAACAAGATCACAAGTAACTTCCAAAAAATTTACAATCTAAAAACACAATCCAAATTTACACTCTACCAATATTGTTGCACTCGACCGCAAAGTTTCCTTATTAACCGTCTTAAATTTGCGTTTGAATTCAATATTTTGAATCTAAAAAATTGTCACTATAGTAAGTAAAATTTAAAACCACCAAAACTCAATCAAGAAACATTTCAAATTTAATTTATGAAATCTAAATCGTTATAAATTGAATCTGTCCGTATTTATTAGTACTAAGGAATCTCATGTACTAAAAACACAATCCAAATTTCTATCATGGATCTGCAAAATGATGACATCACATGAATTAATTGCTCTTTTTTTTTTTTCTTCTTACCTCTTTTAAAATCCTCAAACATAATTCATGGTGGTGGTGCTTTAAAAATGAGTCACAGATCACAATAAATAGTCTTATTATTTTTACTGCATATCTGTTGGATTTTCTGAATAGTCAGGCAATTAAATATTTCAGGAGTATAATAATAAATGTTTTTTCAGTAAATACCAATAAATGTAAAAAAGAAAGTTGATGGCCATTGTGACCTATTGCTTACATCACTATATTCCAAATTTGTGGTTATTTTCTGGAAAAAAAAGTTACTTCTTGTTTTGCTTATTGAGGCAATCCAATGTAACATCTTAAGAATTGGTTTATATTTTGGTATTTTGAAGACCATTTTATTGTGCATTTTCATTTAATAGGATCTAATCTATTAAATATTGAGATTGAGATAAATAAATAGAGATTTCTATAATCGTACTTGAGCTGAATATAGTAATATAGTACTCCGTAGTACGCAGGATTCAACTAACCAATATAATATCTCACAATAAAATAAAACATCAAATTTGCCACATAGCAATAAATACCAAAACATTTATTTCTGTACTTATTTTGCTAACAAAATTAGATATACTACTAGTTAAACTTTTTTTTTTCCTTTCCCTAGAGTATTTTGAATTAATATGAGACGTTATCGTAACTTTTCTTATTGTCTAAAACAAAACGTTAAAATCTTGTCTTATTAATTTTTTTAAAAAAAATTCTTGTCCGAATAAGGCTCATATCACCTTACTCTATATTCTTGTTTTTCCCCCATTAGTAACTATAATAATTATTAATTTAAAATAATATTATCCCATATTTTTATCGTTAGTTCGAAAATACAATCTAGTCTATCTTTTATTGAGTTTTTGATAAAATTAAATTTAGCGATAAACAAGAAAAAGAAAAGTGATAACTGATAAGGAGTTGGGCAGAAAGTTAAAAGCAGGATATAATATAATTCATTTCTTATTTCTAATTTTCATTTTCAACATATACATACACACTTACATATGTATATACATACAACGTATATATAGAGAGAGAGAAAATCGGACGTATAAATTGGAGTGAGAGAGAGAAAAGAATACACAGCTAGTCTTTCATAATTTGCTCTTTTCTTTTCCCCCTTTCTACTAATTTTCTACTACTAACAACAGAGAGAAAGAGAAAGATGGAGGGTGGGGCTCCGCCGTCGGACACCGTGATGTCGGAAGCAGAGACGCAGCAGCACCACCAGCAGCCGCTGCCGCCGCAGCCTCCGATGGATCAAATACCGGCGACGTTCAGCCACGGCGGCCGATTTATCCAGTACAATATCTTCGGCAACATCTTCGAGGTCACTGCCAAGTACAAACCCCCAATCATGCCTATCGGGAAAGGAGCATACGGCATCGTTTGGTACCTAAATGTCCACTCTCCATTTCGTAGAATTACTATTTCGTTTTCCTCATTTATTAATTGCTTTTTTTAAAAAAAATTTATGCAAAAGCTCTGCTTTGAATGCCGAGACCAATGAGCATGTGGCGTTGAAGAAGATAGCAAATGCTTTCGACAACAAAATTGATGCGAAGAGGACTCTGCGTGAGATCAAGCTACTTCGGCACATGGATCATGAAAACGTTAGTTTCTTTTTCCTTTTTTTGAATGCGTGGATGAGTTTCCAGTTCTGTTGAGAATTCTTTTTGCCTGAATTTCCGGTTTCTGAATTGACTTCTTTTTAGGGTATTATTATTCAGCGAAGGAAGTAGTTCTGAGATAGATGTTCCGTACCTAAATTGTTTGGTGCAGAAATATTAATCTCGTGAAATTTATGAAATTAAATTATTTAGCCTAAAATAGAAACGGACATGTTTGGCATTTTTGATCGTATGAGTATGTTTTTTTTTGGCTTCTTGTTTCATTATATTAGAGCTTGGAAAGCTGGGGCAATGGGTTTGTTAGACTAATATGTTGTTGCAGCTGAAGTATTTTGGTTTTCGAAATTGTGGGAAACAAGTGGTACTTTTAGCTGCGGAATAGAAAGCAATCGTGTTAAATCTATGTCGTGTTGATCAATTCTTGCTTGACATAACTCAAGGAGTGAGTTAGAGGAAAAAACTATCAATACCGCTTTTCCTATAGCTAGTATACTTTTTAGGAGAAATTCTCATAATATGAAAATAGGGATAAAGTTTAGTAATATGTGCTATCCCATATTAAATGGAGCTCGATTAAGTTATAATCTTAAATATAAAGTGAGCTAGCTGGCCTCACTTTTTTGGTTGATGGAAAGATAAATACAGCGTGAGTACCTGATCTAAAGTTTTATGTTTGAGTAAGAATCCTGAGATTGAGGATAGATTAATTTTAGATGAATTGATGCAATATGGTCCATTTGAGATTATTTTCAAATGTGTGATTCTCAATTCGAGAGAAAGTTTTGGTACTGACTCCTGTAGGCTTTGTCCATTTGAGACGGGTTTAAAACTGATTTCGTCATGCTCATTTGAAATGTTAAGCAATTGACTATATATATTTATTTAAACTTGCATAACTTAGAATCCTAACCTTGGTTTCCATTTCTGGTATAAAAATTGTGCGTTTTCTTGAGAAAGCACTTTTAGCTCCATAATTACAAAAATGCTCTAGACTAATGACATGTAAAAGAAAGAAGGAAATATATCAATGTTGATGATAGGCCTGCATATCCGGAATGTATAATGTAATTCTTTAATATGATGCATATAGAGCAAAAATTGGACTGATGAATGGTGCTGAGTCTGCAACACTCGTAGCACAACTAATTGGCAATATTAGCTCCACACAATTTTTATTTAGGTAACTGCAATCTTCTTTAAGTTTGGCACTGACAGAATACTTCTGTCCATATAATCATATTATCTGTCATCAAGGAGAGATTTTAAAGAATTTAAGGTGGGTAGGTTACGTATACAAGTAATCAAATGCAAATCTTATTTGCAGGTGGTGGCTATCAGAGATATTATTCCACCGCCTCAAAGAAACGCATTTAATGATGTTTATATTGCATATGAACTTATGGACACTGATCTTCACCAAATCATTCGTTCTAATCAAGCTTTGTCAGAGGAGCATTGCCAGGTTATATTTAGTTTGAATAAATCTGCATATGATTACCATTGTTACTTAATTAGTCATTATTTTTCCACTCATAAATATGTCTACTAGTTCATAATGAAATTACAGCACTTGTGTGGCTCAGATTTCTCCCAACTACTTCTGTCCTTATCGAGCTTTAGTGTATTTTTGTTGGAAACTGATAACGTTGATTATCTTAAATCAGTACATCACACACACAAATAAAATCGCTAGATGTTGACATGCTGTTCATCACTTATCAGAACTTTTACGAAGAAAGTACAATGTCTAGATTTTATCCATCTTGCATAAATGTAAAACGAAAAAAAAGGAAAAGGGATAAAATGAAAGAAAAGGAAAGTTCAAGTTGCATTTACATTTACAAAAACGTCTCCTCGTCTTTATTAATTGAATATAATATATTCAATGTCTTGTTGAGCCTCTGAGTCTGCATGATTAATTATATATTCTTCTCTAAGTCATTGCTTTGTTGGAATATGCTTTCTCTATAATCTACCATTTACCCTTTTTGCCTTTCACAGCCAAAAGCTATAGCCACTTTTATGGTAATATATACCCTACCCCCTTGGATATTGTCTCCACACTCACATGGGGTAGAAATTAGAATAATATAAAATACACATATGTCAGTGTGGGGGACAATACACAAGGGGTAGGATATAGATTACCCACTTTTATCTATACAAGTTAAGCTTATTCCGCGCTCTGAGGGAGATATATTAACAGTTCTTGTACTTAAATCCTTTTCTGAGACTAATTACTTCCCTGTGGTTGTACAGTATTTCTTGTATCAGATTCTTCGAGGGTTGAAGTATATACATTCAGCAAATGTTCTCCATAGGGATTTAAAGCCTAGCAATCTACTTCTAAATGCAAATTGTGACCTAAAAATTTGTGATTTTGGATTGGCACGGGTCACGTCTGAAAGTGACTTCATGACAGAGTATGTCGTTACAAGGTGGTATCGGGCACCAGAGCTGTTGTTAAATTCATCTGACTACACTGCAGCTATTGATGTGTGGTCAGTTGGGTGCATTTTCATGGAATTGATGGATCGGAAGCCATTGTTTCCGGGCAGAGATCATGTAAACCAATTGCGTCTTTTAATCGAGGTATCTACTTTATTTTGTTGTCAAATTTAGGCTAGTGGAATTATAGTTGTCGTCTTTATATTATTACATTGCTCAGGTTAATATGACTAATTTCTATCCTGATTCTTGATGGCTCATTTATCAACCATTTAATATTTATTGTGGTGGAGGTATCAACTCTATTTTGATATCAAATTTAGCAAGAGGAATTATAGTTGTCGTGTTCATATTTATTACGTTGCTCCGGTTAATATAACTATTTTCTATTCGTACGACTCATTTAACAACCATTTTAATTACTATGTTCCTGAATATACAGAATAGGGCTATGTTAAACACTTGATGTATGGGCTATAAACAATACTTTGGATGCAGATATAGATGAATCTGGATATGTGAAATTGAAAAAATGGGTAAAACATTTTGTATTAAATTATTAATTTTACATATTATAATTAGACTAACAACGTGCATAAAGGACTTTGATGCAGTAATCCTACTTGCATGAATTCACAACAGTTAATCCATTGCCAGAGAAGAAGTTTTTTAAGTATAGGCAAAAAGATACTCCTTCCCGTTCAAGACGTTACACTTTATTATTTTATATTGCACATCGATTCAAAAATGTAACGTCTCGAACGGGACGGATGAAGTATCTCTTAGGCCTTTCTCATCATCATTGTCCTTATCGCCATATCCATAATAATAGTAATAAAAAAATGTGGTGGAAAGGAGGAGGGAGAATTGTTGGATGGCATTATTACAAAGAATCTACTCCCTGTAGGCTGTAGCTGGTCTTAGTACAAGATTGTTCCAGGCCAATTCTTTAATCCTGGATCTTAAAATTTCAACATATTTCCTCCACTACTGTATGGCTTGAACTTGCATCTGCTTGAACTGGCATCTGATGTTGGATTGAAGTTTTCTGTGTAGGCATTCTGTCTCTGTTTATCAACTAATCAGCTTTTTAGGCAAAGGACAATTGCTTAATATCGCCATTAACAGAAAACACCGATATTTCTGTAGAGTGGTAAAACTTGAGAGAGTTTTGTGCTTTAAACTAGGTTATCATAAACTTCTGAGTGAGTTTTGCTTTATCAGTTAATAACACCCTTCTAGAAAACATGATTATCTATTTCCCTTGCAGCTGATTGGCACGCCATCTGAAGCTGAGCTGGGATTGCTGAATGAAAATGCAAAAAAATACATTAGGCAACTCCCCCCTTATCGAAGACAATCATTCACCGACAAGTTTCCTCAAGTGCACCCCCTTGCCATTGATCTTGTGGAGAAGATGCTGACCTTTGACCCTAGACAAAGGATTACAGGTAACTTATATACACGAGAACTCTTCAGTAAACTTGTGTTGCATCTGGTGTTTTCAGGGCAAACATTCTTTAATTTGTTACAAGGACATTTAGCTTTTAGTTACTTTTGTCCTTCATGGGAAAATGGGATCCTATACAATCCTGTATGACATTAATGTTCAACTTTTTCTGGAAACTTTTAATGCCAAAAACACGATGTATGAATGCTAGTCCACTCTACAAATTTTCATTTGTATATGAACATCTTCCCTACCTAAATGTTCATCTATCTCATCAGTTGAGGATGCATTGGCACATCCGTACCTGAACTCGCTCCATGACATCAGCGACGAGCCAATTTGTATGAGTCCCTTCAACTTCGACTTCGAACAACATGCGTTGACAGAGGAGCAGATGAAGGAGCTCATCTACCGCGAGGCTCTTGCTTATAATCCCGAGTACCATCTGCCCATGTGAACAAATCATTAATATTGTTTGTGACATTGTTAAGTAGTGTGTTGTATGTGATAATGAACCAGTTTCCTGTACATAAGGGTCCATCTTAAAACCTTGATGGTTTTATTTATTTTAGAATATTGGCCAAAAATTCTTGAATTAGATAGTGGATAATTATCTGGACCGCGTTTGTCAGGATTTGGGGAAATGACATGTCGTGTTGGTGTTTGATCAATTTTTTATATTATTATTATTAAAAAATTTAGATATGCTCTTGCCAATTGGGATTTTCTGTTCCAAATTTAGTGTTCTAAATCGTAATATATATTAGTTTTTTGTATTTTTTTTTTAATAAATTTATTTTGTCATGATTTGATTGAATTTTATGATTATTTTTAAGGGTTCACTCATCCAATTAGGGTTTATAATTTTATATCATTTAATTTTACTTTTATTAGTTATATTAAGGTTGATAGATTCAAAATTAAGAGGCAAAAAATAAAATACCCAAAAATACATGATAAAATCAAATTTTGCCATGGAATATAAATAACACAAATTTACTCATATTTTGGTGGGTGGACAATAATACTCTTGCCCCACTCTCTTCCCTTCCTCTCTCCCAACCCAACCCAGCCTAGGCCCAGCCCCAGCCCGACCCGACCCGATCAATCCGGCCGGCCCAAAAAAATTTCCATTTTTTTTTCTCCTAAAATGTGCAAGTACACCGTACGTTTTTTATCATTTAGTACTGTTTACCCGGTAAGTGGTAAATAATAATGTCTATGTGTAACTATATTACGTAGTACGTTTTATATTCTACGAGTACTGTTAACCGGTAAGTGGTAAGTGGTAAATGGATAATATCAAATTGTAACTGATTACGCAGTACGTTTATGTTCAGTTAGTACTGTGTACCGGGCAGGTTGGGCCAACTGGGCCGGGCTGGGCTAGGCTACTACCAACCCTAAAGGGGAAGGAGGGACATTTTTGTCTTCCAAACTAAAATATGGGTAAAATTTAATTAAATTATATTTCAAAGCAAAATTGATTTTACAATGTGAAAGTGAGCAAAAAGGTGTATTATCTCCAAAACTAATGTATATAATTTTTTAAAAAAATTCAATTTTACTTATATTTGTCTATTATGATTATACGTAGTATTTTTTTTATATAAAAAACGACATAAAACTAATAAAATCAAATTTTGGGGATACGGTTGGAACACTGGGCGGTGTGTAGGCTATTATACGGTAACTGTAAGATTTCATCCATTGACAGCAAAAAATTTACGCATATGCTGCAAGAAGAATAACTCGGAAGATTTTTTTGAAGAGTTCCAACTTCAAGAATAAAACATGGGCTCTTCCCTCTATGTAAGCAGGCGCCTTTATTTTGGAGTCTTGGACACAAGCAAAATCCGCCTTGCTGAATCGGATCCACCTCCGTTCCATTCGGGTCGGACAAGACCCGAACCGTTAACCCACCCGAGCCTTTACGAACGGATAAGAAACGAAGCGGCAGTACTACAACAATCCCTCAATTCATTTCGTACCCCCAATTTCCATTTCACCGAAAATGGCGCAAGCAATAGCTACACCAGTACTGCCTTCTCTGTCTCTCTCATCTCCAATCCCACCTCTAACTCCTTCAAACCCTCTCTCGCCTTTCCGTCGTCCGCCGCTTTCCCCAAGGTAAAATGCGTCGAAGTTTTTCTCTCTTCGTGTTTACAAATTTGTTCTTCGGAGTATCGAGATGAACTGCGTGTGATTTGCTTGTTTTTTGTAGTTAGATTGGTGGATTGAGTATCAGATGCGCTCGTGTCGGTGGGGTTGAGATTCCGAACAACAAGAGAGTGGAGTACTCGTTGCAGTACATTCATGGAATAGGGCGCACCAGCGCTAGGCAGATTCTCAACGATCTCAGTTTTGAGAATAAATTGACGAAAGATTTCTCTGAAGAGGAGCTCACCACTTTGCGTGAGGAGGTCTCGAAATACATGATTGAAGGAGATCTCGTAAGTGTTTGATTGTTTATGTTTCTGATTTTGAAGTACTACACTTTGCTGTTGGGGGAAATTGGGAGTTAAGAATGAAAAGATGAGTCTTTTTGAAAGTATGCTTAGGTTTTTTTTGTAGTCCTTCTTCAGTCAATTATTTGATGAAGCTCCGTTTAGCGGAAATTGAAGGTAATTACATATACGTTCTGAGTAGATTAATTTGGTGTGTTAATTCTCTCAATTCCCATTTCGGATAATTGAGAAATTAATACATTAAGGGCTTGCTTGGTATGATGATGAATGGAATGAGGTGGAATGGAATGGAAGTAGAAATCATGTAGAAATTTGTACATCATTTCTATCTCCATTCCATTCCACCTCATTCCATTCCATCATACCAAGCACCACCTAAGGTGTTTTTGAAATATGAAGAGGTGCTTCGTGTCCAAAAGGTCCGATGTCCTCGAGGTGTTGAGGAAAGAGAAGTTGTATGCCAAATTCAAGAAGTGTGAATTTTGGTTGAGTCGAATTGGTTTTCTAGGACATGTAGTAATCTCAGACTGGGATTGCGGCTGACCCGGCAAAAGTGGAGACTGAGCAATTGGAAAGTGCCGACGACTGCCGCAGATATACAAAGTTTTCTTGTACCGGCGGGTTACTACTGAAGGTTTATTGAGGGATTTGCTAAGATAGCGGGATCACTCACTCAACTTACACGTAAAGGAGATCGTGGCTTTTGTGAAAAGATAGGATCCAATATTCTAGCTTCATCGGAAGAAATGGTGTCACCTTTTTGTGAATGGGCATCACAACTCGTCATCTATTATAAATAGATTCTCTACCATACATGCATTGCAGCACCATCTTCTTTCTTTCTTACTATATAGTCTCTAACTATTGAATAGTTTGCCGGAACATTGCTTCGTAAGTACAACAATTCGAGTTCGTGAACTGTTGTATCTTGGGGACATTTGTTGTACTTCGCTTGCACTAATAGCAGAGCAATTTGTCATACGGAAATAGAGTCTAGCTCTAACCTTAATTCTATTCATTTCTACATCTTTGATATATACCACACCTGACAGCATCACCTTATGTTGTAGTTTGATGTCCATTGTTTTTGAGTAGACAATCATGTTTTATGCAATCTCTTTGAACATCACTCATGCCTAAAGTATAGTTTCAAAGTTTGATATTTCTCTTTTATGCTTTGGTATTTACTGCCGTAATTTGTTTGGTGTGTTTCCACTATTGTTTGCATCTTGAAGTACATGAAACTGAATGCTCATTTCTTAATCCCTCATTACGGGATACAATTTTCACCATTTTCTTCGTTTCTCATTTTCATTTTCTATCAAAGAGAACACACCCTTAGATTAAAATGTAGAAATAGCAATTTGCGTCTTGTGATTGTTTTGCCATAACATAACCTTAGTCTTGATTTATATACGTTTTTCTCCTGAATACTATGATACACAATTGTACAATGTTGAGCTCGCTGAATCATGCAACACTCCAAACACTCAAAATCCTATGTTCCATGACTCTGGTTCTTCAATAATTTGAGCGAAAGATGGCGGTTTGGAATGTTATAAGCGAGGTTTGTTAATATATTTGTTGATTAACGATTTGCAGAGGAGAATTCAATGCGCTTGCAATAAGAAGGCTGAAGGAAATACAATGCTACCGTGGGGTGAGACACATTCAAGGGTTGCCGTGTAGAGGGCAGAGGACGAAGAACAACTGCAGAACCTTGAAGGGCAAAAGGGTGGCTATCCCAGGGAAGAAGAAGAAGTAAACTCTGTTATTCTTTGTAATTTTCAGAAGATGAGGACCCTCCATCTTATTTTGTACTCAAAACTAACGACTTGGAACCTTGAATACGATTCTATCAAAAAAAAAAATAATGTGAAATTGATATTTATCGCACTCATCATATTTTCTTTTCCTCCTCTTACGCTGTGATTTTGTGTATTTATTTATAATAGTTTTTATTTTTATTTTTATGCACCAAAGGTTATGCATTATTTGAAGTGCACCAAAGGTCATGCATTAATAGCATGTAATGATGATTTTTCTTGGAACTTCCAATTTCTACTTGGTTACACGTTAACACTGAAGAGTCATTTATTGAAAGTAATTATCGACGTGTTATACCTTTCGGATTTGGACCTCAGCGTGGCTATAACACACATTAGCTGCTGTGCTTATTCACTAAACCATGCTTTGTACAAGCACAACATCATGCAGCCCCGGTCCTGAGATTTCAGTGGCCCTAGGTGAAATTAAAAACGTGGGCCTCTATTCCTAAGAGTATTATGTTCGTTCTATTTAAGATGATACTCCGAATATTTTTTAAATAGTGTATGAAGTATAAAATAATAATAAAACGTATCATCTTAGATAGGGCTTATACTATATATATAATTTAAATGATCCCTACACATAATAAAATTATATATAATATTTATTATATTTTTATTTCAATTTGTTTAGACATGTAAATTTAGAAGTATCATTTTATTTGTAGAGAAATTTTACGCTTTCCTTATTGTTCTAAAAAATATTAGAAATCAAAATTGACAATGAGTCAAATCATTAAGAAATTATTCATGTGTGAAAAGATTTACTACTAATTGATTAACTTTAACATTTTAGTATGATTTTCTAACGAGGAAAGTACTCCATATATAATTGTTGATTCATTATTATTGGGGTTAATTAGCTATAATGTATAAAATATGTACACACACTCACACAGTGCTCATTATGTACTCTAATTCGTTATTTTTTCTTTATTTTTTATTTTCCTATTATTAATTGAAAAACCATTGAATGCGATATTCTACAAAGTAAAACTAAACTAAGTGGAATCCACGTGTAGGTATAGGTATAGTCTAACTTTATTGAGCCTTTATATCTTCTTTTTAAATAATTTTGGGCTTTATAATTTTTGATATAAACTTCTACATATGTATTAGAATTTTTTTTAGGGCCTCTCTAGGTCCTAGGCCCTAGACGGCTGCACCCCTGACTTAGGCCCAGGATCGGGCCTGACACCATGTGCCGTGTTTCTCTAGGTTGTCGATTGTTGTATGTATTCTGATAATATTTGTAATAAATTTGCTCTTTAAATTTGCATGATTAGTTTTTTTTGGAAAATCCACCTATTCTGAAAAGTATTATCCACCTATTATCAAGCCGGTTAAATCAATCAAGTATCATAAATATTTATGCGTGTAAATTTATCTAAACAATTACTCCCTCTTATTTTATATTAAATGTGATTTGACACTTATTTATTACCCCTCCTATTTTTTTTATAGTCGTCGTAGGTTTTCGCACACAAACTAATGAAGAAATTTCTTGGCCATAATAGCCTTATTTAATGGTGTAAGTTGCATTAATTCAGTGTTCTAAAAGTCACTAAACGCTAGTAGGACGTTGAGATGAGAATTAGCGTCTAGACGGGCTTCTAGCGGATTCTAGGCGGGCTAGGCGAATTTAAGCTATTACGCATATTTTTTTACTATTTTTGTACACAATGTCCTATAGTACAAAATATATAAACATGTGTTGTGGCCGTCCAGTGTCTAGGCGCCGCCTAGACGGCCGACTTAGCCGATTTTTAGAACACTGCATTAAGTACACAACTATTGTTTGGTGGGTAAGGAGAAAAAATTAATGAAATGCTTTTGAATAATAGAGGACAATTTTGGCATAACATCATAGAACGTCAATGAAATTATAAATACTTAAAAATACAAAACATCAATCAAAAAGAATGGGAGGGATTATTTTTTTAATTTAATGTCTTTTTGAATTTATCAAATCAAGACTCTCATTTTTCTTTGGTCACAGTTAAATAATGTATTACTGTAATATGTTTATTAATCAAATCTCATTATTTAGTATTTTAAGAAAATAAACAGAATTTGGTGAGCGTGTTATATCTGGTCTAATGAAAAGGCAAAGGCTAATTATTATATTAACCAAATTGAATAAATTCAAACAAATTATCACATCTACCATAAAAACAAATCTAATTAGCGATTTAAGCAAATGAATTTAATTTAAAAATATATATACGTAAAATCACATATAAAATAAAATAAAAACTAAAATTTTAAAGAAAGAAATAATATCACATCTGAGCAAATCTAATTAGTAATTTACGCAAATAAGTTTTGAGTTATATAGCATTGCACTAACCAATAGGATTTTGGATTGGATAGGTAAGTTGGGCAGAACCAAGAGAAGTTACTGAACACTTCGATAGCTTCTCTAGCATGTTTGGCTTTGGCGAAAAGCAAAAAAAGATAGGAGGCCTATGTAGTCCTGCCCACGGGCCGAGCCTGCCGGTTTCGGGCCCGGCCCGCGGGCTACGGGCCTGGCAGGGCTTGAACCTAGCCTGGCCCTTGTAGAAAGTGTAGGTTACGGGCTCGGCCTTAGGCCCGCGGTTCCGGGCCAGGCTGAAACCGTCGGGCCTAGGGCCGGCCCGCCGGGCCTGTGGCAAATTGGAATCCCTTGAAAAACAGAGCAATGCGCTGTTTTGAGCAAATGCTCTCGGCATTTTCACATTTAGCCGAAAATGTGATTTTTTTTTATTTTTTTTCTTTCAACTTTTTTTTACATTTTAAATTTTATTCTTTTATATTAATTAATTTAATGAATAGGAAATGTCAATTTGGCAAGTTTTTATGTATATTTTTATTTTTAAAAAAAATATTTAAATTACTCATTAAATTGTTAAAATGCATAACAATTGATCAATTTTGCATTATTAATGATAAAAATTACAACATTAAATTAAGCTCAATTTAATCACTTTGACAATTGAATAAGAACTTTTACATTTGACAAGAAAAATACTAAAAATTATAATAAGGGACTTGAACTAAATTTTATTTCTAAAATCAAGTTGCCTACGTATCCTCATATTAATAGAGGAATCAAAGTCGACGTAGTTCTTATTACAACACAACGGTTCCTATTCCCCACCCGATGTTGATGCCGATCGATCCGTCTCGGTGAAGGCTTCATCTTCGCTCTCATTCCGATCATCCCATTCCGGTTCTTGAGCTCTAAGGTCGGCCCTACACCAATCATCGAGCAACATGGTAGATTCAATATTTGCCGGTTTCATTGTTGATCTTCTTTGATCTAGCATAAGACCTCCGGTGCTAAAGGCTTGTTCAACGGATACGGTGGATGCCGGGACGGCAAATAACTCCTTCGCCATCATGGAGAGTATTGGGTACTCCACTCTCTTCGACCACCATTTCAACATGTCGATCGACGGACCACTATCTTCAACACCAAAAACAAAACGAGTTTACAAAAATATATCCAATTCACTATTACCTTAGCTCCTTGGATTATCATAGGTTCTATTTTGGTACATTCCTTGTATTTGTCTAACTAAAGGATCCATTGAGTCCATAGCAAAGGGAAAATCAAATAAAGGCATCATAGTAGAAGAAGAAGAAATATTGGTATTATCTTCATTACTACCATACTTTCTCCTATATTCATCAAAAAGTTCTATCAAAGTCCTATGTAGATCATCCTTCATATCTTGCACATTTGGAATATCAAAAAATATTTGTTCACCATCAATTACAACATTACTAAAGTCCATTTCCAAAACAGCATCATAATAAATCTCAAGCATTTGACAAAACACCTTCATATCTCCATTTAGGATCCAAACACTTAGCAATCAAGAATTTTTTGGAATCTCCCTAAAATACTTTAGCCATTTTTGAACCATAAAATAAATCACACCTTGCAAGTTTGGCCTATTAAAACAAGCCTTAAAAGACATGGCAATATACATGCAATGTTCCAACACTTTAACGGAAGTACAATAGTAAACACCCAATAATTGTTTAGTAGTCATATGAAAAACCTTCAATAATGCATATAAATCATAACATGCATCCCAATGACTCTCATTAAGAACTAATTGAACCGTGGAAAATTCTTTCCTAAAAAAATAACATAAATGACCCTTATACTCCATCGTACTATTAAGCATCTCATAAGTAGAATTCCAACGATAAGATACATCGGCTTTGAAACACGTATAAACAATATTCTTTGAACGATAATATTTTTGTCATTTTTTCCCTAATGTTTTTGATTTGTGTAAATATTTAACGGCATTTTTAATAGGAAGAACGGGCGTTTGAAAAATCTCATAAGCATCTTGGACACATAAATTCAAAATATGATAAATGCATCTAGAATGAAAGTATTTTCCATCAAAAGATGGTGCACATGCTTCAATGAGTTGAGGAATACTAGCCGTGTTCGCCGATGCATTATCAAAACCAACCGAAAAAACCTTATTAATCAAACCATATTCATTTAAAACGGTGATAATAATCAAAGTAATATTTTGAGCCATGTGAGGCTCTTCAAACTCCCTAAATGCAATCAAACGTTTTTGCAAAGTCCATTTGTAATCATCCCAATGACATGTAATTCCCATATAACTATGTATATTATATGCATCCGTCCAAACATCGGCACAAATAGAAACTTTATGACCCAAACGGTTCAAATATTTCATCAAATCTTTTTGTTTTTCCATGCATTGACGCCTAATCCTTTTTAGCATTTGAGTTCTAGCAACTTTAGAAGCATTTGGACCTAAGCCTTCTTTGTAGGATGCTTCATATGTTATTCTATCGGCATAACTAAAAGGTTGTTTCTCCATAGCACAATATCTAGCCATAACATCTTCGTATCGACCTTTATCAAAATTAAATAAAGAGTGCGTACCCGTCTCCGAAGATGAAGTGTTAACTTGAATTTGAGTTTGAGTATTAGACATTCCTAACTCACTCGGATGATTGTTTTCCATGTGCCTAGTCATAGTGCCGTTGCCTCCTTTTTCGATCCATTTGTAACGGGTTGTGCAATAGTTGCAATACGCAAGGAATCTCTTTCGACTATCGGCTAGAGGAGGTTCGCCTTCGATCTCCGGAGCATCAACAAGTCAAAAGTGTTTCTTGAAGATGTCGGACTTCGGTGCTTTCTTGGCCTTTGATGAAGGAGGAGGAGGAGGAGGAGGTTGATCGTCCTCGTGCTCGTCGTCGTCATGCTCTTCATCTTCGTTGTTGGTGGAGCCATGGAATTCGAATCCTTGGGTTTCCATCGTCCTCACCATCTCCTCAAAGGCTTCATCTTCTTGCTCTTAGGCTTGAAGTCTCGCATACTCTTCGGCTTGTAGTCGTTCGGCTACTTGCCTTGAGATTTCCTCCGCTATTTCCATCCTTCTTGATCTTTGAGTTTGTCGGCCTCCATCGCTTTGGGTTTCACCGACAATCTTGCCCTTACCTTTGTTTCCTTTGGAAGAAGACATTGTGTATGTGAAAGTAAAAGCTTGAGAGTTTGAGTAGAGAGAAAGAAAATGAGAGAGTGCAAAAATAGAGCTTGAGAGTTGAGACTTGAGAGAGTGCAAATAGAGCTTGAGAAAATGAGAGTGAGGAGAGCTTGCTTGAATCTTAGAACTTGTGACTTGAGAAATGAGAGCTTTAGAAGGCAAATTAGAGCATGAGAGTTGAGAGGTTAAGATGAAAATGGGTGTTTTGATCTTTATCTTGATGTATGGATTTATAGAGTAAGAGGAAGAGTGGAGAGAAGGGGGAGGGGCCAGCCAACGGCTAGGAGCCGTTGCAGCCAGCCCCAACCCATGCATGCAGCAGCAGGCGCGCAGAGCAGAGTGTTTCTTCCCGTTCGGCCCGCCGGGCCAGGCTCGGCCCGTCGGTCCTGAGCAGCCCGTCCGGCTCCAACGGCTATATCCAGCCTGTAGGTTCATTCCTTAGCCCGGCGGGCTGGCCCGCCGGTTAACCTAGGGGCCGCGGTTCAGACTTGCTTCGACCCTAGCCCGGCCCTTCTTCGACGGTCCCGGCATCGGTTCAGGCCCGTTGACCGGCAGGCTCGGGCCTGAACCGTTGACTTAGGGCTGGTTTAGGGCTCGGCCCTACGGGCCGAAAAGCCCAGGCACCTCTAGGCCTATGGTCGTGTGTAATATGGGTTATCTGGAGATGGCGCAACTTGGTGCTATTTGACGGGAAAGAGTGGGATGTTAGACGAATGGAAGACGAGATTAAGGGTCGGTTTTGGACGTGGTGCAAGTCGTTAGGAAAAGTGGATTGCCGAACTAGTTTCTCGGACTGGACTAAGAATAAGTTGAGTGTTACTTGGAATGTAACTTGATCTACCTCAGACGGTACTTCTTGTACCGTTTTCTTGATTAATAAATTATTTTTCCGATAAAAAAAAAAAGCATTGCACTAACCAAATCTTTTACTCCCTCTATCCCCCTTAATTGGCTACATTTGAGATTGTCATAAATATTAAGGAAGGAAAGAATATGTGGCTACAATCAATTCTAAGGAGATAGAATTAATTGTAACCACATATTCCTTGCCAAAAAAGGAAATGTAGCTAATAAATGGGACAAACTAAAATAGTAAACGTAATTATTTAAGGGGGATGGAGGGAGTATTATATACCAAAGTATATGATATGTCCTTCATTTGATGACATTCTTACTATAGTGGGACGTCCTTCATTTACTGAACATTTCCATTTTGAGACGTAGATCCCACAATCACTTTAAAACATTAACATTTTATCACTTTACTTTTTAACAATTTAACACTTTAATATTATTAAAAATATTAGATGAACCCATAATTATTCTACTTTAACACTTTAATTTATTAATGAATTATCACGTAAAATCTTATGCCCAAAATTTTGAGTCACTAAATAGAGGACGGAGGGAGTATGTTTATTCAAATCATAAATGAATAAAATTGAGAATTCATATATAGGATACAGAGTACTTTTAAAATTTAATCTAGTGCATGATGAAATTCAGGACTTACCCAAAATTAAATAATTGAGGGGACTATAATTTATAAAAAAAATCGATATAATATGACAGGCCCGTCTCAATCAATATTGAGACCCTGTGCTAATGATGAAATTAGGGCCTCAAATTTTAACTTGTTGAGTAATGTAAAAGAATGTAGGCCGGTTGGTTAAAGTGTTGGATGAAACTCTAAAATTTTTTGGAAAAAAAAAAAACAGAGAGAGAAGAGAAATAGACGGACAAATGCGAATACGAAGACTCGAAAATTGTAAAAGAAAAGGAAATGACGGTGGGAATAAAGATGAGAGAGAAGGGAATTCATTAAAAAATATATAAATAAATAAATAAATAAAATAAAAAATAATAATTGGGATGTCATAATTTTAAATTTGGGGCCCCGTGAAAGATTGGGCCCTGTTCTAGAGAACACTTTAGATGTGTTGAGAGCCGGACCTATGATATGAACATAAAATTTCGACGAAACATACGCTAATACATAGAGATTTTCTCGACCACCGTGGGGGCTTCAGCCTACGCTCGCCCCCACATAAGTCCACCACTGATCAAATCCAAAAGAATATATAATACAGAGTACCTTTGAATAAATAAAAAAAAAATTGCATCTAAAATTAAAGATGTTTGTGTGCGCCACTTACGTTTTGGCTTTTTTTTTTTTATTGATTTGTTTTATACACCTAAAAAATGGCTAATAGTATTATCACATTTACAAATTATATAAAAAATTAAACTTTGATTTGTTTTTACTATCTATTCCGATAAAAAACAAATCGAAATGTAACTTTATATAATTTTCGAATGTAATGATGTTATTAATAATTTTTGAAGTATTAAAATAATGATCAATTAAGAATAAGAAAAAATCACGATATAGTAACCAAAACGTGAATGATGTTGATGCCCATGAAAAGTGCAAACAATAGGTGACTAGTATATCATTTTTCTTTATCTCACTTATTATATTTTCGTTTTTTTGGAGTTTTTTTTCTCTCTCTTTTTTTTTTTAACATCATATCTCTCATATATTTTTTTTATGCACCAAAGATTATGCATAATAAGTTCATATTTGGTTTAAGTTTTTTTTTTGTATGGAAAGAGAATCAAGTAATTGATTCCATTACATTTTGTTTGATTTGAGTAAAAGGTTATCCATTTCCTTTAGTTGGGGTAACCAAATTCATTACATTGTTAACCCTCAAGATTGAGGAAAAACAAGAAGAAAGAAAACCCTCCTCACAAGTGACTCCCTTTCTACTATTGAACCAAACATTCAATAAAAATAATCATTATTATTATCATTCTCTTACTTGACTTGATTCAATTCTCTTTTCGTTACCCAATTTGAACCAAACGAGCATTAAGTATGTTCATTGTTGATGTGACAATGCATGTCGTAAATTTTTACCATTTAGGGTTGAATTTTTTTTAAATTTTTTTTTGGTAGGTTTATTATTTATAATTTTAATTAATTTATTTATTTATTATATTGTCACATTATCTGTGGGCAAGTGGCCCACGATAGCATTGTAGCATTACTGTAATAACTTGTAATGATGATTTTTTTTTGTAACTTTCAATTTGTAGTTGGTGATACGCCAGGAGTCATTTATTAAATGTATGTATATTATTTGAGGTTATAGTCTTGTTTGTTAAGTGTGCTGTATATGTTCTGATTTATATTTTATGATTATTATATTTGTAATAAACTTATTTATGTTACATATACAAAATGCAGCACCATGTGAAAATATATATATATATATTTGAGACGAAAAATAATACAGTATATTGTGGTTCTCTCAATGTGTAGGTGAAATTCTAATTTTTTTTTTAATGTTGGGCTTAAATTTTCAGATAATAGTTTGGCACATTTAATTATTAGTACTATTTGTAATGATTACCTTTATTGGGAAGCAGGGGACTCTAATTTGAGCCGCAAAATCAGTCAATTTCAATCGCACTCTTAATTGTTATTTTCAAAAAATATTACTCTCCGTCTCCGTCCCCGTCCCCGTCCCCGTCCCCGCTAAATAGTCCGGTTTGGTTTGGGCACATAGACCAAGGGGAGGTGTGATAAGGGATTCTAATGTGTTAATATAGATTAAAATTATGAGCACATAAAAAAAAAACTTCAAAATGGAGGAGCACATAAAAAAAAAATTATGAATTGAAGAATCAAGCACACATCAGACAAGTGAAACCAACAATCTAACGCCATCATCAATTACTAGATTTCAGCATAATGAACAACCAACTAAGTAAACCATCATCAACACCCATCGTCAATAGCATAATCCACATTAAATCCAACACTTAAAAAGCATAAACCAAGCAAATAGCATAATGAACAGGGTCTGGTCATTCAAGTTGGAGATCCCAGATCCGAATTCACCGAAGCTTGTTTTTTCATCTTCTCCAAGATGGAATACATTGCCTTCTCCCACTTGAGATAACCCTCCTCTTCCCAAGCAGGCTTTTCCTCCGCAGCTTTCTCATCCGGGTTAGAGCCGCTCAGCGCCGGGCGACGGCGGGGCAGGCTTAGATCCAACTGGATTTGAGCCGGAACTTCAAAAATTGTGGCTAGGGTTTTCTGTGTGTAAATCGAGGACGATTCATGGCCCGTTCTTTTCATCACGGCGGTCGGAACCCTGTGGAGAAAGCTAATCCATGGTATTTCATGGTGACGAAGGAGATCTAGGGTTTCAGAGAAGGGGAGAAGACGAGCGAGAGAGAAGAGTTTGTAGTGAGAGAGGGAAGAAATGAGGTAAAAATTGAGGGTAGGCAAAACAAATTTTTAGTCGGCCCAAATTATAAGTGGGCCACCACATAATTAGTGTTAATGTAAACGTAATAAAGGGGCCTGATTTGGTCCTTAATTTTTGCTATTTTTATAAAGTGAACTAATATATGGGACATACCAAAAATGAAAGGTAGACTATTTAGGTGGGACGGAGGGAGTATTAATGTTTATCTATGTAATTAAGACAAACACATATTTGGGAGGAGATCCCTGCCTACATAAACACATCACAAGGTGTAGACTGTAGTGCCCCTTTCAAACACAAAGTGATGCTATTATTATTTTTTTATTTTTTTAATCAGGAAAAATATTCATTGAAGCAAAATTGGTACCAGAGGTACCAACAAATTACAAAACGCTACTAACTTCAAGCCTGCACTAAACACATACGCGTCCAGCTGGTGTAGTTAGTATGTGAATTTGCATCGCCTCTAACAACAAGCCAACTCTAAAAATGACAATGCAACTCAACCTCAATATGTCTAAAATCTCAATTCTTTCCTTTAAAAAGAACCGAGTTGCGCCATCTCCACGTAATGCACGTCCACAAACAACTTAAAATAATTATCATTTAATTGATTAAGAAATAATTAATTAATACTCTTTTTTACATGTATTTATTTGAATTTAAATTATTTATTTTAATAATTAGACTTTTATAGTTGATCATTCTTTATTTCTTTAATTAATCATTTTAAGTAGGATTAATTATTCATAATTAGGTTTATATTTTACTTTTAAATTTGAACCAAATTTTTACTTATGATATAATAATTTCATGATTGTAATTTTCAGCACAATTAAGTATATAAAATAAATGAAAAAATGCTCGTATGACATAATTTTGTGCTTGAAAAGGGCAATATACCTTTTGCTGTATTTATGTGCACAACATGGGATCCCCTCCCCACATATGCTTCCTCCCATAGTCCCATTCCACATAAATGTGGTTTTAGGTCTCTTATAAATCTATTTTTTATATGCCGTTTCTAATGTTAATTGTCAAAATTACCCTCGTTAACTATCTACCATTGATTGAGTGGCAAGTCACAAATGAAAGAATAGGTGAGTTCAAGAATAAATTGATCAGAGTTCTTTTTTATGTTTTACACTAGATTAGTAAGCGTGCCATTAAAATAAATAATCATTAATTAGATCTGAGTTACTTTGGGTATAAACTATACGATGACGACATTTATAAAGAATGGAATGGATTGTTATTATTATTAGTATTTTTTAAGTAAAAGAGAATGCACTAAAATAAGACCCATTATTTAATTTAAGATTAATTGTGTATACTAAGTAATTGAAATCAAGAGAACTCCAAGAGAATCTTAATTTTAGCTGCATCGTGGGACTTGTTTCTCGCCATTTGAAGGCAAAAACAATTAGATTTAGATGACATTAAAACTACTAAAAACTATATATATATAAAATAGGATTTTTTTTGAAACGATATAAAATAGGATTTTTAAATACAAAAGGTAGAATATCACGTATACAATAAGATGCAGTAAATAATTAACCTATGTTTCCAATTCACCCCTTAATTACTAATTAGTTGTTGTTTAAATTCTACTGCCATTACCGCTAGCTAGGGAGATAATCAAAACACAGGCTTTTTTAATTTTTAGAGAGAGAGAGAGATCAGTGGGTCCATCTCCATCGGCAGAGTTTTCCGAGATTGTTGGGCGGCGGAGGATTCGGGTCGGATCCATCACGTGGCGGGTCGAGATCCACGGGCAAGAATTCCACGTCATCACAGCCGAACCTTGATTTCTTGAATCTCCTAACCAATGCTTCTTTCCCCTGAGAATATTCAATTTCAATTCACCAAACCAAAAAATGACCAAAAACTGCATATTTTAATTGTTTATATAATTATTAAAGAAAAATGGAGACCTGAATCTTAGCCCATTGAACCTCACAGACTTTCCTACTGTAGGTTTTCTTCCCATCACCGACATCTGTTGCATGCCACTTGTGACCGCAGAGAAGCTTCTGCATTTCAATGGCGGCATCAGCTGACGTCATGTTCACAAACGCATACCCCCGGTTGCCACGCTTCCTTTAATTAATTTTAGAGAGAGAGAGCGAGAGAGAGAGAGAGTTATCAATGCATGATCAAATAAAATTACTAATAAATTAAAAAAAAAAAAAAATAGACCTGAAATCAAAGGGGAGGTAGAAGAAATCAAAAGCGAGAGAGTGTTTTTAGCAGAAACCATCAAGAAACTTGAGCATGAAATCCCTCCTGCACAAAAATAGAAGCAAGGAATTAATTACTATCAAAAAAGGGATTAATAAATGAACACCAAAACCATCGACATCCACACTTATGGAAATATACACTCCATATTTATTAGCTAATTAAGGACTAAATTAATCATGAGCATTGAATAACTGAAGCTTGCATCCTTGAATTCATCACATAAATAGTTAAATATAATACAATTATATAAACACATAATTTAAAACAAACAAAACAAAACAAAAAAAGCCATTATCTAATCAACACATCACTCTCACTACAAGCATCTAGTCACAATATAAGCAAACCTAGCTGCAGACTAAGTTTAGTATTTATAACAGTTATATAGTATTTATTTTCATGAATTTAGTGGTCCCATTTTTTGCAAGATTGTCATTTGAAATGATAGAAACAGATAAACCACTCAATCATTCAGTATACCAACTAAACAAAAGTGGATTTGAAACCCTAAGGTACTATTTGGTGATTCATTCAAGTTGTGGAAAGGATAACTCATCTAAAGATGATCATGTGAATAGTGTCAAGATGAGCGGGTTCATAGTTCACTTTGGTAGCCAAAAAATTAAAGTAGGATGACATTATATTGTGTTGGTACAATATGGTTTAACTCTAGATGAAGGCTTAGATTTACCAAATTACCCTTATTAAATACCCCTACCGATTTCACTTTTTATCGTTGGGATTAAATAGTACACTTTATTATTTATTATTTATTACTCTGTATTATTATTATTATTATTATTATTATTATTATTGTTGTTGTTGAGTTATTATTTTTATTATTCTTGTTATTATTATAATTATTACTATTATTGTTATTATTTATTATTTTTATTATTATTACTATTATTGTTATTATTTATTATTTTTATTATTATTATTATTATTATTATTATTATTTTATTACGTTATTATTATTATTATTGAGTTATTATTTTTATTATTATTATTATTGTTATTATTATAATCATTACTATTATTGTTATTATTATTATTATTATTATTGAGTTATTATTATTATTGTTATTATTATAATTATTACTATTATTGTTATTATTTATTATTATTATTATTTTTATTATTATTATTATTATTATTATTATTATTATTATTATTCTTGTTATTATTATTTTATTATTATTATGATTATTATTATTATTGTTATTATTATTATTATTATTATTGTTATTATTATAATTATTACTATTATTGTTATTATTTATTATTATTATTATTATTATTATTATTTTATTACATTATTATTATTATTATTCTTGTTATTATTATAATTATTGCTATTACTGTTATTATTTATTATTATTATTATTATTATTATTATTATTATTTTATTACATTATTATTATTATTATTATTATTATTATTATTTATTAATATTATTATTATCATTATTATTATTATTTTAAATCGTATAAATACATAAGGGTAAAATGGTAAAAGAGAGAAAGTGTTGTGTTACTGTTCGAATGAGTTGAAGTCATCCGACCAAAAACGTCGGATGAGTTAACAAGCGAAACAGTAAAATAGCAGCGGGTTTGGGCTTCATCTCGGGCCCTCCAGTTTATTTCATTTCGGTACCAAACACTTAGATGAACCAAGATGATTCACCTCATCTTGGTTCATCCTATCCACCAACACCCTAAATGTATGTCCATTCTCCAAAATTAAACATAACCAACATTTTCAATAGTAAAATAGAAAAAGGAAAAAAAAAAATATTAGACTGATAAATATAAGATGATTGAGAAGAAAATCCACCTCAGCTGGTTCGGAATGTTCTTAATCATCAGAGTAGTCTTCGACGCCGGAGACGAATCGGTGTCGCCCGGGACCTTAAAAATGGCGGTTGCTGAGTTCTTACGCCTCCATTCTTCCTTCGGCTGCGGCGGTGGAGGAGGAGGAGGAGACTGGGTTGAGTGGCGAGGGTCCATAAAACTCCCCTGACCCTCACAAATCGGCGGCGCTACGGTGGCCATTGCCATGGCTGGTAAAATGAGTGTGTGCGGTGTGTAGTATGTGAAGTAGTAGAAGAGAGGCATAGGTGGAGGTGGAGGAAACATGGTGATCGAGAAAAGGGAGGAGCGAGAGAGAGAGAGAGAGAGAGAGAGATGGGTTTTGATAATAACTTAACTGCACCTCTAGGTATATATACTCTCTGTGCTAGATTTTCTGCAAATTGAAAAGGTTAAATTTTCTGCATTATTGACAAATACGAGTATAAATTAATTTGATAGTTCGAGTTTTTTTTAAGAGAAATAAATATTCCTTTTGTCTCTATAAATATTTGTGTCCAGTGACAAATTATATATACCAAGAAAAAATGACAAATTTACTATATGTATCCTTAATAATTACATAAAAAAATAAAAAAAAGTAAAGGATTTGCAATAATGACAAGGACAAATATGTAAATTCGATTGGCATAATTTTTGCAACGAATTCCAAATTGAGACACTAGTTCATCTCAAACACTTATTCGGAGATGGAGAAAAGAAATGCGTGAAATCAAATAGGAAGAGACTAGATGAGGAAGAGAGAAGAAACGACAGATGCTGAAAGGGGAGGATGAAAAATTTGATTTCTTTCCTTTACTTAATTTTTTCTTTCCTTTTCATTTATTCACAAAAGAAAAAGAAAAACTTGATTTTTCGGATGACATCCAAATTTCCGTTAGCTAAGGGTTTTTTTGTCCACTTTTATGTATGTTAGGGTGCTGGCAGCACCTAATGTTTCGTTAAGGGTATGCTCCCTCCGTCTTTTCTTGAATGACCCATTTTTTTTCGGCACGAGTTTTAAGAAGGAAGTGTTTAAGGTATAAAGTTTATTATGTTTAAGGAGGGAGTGTGGTTTGTGTATTTAGACATATTTTAAAACTAGAGCATCATAAATGCATAAAAACATATTGATGTCTGATCTTAAATGAAAGATCGTATTAAAATCTTTAATTTGGTATAAAAATTATAAAAACGGAGATCAAACGAGCAAGTTATGATAATTTAAAATTTTAAAATTTAAATTATATTGTGATACGTGCTGAGAGGTGAGTGAATGATGGAGTTTAATTAGAGAATATTAAGTGTAATAAGAGATTTACTAATTGTACCCTTATGTGGCTAATTATTTCCTTATATGGAAATGAGTCATTTATGGTGAGACGACCCAAAAAGTAAAGGAGGTCATTCAGGAAGAGACGGAAGGGTATTTGCTTCGACATGACAACGTTGAGAGGTATATCCCGTGAAAGAAAAAAATATAAAAATTATTTTAAAACTCATCATCAAGACGCTCGAAAACGCTTGAAAAAATTACTGAAAAAAACATAACAATTTAAAAATGACGGAGGTAGTACTTTTACATATATTTATTAGGACTAAATCATGAGCATTTAGTAACATATGAAGCATGCATACATCCATACATACACATTAATTAATTAATGAAATGAAAAGAAAGAGATATTGTTATAAAGTACCATTAATTAATGCAGATAAATACAAATTTTAAAGATTACCTTTCTAATGCTCAAAATCAGTAGCTGCACAACAAGAGTTGCAGAAAGCTTATTTTTAAAAGATTACCTTTCTAATACTCAAAATCAATCTCCGTCACAGATAAAATAAAACAAGCAGTCGGCTCAGTTGCCTCTCTGCAACTCTAGTATGTATGTATAGAATAAAAATAGAATACTATAATTAATGTAAAGTAAAAGTGGATGTGAAATGTTACTTCTATTTTTCATTATTCACTCACACTATATTATTTTAATTAATCTTGCAACACTATTCAAAGTTACTACGAGTACTACATGTCTACATACTTCCAACATTTCTATATATATTATCTCAAAAACAAAAACACAAAAACATTTATATATATATATAGATATATATATATATAGAGAGATGAGTGGGCCCATTGGCAGAGTGATGACTGATGAGATTGATGGGTAGGGATGGCAGTCGGGTATGGTGGGCGCGGATAGTTGATATCCATACTCATATCCGCGAACAAATCTGATACCCATACCCGTATCCGCTACCTGTGACGGGTACCATCCATTATCCATACCCGCTACCCGCGGGTACCTGCTACCCATCGGGTACCCGCGTACCTGCCACCCGTCACCCATCGGGTATCCGCGAACCCGCCACCCATCGGTATCCGCGAACCCGCCACCTGTCGGGTACCTGCAAACCTGCGACCAAAATTCACAAATCACAAATTTAAATCAATATCCAAATTCACAAATCACAATTAATATCTAAAATACAAATTCACAAAACACGATTAATATCCAAATTTAAAAACACA
Source organism: Mentha longifolia (assembly GCA_001642375.2). Classification (NCBI taxonomy): domain Eukaryota; kingdom Viridiplantae; phylum Streptophyta; class Magnoliopsida; order Lamiales; family Lamiaceae; genus Mentha; species Mentha longifolia. Next base: position 4,632,467 of record CM038114.1, on the reverse strand, counting down.
AATCAAATCCACAAAGTTCAAAATTCACTAAAAAAATCTATATTTATTAATATAAAAATAATTAAATAATATATGGGTAATTTGCGGGTAATACCCTCGGGTATTTTAGCGGGTAATTTGCGGGTAATACCCGCGGGTATCTTAGCGGATATTTTTAGCTGGTATACGGGTTTCGCGGATATGGATAGTAACCAGGGGCGGACCCATGCATGGGCTATGGGGAGCATTGGCTCCCCCAAAGATTTTTTTTTTTTTTAATTTTTAGAATTGATTTTTTTTGAATTTGTGGAAGTTTTTTTATTACGGCTCCCCCATCTTGCTGCCACTCTGCAGCGAAAAAACAAAATTGAGATGGTAGAATTGGGATAGAAAAATATATTGATCATTGGTGAGAAGAGAAACCAGTTAGGAGCTCCCCCAAATATTATATGCTGGGTCCGCCACTGATAGTAACTATCCATACCCATACCCGCAAACTAAATAGGTAGTAAATCGTACCTATACACATACCTGTGGGTATCAAATCGCCTCATACCCGCACCTAATAGAGTTGGGTATCCGTGGGTATCAGGTACCCGTAGATAAATTGCCATCCCTATTGATGGGTGGCGGAGGATTTGGGTCGGATCCATAAAGTGCATTATTAACGAATATGGTTAATAATAGTAATACTGTACATAGTTAAATTAAATACAATTAATTGAGAATTAGTAAAAAAAAATGGAGGTAGCTTAGATTTCCTTTATCGGCCTAATGCAACGTACAAACTGTAACCTACCTACTCCAATTATTTAACCTATCTGTTACGAAGATTTACCTATTTCAGGTAAATTTTAACGATCTGTTTCAATTGACAACCTATCTACTAAATTTTTTAAGGTATTTACAATAATTCTTAACCTATCTACTACAAATCAACCTACATTCTAAAATAAGTAGTATTTGAAACATCCGATTGCTTATTTTCAATTTCGTTCTAATTGTATTTAATTTTTTCATGGTTTGGTCTTTGAATATTAGTGCTATTCTTCATCTTTTTTCATGTTTTTTTATTCATGCGTCGAAATTGTCATGTGAATTATTTAAGTAGCATTAAATAGTATGGATTAGATTAGCCACCATATTGCCTAGCTATCTCCTCCCCGAATAAGTGTCATAACTCTTTTAAAATTTTGTCAAATAAGTGTACTATCATACTTTTCTAGATACTAGCAGGGATTACGTGCGTTGCACGTATAACTTTTTATTTTACCTAAAATATTATTTTGAATAGTAATATACTTAAAATTAAAAAAAGAATCTTCAAAGTTTAAAATAATATTGATTATGAATTATAAATTTTAACATAATATTAGCAAACTGATGTAAATAGAAGGCAAAAGATAAACCAAACCATGTATAAGAAAAAATTATCTTTTGTAAAAAACTTTAAAAAATCATATGACAATGATCATTATAATTATGATAAATCAATCAAATTAAATAAACCTTAAATAAAGAAAAGTAAGAACACATATCATATTATTCAATTGGACAGATGTATGAATGTAAATATATAGCAATCATCAATGAATTATAAATTACCTTGAATCAAAACAACTTCGAGTATTATGTCGACGAAGTTGTACCAATAAAAATAGAGTTCTATAAATATTACTAATACTTTGGAAGTTTGATAAAAGTAATAATATGAAAAGACATTTTTATAATCATAATGTCTCTCTTTCTAATTATAGTAGTGGTTCTTGTAGTAAATACATTTACCTTTAAATTGAATAAATAAGAACATGACAAATTCAAATTAAATTGAGTTACTCTTACTCCTTAAAGAAACTTATAGTCCTCATAATTTTTTTATTTGTAAATACAATTCTCATTAAAGATATATAAATATATATTTAAGATTTTGAGGATCATGCTGGGCTACGATGAATTTTAATGTGCAGTAAAAATAGTCTTCTTACATGAAAAAAATAGAATTTAATTTTATAAAATTTAATCTTCTTCTTCTTGTAGATGAATACCAATTTGTGTGGATGATAATAATAATGAAAGTATAACACTATTGATATTATCCTAAATATATTTTAATACGGAGTATTAAATTTTCTGAAGTTTTATAATTATAGTATGCATGTGCCATAATAAGGACATAAGAGATGACGAAGCGCATCTCAGTTGGTAAGACGTTTCCCCTCCAACAAAGAGATTGGGGGTTCGAGTCACCCCGGGTGCGTGTGTGTAAGTGTGTTGTGTTTGCCTAATAGTTTCGTATCTTTTCAAAAATGTAATTAAAAAACACATTTTACAAACCAACTAATTTAGTTTTTTTTTTTTTTTAATTACTTTCACATGCAAAAAGGAGGGCATGCAATATTTACATAAACATTTAAACACAAAACCAAATATTGTTAATGCTACTTAAACTAAAACGTTATGGCCATAAGTGTAAATATTATCTATGTCTCTTTCTATTTTCAATTTTCCCAACCCTTCTTTTTCCCAATGCATATGACTTGCCTTAGCACAATCAGATGGCCATTTATAGTCGCGTATCATTGTATTTTAAATTAAATTGGTATGATATTTTGTACTTTATCATCTAATTATCAAACTTCAAAGCATAAGACATCTATTATTCTTCTGTATTATGCATTTCTAATTACATATATTGGTCCATAACCTTCGATGTATCATTTTACGTATTTTTTCCTTAAAAATTAAATATCTGACTCTGAAACAAAGTGCAAAGGACGGAGACCCTAACCAATTTTCCAATTTCAATAATTTTAGAAAAAAGCATTTTAAGTTCTATATACTGCTAAAAAGGGAAAAAAAATCATTAAGCAAATTTAGATATTATACTGTACAAATTAGTATTATTTGATTGTATCATACAACACATCTAATATAAAATATATTATAATATATATATATATATAGAAGGAATATTATAATATATTATGAAATAACGAATAATTTATAGTATTAATTAACTTGGATAGAGTTCTATTACTATAATACTTCTTAAAATAATTATATAATATATTACACTATTGCCCTTATTATTAAATATATAATAGGGACAAAATAGGTAAACCAAATTTTATAAAATAAGACACTTTTATAATAGGGTATAGAAAAATTAGACTTAACTACCAAATTTACCCATAATGATTATTTTTTTTTTACTTTTTCAATTTTCTATATACACCATAATAATTAGGGGTAAATCAAGTAATTTCACCTAGTTTCTTGATTTGCGTGTGTTGATAGCTTGTGACTTAGTGAGTATATATCTTGGCTAATATATTTACATCATTACTAATAATTTCATTTTTTCTTGGAATTCTAATTTACAGATATCAATCGAATCAAATATCACTCAACAATATTTCAAAGTACTAACATTTACTCATTATTTTCAATTTAAATGTCGTTTTAATTTTTATTTTTTTTCATAATTACCCTTAAGTACTACTCTACCATTAATTACTACTCCTAAAATTATCATTTCGACTTTTCATCTATTTTGACGAGCCCTCCTTTCAATCTATTAATTGTCATTGAAGTGGTTAATTTGGATAGTTTTTTTTTATTAATATATGTGCTAGAGCTTAGGACTATACCTAATTTAAATGGGAGGAAGTATATTACGTAGTATGAATAAGAACTTATTAGGGCAAATAGGTATTAAAAGTTGAAAGCATGCATGATAATAACATCTAATAAATTGTTTCTAATTCCATTCTTCCGATTAATTTTCAATAAAAGCATCCACGCCAAAAAAAAAAAAAAAAAAAAAGAAAGAAAGAAAATACTTGAAGTACATACTCTCACTATTAAAAGTAGGAGTCTTGATTTTACAAAGGTGGGAATTTTGATATCAACTAAAACACATAACAACCTATGTTTCCAATTCACCCCAGCTTGATTCTTAATTTCTTGTACTAATTAATACTACTAAAACTACAAATACACTACCGGTGGGGAGATAATCAAAACACGGGCTTCCTTCATTCTTCACTACAACAACAACAACATTGCTAGAGAGAGAGAGAGAGAGAGATCAGAAGGGCGGGGAGCAGAGTCCACCGATGTTCAGGGGCGGAGGAGGGTTCGGGTCGGACCCGTCACGCGGCGGGTCGAGAACTACAGGTAAGAACTCCACGTCATCACACTTGAAGCTCGATTTCTGGAACCTTCGAACCAGTGCTTCTTTGCCCTGAAAAAAAATATTTTAACTAATTTAAAAAATAATAATAAAAAAAAAATACCAGATATGGAAGAAGAGGGAGTTGAGGTTGTTGAATCGACCTGAATCCTGGCCCACGTCGTCTCACAAACTTTTCTACTGTATACATTACCACCGTCTCTATACTTGGATCGCCATTTGAAGTTGTCGAGAACCTTCATCATTTTCATGGCGGCGTCCGAGTTTGTGCAGTTGACGAAGGCATATCCCAGGTTGCCCCGCTTCCTTTTGTAGAGAGAGAGAGAGAGAGAGAGAGGGTTAATTACTTAATTTGAGTGGAAACACAAAAGAATGAAATAAGTTGGAAGAAAAGTTAAAGAAAATACCTGAAATCAAAAGGGAGGTAAAAGAAATCGTATTCAAGAGAGTGAATTTTGCATTTATCATCAAGAAACTTGAGCATGTCTTCCCTCCTACACAAACCCAGAAAACTAAGAAATTTAATTTATGTTACACCAAAAATAGCATTAATAAATGAACAAGACAGTGTTTGACATGCATATTTCTGGAAATATGTTTGTTAGGACTAAATCATGAGCATTGAATTACATAAAGCTTGCATAACTCCATTAATGGATGCCATTGCTGATGAAGATGCAAAAACCCAAAAATTAAAAAAATTAAATAAATAAATAAATAAAACACAATAAATGCAAATAAATCCAAAATTGTAAAGATTGCACAACAGTTGCAGAAATACTACTCTTGCTGCTGCTGCTATCAGGACTTACTATATATACAAGCAGTGTGTGAAGATACAACGTAGGAGGAGACAAAAACATGCATTCCCCATTATTTTTGCAGAGATCCCTATACAAAATCTCTTTTTTGCAGGCTTTGTTTCTGTGTTTACTTTTTTCAAGTGAAGAACCGGTGAATAAAACAAAACGGCAAAAGGGGCTGATTTGAGTTCAAAACCCTAATTCATACTAAGCTCAATTTAAATTGAAACAATAAAACACTTTTTTAATTAGGGTTAAATTGAAAAGGATAAAATCACAGATAAAGAGGAGATGAAAGAGAAGAATCTGTGCCTTAGTTGGTTAGGAATGTTCCTTATCATGATCGTAGTCTTGGCCTTGGGAGTCGGAGGCGAAGCGGCGGCTCCTGCTTCGGCGGAAACCTTCAAATCGCTGTTTTCCGACGTCTTAGGCCGCCATTCTAGCTTCGTAGGCGGCGGAGGAGGATGAGAATGAGTACACGACCGTATTGCTCCTCGGATTCTGAGGCGAGGTGGCAGCAACTGGTTACGGCGGCTTTTTCTGAAGAAATCAAGGCGAGGGCTTTTTCGCCTTTCACCTCGCTTCACGACGGCGCTCTCCACCGCAGGGTCCTGCTCCAGTTTCTCTGGCTCCGGCGGCGCTAGGGAGTCTGTCGCCTTCGCCGGGAAAGTGATCGCGTAGAGGGGCGGCGGACCCTGCGCGTAGTGTGGGAGAAGGTTGTAGCTTGGCTGAGGGTGGTAGCACATCAGGTGCGGCGGCGTTGGTTTTGAGAGAGCTTGGGAAGGCAGAGACGGAGGAAATGTCGGAGGCGGAGGCGTTGGCCGCCATTCCTCCGCTTTTGGGTTAAGCGGTTTCCGGAGCTTGCACATGGTGAAGTGATAGAGAGAGAGAGAGAGAGAGAGAGAGAGAGAGAGAAGTGATAGTGAAACAGCGAATGTTTTCTTCACTCTGTTATACAGTATATATATACTAATATATAGCCTAATAATTGTGATTTGATGTATTTTTTAATTGAATTTATATTTTTAATCTATTTATTTATGCGTAAGTGAGGGCAAAGAAATACTAGTACTAAAGATATACTCCTACTTTATCTAAAAAAAAAGATATTACTCCTACTACTACTGATAATAATACTAATAATAATCATAATAATAATAATACATTATTATATCATAAGAATGATTAATTAAGGAGCTCAAAACCAAATTAGTACGTATATTTAGAATAAGACAAAATTAGAACCTGCGATGGCGACAGAGTATATACACATCAGTTGCAGCCTTATCCACAAACATTGTACTACCTGCCTTCTGTCTCATCTCATGCTAATTATACACATATTAAAATATTAATTTATATAATTATGACTCTTAACTGATATATACTACCTGTGTCCCATTATATTAAAGCTAATTTAACTTGCACAGAAACCAAGTAATGAGAGAATATGTGACTATAATTAATTCTAAGGAGAGAGAGTTAATTGTAGCCAATTATTTTTGACATTTTAGAAAATAACTCTAATATAATGGGACGGACCAAAATAGAAATAAGCTCTAATATAACGGGATGGAGGTAGTATTTACTTGTTTTTCTTTAATCTTTATCTAAGCTTATAGATTATACATTTGATTGTACAGTTTATAACTTATAAGTAACTACCATTTCAAATAAATATTTCTTTCAATTAATGTGAATTTTTTGGTGCGGTTTCCTAGATGGAAGAAAGATTTTCCCTATAATAATAAAGGCCAAAATATTACTGTACTACCTTAAGACATTTATATGACAATGTTCTGACTCGGTTTTCTTTTTTATAATTTTTTTTAGCTAATCTATCATATTACAAGATAAAATCACGAGCTCCAAAAAAAGAAAAAAAAAAAGGTAAGCCTCAGATAAATCTTGAATTTCAAGAAAACTACAAATATATTGCACCGGCCCAAAAAAAAAAAATCATGTCAAAACTTCAAAGTTGATCACCAGAATCCCCAAAAAAAAGGTGACAAACTTTTGTTATTTTTCAAAAACATTTGGAATTTTCCTAAACTCCATTTTTCCTCATAAATTCCAAGACTTGTGCTTTTCCCATCTTGCATCAAAGCTCAATGTCTGCACCCTGTACAAGAGAACAAGAACCCATGTTTTTTCCCTTCTATTTCTGGTAATGAATCTCCATCACTTTTCCTCTCACATTTAGACATATCGTCGAACACATGGAAGGCTTTCTCTGTCCCCTCCTTGTTTCTCTCTCTAAGAAGCAAGATCTACTGCCCCATTAAGAGGCGTTTGACCCGCAAATTTGTTTCTGAGCATCAGATTCTTGCCTGTATGTGTGTTTGATCTGACTGTTTCCTTTTTAAGCTTAAACACCTATCTGGAAAACTGGTGCTGCAAAAGGAAATCATCGAAAATATTTGCAGGAAAGAAGCAAGAAAAAGTTAGTGTTTTGAGGCGGAATATGCGTTGTTTAATCACGAGCTAGGTCTGATTAAATAGGATGTTTAATTTATGAAAGTTTCGATTATCACGAGATTTTTCATGATCTTTTACTTGGCTTTGCAAGTTAACTGATTTATATACTCTTCGTTCGTTTCATACTATCATCCAATTATTATTATTGGAGAGGGAGAGAGGGAGGGAGAGGGTATTATCAAATTCTGCCCTAAAAAGTAAAAATATTTGAAATAGGAAGCGTTAAGCATGATTTTAACAAGCTTATTTAATTGATGAATTCAACTGAATACTTAAATTTAATGTAACCGCAATTTTCTATTTCAGGAAAAACTAAACTTGCTTAAAAAGTCGGTCATCTTTTCCCAAATTGGTGTCCCAAATTTTAATTTTTACTAATTCTATATTAATGGTTATAAAAATAAAAATATTATAATATAATAAATCATAATAGATATTTATAAGAAAAAATATTTTTTTATAATTATATAATTAGTTTTTATTTTATCAACTCTATTACAGTAATAAAAGTGAAATTAAATGTTAAAACTAATTATATGTGTTTGGTAGGCTGAAAATACTAGGATATAACCAGGATAGAATAAAGTGTCTTGGTTAATCATATGTTTGGTAGACCAGAAACACAATTTAAGGGGCCCGTGATATATTGAAAGGCCCGATCAAATTCACTGTCTTTCTACGAAATAAAATCTTGGACCTCCCCCTTTTTAGATTTCTGGTTTACCTACCCCCATTTTACTATTCTTCTCAGAAATAATTTTTTATCCCCCTTATTCTACCAAACAAGCACTAGCATTCACAATTTGGCTGCACCAGAGCCCTTTGAGGGCTCTGATTATTTTATTATTAATAATTATTTAATTTTCTAATTTTTTAATTAAACATAAATTTAAATTAATACGAGATATTTGGATAATTTGGATCCGTCATTTGATTTTATTATTATAAATTATTTAATTATTAATTTTTTTTATAAATAAACACAAATTTCAATTAATACGAGATATGAAAATGTGATGAATGAATTGTGATATTTATAGAAAAAAAATAAGAAAATAATAAAAAATATATAATCCCGGGTCAACGGTCGTCGACCAATGGGAGACTGCCATGTGGCGGGCACGGAAGAGGGTTGGAGGGCGCGTTTCCGCCCGTAGGCTCGAGCCCTCCGAGGGCGCCAGCGGTAGAGCCCGGGCGCAGGCGGACCGGAGGCTGAGGTGGCAGCGGGCGGGAGGGCGCTGAATTTGCTGCTGCGAGTGCTCTAATAGGGATGGGTGAACAATTGAAAATAATTATAAAATTAAACTAAATCATTATAAAATAAATTTATTGAAATAAAAAGTATAAAATTAGTGAAAATTAAATTTTGAAATATCATTGGGACACTATTTTGGGGATAGAGGATTCTAAGTCATCCGTCTCTCTTCATTAGTCTCATAAATTGAATATATATAAAGTACTACCTCCATATCAACTAATTATAGACATTTACTGTAGATCCAAAAATCAAGAGAGTGGGGAATATGTGGCTGTAATTAATTATGAGGAGAGAGAGTTAATTGTAGCCAAGTATTTTTTGTCATTTTAGGAAATGTGTCTAATTATTTAGACGGACCAAAACATAATACGTGTCTAATTATATGAGATGGAGGTAGTATAAAATAATAAAATAAGAACGATAAAAAGAGACATATGTATATGTAGTATTTCAACTGAAAATGAATCTTTATATCCTAAAAAAACACAGAAAATGGACAGCCCATAAATACTTTGTGTGAAACCCTAACCGAAACAATGATTTCATTTGGGCCGATCCAGCCCAGTACAAACCCGATTATTGAGTACGGCCCGGCCCAGGATATATCTGATATTCCAATTCGTGTATTTAATTTTCCCTGCCTTAAATTTTTATTTCCAACTTACTGCAAAATTAAGCTCATTGAACTCCTAAAATAAACAAGGGCACAGAAATTTAATTTGCTACTGCCTCCGACCATAAAAATTATGTCTGGAAAAATCCAGCACGAATTTTAATTAAAACAAAATAGTTGATAAGATGAGGTTTTAAATTATGAATAGTGAATGAGTTTTGTGGGCTAGGTCGAAAAAGAAATTAGCTACAGTTTCGTGAGCAAATTGGAGTATTTGTATTAATCTGAATTGATATCCTTCATTAATAAATCAAATTGTACGAGCTCTATAGAAAAATGTAAGCAGTTTCGACCTGAGATCCATTGTTAGCGTGTAATATGTACCAACCAAATCAATATACATTAAATCCAATTTTATTGGTGTATACATATATATAAATGATATGCTAGTCACCTCCCGTAAGCACTTTTAGTGGGCACCACGTACGTTTTGATCATGTATGTATGTGTCTCCTATACGCTGACTTAATGCTTAATGATCATGGTTGAGTTCTGTCCTCGTAATGAGAATATTATGTTAGGTATGAAAACTCCTTTTGCCTAACTGCCCTTTGAAATACCAACTTATATGCATATTATTTTATTTTTAATTGTTCTTTTCCTCGGAATTCAATTCAATGTATAACTTGTTTCAATCCAAGGCCATAACGTGGAGGATAATCGATAGGAATTGAAATGTACATAAGATGTCGTTTTTAGATGAGGATGTTGCGTTGAAAGATCGTTGGTCCTTAATTGGACATTTTCATTCAAATTTAGGCCTAAAAAAAGTGTTTTAATCTATAAATGTGTGACAGATTGGAGCTTCAGACAAATTCATATGCTCCTTCAATTCAAAAGGAAGACGCAATTCCTTTTTCTTTTTTTCTTTTTTCTTTTTGCAATTGGAGCAAAGTTGGAGCTTTTTGTCTTGTTTAATGTGGATGAGATTTGTGAATAGTGATTGGCTTTTTTAGTTGGCACGGATGATTGTAGGAAAGCAAGTTTGATTTTTGTCATAAATCAATGTTTCTTGTTGTATTTGTTGATGACATTCAATTTGCCTGATCCAAAAAAAAAATTGTTGATGACATTCATTTTATTATTATTATTATTATTATTTTAAATTAGACAAACACAAAACACACAAGCACCCAAGGTGACTCGAACTTTCAACCTCTTGGTTGGAAATGAAGCATCTTAGCAACTGAACAACGATTCATTGTCTGATGACATTCATTTTCTTGTGTACATTTCAAGATTCATAAATAGTATGCATTTTTTTAGTACACCATGCTCATCTGGAATGACTCGAATCCCGACTTATTAGTTAGAGTAGAGAATTCTTATCGACTTCCCAATCAGGACGTTTCGCTCCCAATCAATATGTCGGGGTTTAAGTCATCTCGAGTGTGCGTACAATGTGTAAATGGGTTGTATTGTATTCAGAGTAAAGGAAGAACATAGCCATTTCACCACTTGATGATTGATTCTCAGGTGAAAGTTTTATCACAATAGATGATAAGAGTATAGCCATTTCACCGCTTGATGAGTTTTCTCTTTCAATTTTTTGAGAACTATTCATATGCTAGTTCCAAAAATGCAGGTAAAGAGGAATAATTCCTTTGCCAAAATGTGTGTGGAGTAAATTGAAGGTGAAAACAACTTGTCTACGTCCATATAAATGTTTCTATATTTTTTCGTTATTATACCAATGCTTAAGTAATTAATACTTATCTCGTACGTATAATAGCTAGAACAATTACAAATATTTGTTGTGGTGAATTAATTAATTATTTTAGATCAATTAAAAAAATATAAAATGTAGGCTGTCTATTTTACATAATTTTGGATGACGTAACCGGGATTCTTAGGTCTGATTTTCAGTACAAAAATGAAGGAACATGTCTTATTTTCTGACTCTGGTTAGGTCAATTCATATATATTTTAGGTTTACTATTCCAATAGTGTCATCATTTGTTCTAGCAAGAAATCTCTTCTTTTCATATAAAGTTCGATGTGCGTATAGTTGCTGGTATTTTTGCATGAAAATAATTTTTAGGTTTTTTTTGAATTTCACCAAGGCAAATGGTGTCATTTTATTGAAGGATTAGATTAGCGTAAATCCATAATTTAAGAATTCGATTGACAGAATCAGAATAATCTAACATAATAACGGTCATAACCAAGGTAAAAGGATTTTTAGTTGAAAAAAGGCGAGTCAAATTGTTACCATGAATAGAGAATATGAGTTGAAAGGGACTATTATACTTTAGATAAATAAAAAAATATACATAGAACATTCAAGAAAATCAAATATTATAGTATATCTCTGTTACACTATTAAAAAAAAGTATATCTCTGATATGTAATTTTGCCATTTTTGCATATGACTATTCAGTCATCGTGATTAAAAGCATCACTTTTAATATTTAGAATTTTAAACACTATATCTTTTTTAACAAAAAGAAATTTAAACACTATTGAGAAAATTGACTCAAATTCCACGTGATAAAATTATTAATATATGTAGCCTCTCCATTTCTTCAATTAGGTTTAGCTTATGTGAATTGAGGCCTTCCCATAACTACCACTAATTTATATTACTCGGTAAATTAATATTGCCGTTAATTAATATTTAGCACATTCATTCTATTATTCTATATTTCACATACATTCAATAAAAGAGTCAAATAAAATGGGACAGAAGGCAAAATACGTATTATATCATCTGAATATAACTTATTTGTTCTAAGATTACTTATTTTTCTTAGAGATTGACTTTAAAACTTACTTGGAGAGATGGAGAACTAACATCTATTATGCCGTGATCGACACTATAATCATAAAGGTAAGATACATTTGATCGAAAAGACAATATTATCGGATTCGAAATTATTTCGAACCCGATAATGCAACAACTATCGTTGTCCAACACACATATAACCTCAAAAGTAGAAAATAAAATTATTGGGCAAATTAAATGATCGAAAACATTTAATTTATGGGGCAGCAACATGATGATAGTAACGATTGATCGAATCAAATACTCAGACAAGATAGTGCGCGATAGGTCGAACATCATAAGCCCAAACATTTTGTGATCACAGGAAATTCTTGAAAATAAATAAATAAATGGCATATTCGTCATTTCATGCATGCGTTTCGTTCTTCACCCAAGCTCACATGCATGGTGGGTCATTTTATCACGTTCTCGACGTCAATTGCCACTAATATTAGGGCAATAGCTACTTCCACTCACGCACTAGTGTGTGTTTGTGCGCGTTTTCATGATCTATATGTTGTATACATGTCACCATTTTTATTTTTCTGGTGATGAGTTATTATTCATGTGGTTCTCGAGGAAAACTTTCAATTATTTGTTAATTTATATGGTTGGAGGGAGTGGTATTTTATTTGATTCTTTGGGCTTGAAAGGATAAGGTTTGATTCATTTTTATTCGAATTTCTTCAATGTTTTTGGGTCGAGTTAAGATAATTAATAATTTATATTGTTTTTCAAGAAGTTTTAATTTTAAATAGATTTTCATTAAATTGATATTTCTTATGATAAGATCAAATACTTTTGTATTTTTCCCAACCACAAAACAAATAAAGAACCAACCCATTTACGGCAAATATGAAATAACTAATTAAAATGGATTTCCTAAAAAACAAGAAGGAAAATGGGAGCTGACTCCATAGAAAATGCCAAAGTTTTTACATGCCACGTGGGATTTGAAGATGGTCGTGTCTTATTCAACCGCAACGGACATTACGTGGCAGCCAATGATTGGCTACAAACTGGGATCTTCTTCTAACTCCAACAGTGCTAGTCTTCAAATTTAATTCGCATTTCCCTTTGGAAAAAAGGCTCTAAAGCATCTATCCCCTTATTTCATCAATTCAAAATTTCCGCTGTATTTTATATTTCACTGTGTTAAAAATATTTTTAAAATTAATAATAATTAATATTATATATATACAAAATGTTAATGTTCGAATATTTTTAATACATTACGGTTATTCGACAGGGTAATAGGAGATACAATAGAAGATCTGAATTATTATATTATAGCAACATCAACACAAAATAGTACAAAAAATAGTAACTCATCTCCAATAATTTAGACAAAAATTACAACGGAAAAATTAAGCAAATTATATACGAGTAATATAAGTCGTTGATGCAAAACTTAATTAATACTACTATTACTTTATTTGTGCTCGGATTTTTCATGGAGATGATCATATCTGATTATGAATGTTAATACTTTTAAATTATCTTAAGTTTTGACATAATGTATCTACATCTAAATAGCAACAAACTGACATAAAGAACAAACAAAAATAAAATGAAAACAATTATAAAATTCAACGTAGTTTAAAACATGGATACTGGAAAGTGATTGCTATCCAAACCGTTTAACTTTTATATGTCAAGAATATCGTTTTTTTCGTCATAATCACAAACAAAAGACTAATGACAAACTCAATTAATTTAATCTATATCTTGATTTATAAACTATTTCAACTAATTTTTTTATCACATGTTTTTTTTTTTAGATATAGTACATCTGTAACAACATCATACGTTATACTATATGTTACTTTCTGATAATTAAAAATGAAATAAAACACTTGCTGTAATACACCTCAAGTATAACTAATAATCAAAATTAGTGCCAAGACAAGTAGCAACAACATCAAAGAGTCCACAATCTTTGTTATGCATCAATTATTAAATTAAAGGGTTATTATGCAAAAATATCATACGATCTTCAAGTTATATTCCCCCCCACCCAAAAAAAAAAAAAAAAAAAACCCACAACAACAACAACAATCGTGCATGTCTCAGTATTCTCATAACAGTGGCGGTGCTAGAAAAAGTCTTCGACGGAAGCTGAACTCCTTTCAATTATGAGTTCAAGATTCCGAAAGACATTTTTACTTATGATTTAATTTTGCGACATGAGCTTTTGATATTCACAAAATGGCAAAGATTAGATGATCTTTAAGAGTAAAAAAGTAGGAAAAATTGTATTAATTGGGGCGGGCTTAAGCCAACCCCAATCTATGCTACGTTCCGCCGCATACTGTATTAGAATGTCAAGTAAAAAAATTGATGCCAAGATTTCGATCTAATGACAAGAACATTTTTTTTTCTTCATATTTTTAGAAGGTCATGAAAATTTTATAAAACACTCCAAAATTCTTATAATAAGTTGATAATACCCGAAGTTAAATGGAAAACATATTAATCAATCAGGTCAACATTGTTTGAAATAAACATGACATTTTTTATGTGTTTGATTTAGTTGATTATGTCGGGATCAAGCAACTTGTACTAAAGCTACAAGCTTGTCATAATCTCAGTAGCGACAATAAACATATATAACATAAATAGGAAATTAAATTTAATGTTCCAACTAATGACCTGGTTGCAATAATTCAATAGGACTGTGGCAATTTTTAATTCTGCAAAATTTGAAGATACAACATATCCAGTATTTTCAAACACGTGACTATAATTACTGCATTTTTAACAATTTAGGCACTATCATTCTAATTGATTTATTTCACGAGATACAATATTGTAGGAGTAGCACGTAAATGGGAGGCAAAAGTATAATGATCATTATTCAATTAAAGACTACAATACTGCAAAAACAAAAGTTACCCTTCTATCCTGGGATTTAAGACTAAATAATCGAGACATATAACAATGGCGAACTATTATACACAACAAGAAGGACATTCAACCAGCAAAAGTACTTTGAATTGAATTTCCTCCAAACCTTTAGAAGTCATTCGTTTGTTTTGGCTAAAGTTAGATGCTTCAATATTAGGTAGTCCTCATTTATAATCTTCTAGAAAATACATAAATAAAAATCACTAGCAGAGTACTAAAGGTCAATCCTAGTATTTTTTTACCAACTAAGTTAAAGATGAAATGAAAAAAATAAAAATAATATTAATAAAATAAAAAATTAATTAAAGATAAAAATCTTGATGGGTGGTTGCAAGTACATAATTTAGACTTCATTATAATATTAATAAGAAGGGTGACCCATTAATTATAAGAGGGGTCATTTGGAATTTATGGAGTTTGAGGGTGGTGGCTCAGCCTAAATTTATGAGCATCCACCACCACCATCATCTAATTATATTCCCAAAATAGACAACTCTATACCAAGACTAATGGCTCATAGCTAACCAATTGCTCAAACCATATTCATGTATATTTAATGATTTTTCATAATATACATTTATATAATGATTTTTCAGTTCAATTATTTAGAATTAAGAAAGCCAAAAATTGGATCTTAAATAATTGAGTTATAATTCAATTGAAGTTTAACAATGTATAAAATATTTGATTGTCTCTTTATTTAAGAATGAGAACTTGGTAGTCTTTTATTTTCTAGTAATAATTTTTAAGTTAGGGTGGTTGTATTTCTAATGTGGAACATGTGGAGTAAATTAATAATTTTGAAAACTAGGATTAATTAGTTGCTATGAATATGATGGTAGATTATTCTACTAATGGAAAGGAAAAGTTGGTAGAATGAATAGAAGTAGAGGACTACAAGTATGAGAAGAAGATATTTCAAAGGCCAAAACAAAATTTCTTTATAATGTGTAACATGAAGAAATTCATGTTCTGTTTTCTCTTTTTGACGAACTTTCACTCTCTAGAGCATATATTTGCAATTAGGCTAACAATCAAAGTCTACATAAGTATGCATGCCTAATTTGAATTTCACTAGATTGTTTGTAATGTATTTTACTTTTATTTTAATACAATATTCCCTCCATTTTTTTTTTCTAAAGTGGCATGTTTGCCATGTTGGGTTGTGTTTTTTTTACCATTTGGTATGTTTCCTTTTATTGCCCAACACATCTCACCTTTATCCCTAACAACACTTTTATTCTTAATTAATCTACACTCGTTACATCACATATTGAATTTTTTTTATTATTATGTTTCTTAATATGTGTGTCCAAAAGAAATGAGTCATATCAGAAAAAACGGAGGGAGTACATACACTCACACTGTCACGCATATACATAT
Organism: Mentha longifolia; assembly: GCA_001642375.2. Classification (NCBI taxonomy): domain Eukaryota; kingdom Viridiplantae; phylum Streptophyta; class Magnoliopsida; order Lamiales; family Lamiaceae; genus Mentha; species Mentha longifolia. The sequence goes on along the minus strand of CM038114.1, from coordinate 4,616,027 downwards.
TTGAGATAACTTAAACCCGCGAAATATTTATTAGTAGGAAAACATTTTACCAGCTAAATTAGGTATGTCTTAATTTTGTTGTTTTTGAAAATTCAATTTACAGATTGTTTTATTTTGATTTTATGAATCTTGAAGTCAACCACGTTCGTCTACGTGTGGAGGGCAACTAATAAACATTGGCTAAATGAAATATAAAATCAGAATATGCAAAGCCTTAAAATTCCAAAACTACAAATAGGGTAAAAAACATGATGATAATTTAAGTGACGATTAAACGCATCTCATTTGGTAAGATGATTTCTCTCTAACTAAAAAATCAGAAGTTTGAATCACCTCGACTGTTTATTAATTACTCTGATATTTCATTTTGAGTCTATCAGCCGGAGGATGGAGGGATTAATATATAACAACTAATTAATGAAAATAAATAACTCTCTCTCACACGGGAAAACATACTCTATACGCAGTAGGTCTAGTCTACTCATGATTAATTTTGCACTATGTGAAGAAATTTTCATGTCCACTAATGTCAGGTCTCTCTCTCTTCTCTCTCATATAATTTGTGGCTCTTTCTTCTCTTTATTTTTTGAAAGGGAAATTGTATAGCTCTTTCAATTCTACAAAGTATTATGAGTTCATGATACTGGGAATTTGTAGTTAATTTTAGGGAATAATTACGTATATTATTAAATTAAATTCGAAGCATACAGCAATAATATTGCAGCTTCCATAATTCTGTAGTACTAGTTACTACTAGTAGTTAGCTGTACAATACTAATAATATAAAATATTATTGTGTCAGTGTATAACTGAACTCAGGTAGAAATCTAGAATTAAATTAACTATAACCATCGATTGTATAAAACTTGCGTTATTTTATTATTTTTTTTATCCTTGTTTCAAATTTCCCAACATTTTTAGTATAATGATCTTATTTCAACTAGCAACTAGCAATACTAAATATATAAATGACCAATAAATATTAAATTATTATACTCGAAACGAATGTAAAAAATAGATATCTACGAAATTATTACGATACTGTAAAAATCGAAATAGCATAGTAAAAGTCACAAGTTTGAGTTCTCTGCGGAGTAATTTTTAATTAAAAATTTTTTGTTAAAATAAGGTATATATATATTGCTTTGGACTTAACGGATAAAAAAAAGTTTATAGTGTCTTTTCTCACAATTAGGTAAACCACAAACTCGCATTACTATTTTAGTAGCAACCTCTTTTAAATTGAAATTACATATTGAGTTGGTAACAACTATATTTATTTCCCCCAAGTGATAATTCACAAAAATGAAAAGATAAATTAACTTGATGTAAATCGATCGTTACCAATCACTTCATGTTCTTACAACCATCATTTAATTAGTCAGTATGAATACCATCAATACATTTGTTGTATAAATTAAGTTGAGCACCTTACATAAATCACATGTTGATAGGCTTAATTATAACAATTGATGTCTTACTTCAATGGTTTGGTCAAACTTAAAAACCGGAGTAAATTCGATTCTCGTCAGCTGACCTATACTAGAACAACTTAACTCGATCTCGAACTTGTCGCTAATAGATTGAATTATTCACTTATTCATAATTATACACCTAGATAGAAGCTAACAGATGACATGGAAATATCAAAATTAATTAGTGGTTAGGAATTAATTTCCCAAACAGTGGATGATTTATTAATTATTAACTTTAAATTACACAGCTCAACAACCAGGCTACCTGAGAAGCCCACAAATGCAATTTTTAAAAAGATAAAGACAGTACAAAAAAATAGGGGGGAAAATAAAAAATGGTGGTGGGGGGTGAAAATGACAATTACCGACACTACAGCCTCTTGTCTGAAAATTCCAATAATGGGTTATGATCGTGGGGCCCAAAACAGGGGCAACCCACTATGTGAAATGGACCAAACTGGGCCCGCTTTAGTTCTACCTAGGTTTTAGTTCGCTCCTTGCCTTTCCAGTCCATAATGCGACACCGTTTCCGATGCTTGCTGCCTTTTTTTTAGAGGAAAAACAAAATATGAAATTAAATTAATAGTAGTACATGCTATAAATAATAAATGTATGCATTTTAGCATTTTAATTGATTTATCCAATTATTTATCCACTTCAAAAAGAAACCGAAGTCGCCCTTTTTTCGTCAAACCAAAGTGTTTCGCCGTGTAGACCTTAGGCCTAGGTCACTAGGTTTCTTATTTTCTTTATGCATAAAATTGATATATTAAAAGAAATGCTACATTCATAGATGTAGGTGATAGTATAAGAAACTAGATACTCAAAATGTGATTTTTCTTTTTCTTTTTTGCTATTGAATAAATATCATGATTATGTTATGTTAGATTCCTATAATTTTATGGTGTTGAATTATGTTCTTGATCTTTTGTACTCTTATAATGAGTTCGCTGATTATTACTCTCTCCATTACGTTCAAAAATATATAAAAATCTAAAATTCATCAAAGATGATCATAATAATATATTTGAATTATCTTTTGTCAACAACGAGTGCTTTAACACAATAAAACAAATAGTAAAGATTCATGCATATAAAAATAGAACAAACAATTTTCCTATAAAATTATAGGGCAAGCCTACTATTGCGAGATGCCAAGTGGATCATTTCAACCATATTTAGAATTCTAATAAAGATTCCTAATGCACAGTTGCTAAAAATCAATTTATACTGCCATCCATATATTTATAAATAAGTAATCATATTATAAAAATGGCATGCTTCATTTTTTTGGAAATAATGAAACATGACTTGACTGGTCAATACAGCTAATGAAATAAAAAAAATCCGGTTTAAGTAACTTAATTTTGTAAAATATTCATCACCTTCCAATAAGCGACTCTAAATTTCTAGAATATGAAAATAATAATATGGGAAATTCATAATATTATTCCAAAGTTGACAAATTGTTTTTAACACAGGTTGCCATATGTTGATTCCGCCGCTATATTATCATTGGATCCTTATTTTGTCATTACACACCTCGCCAGCTGGCATAAATAATTATTTTGTGTTAGCTAATTCGTTCTTTAATTTCGTAATTAAGTCCCAAATTAATAATATTTAAGAACAAAATTATGGAGAGTTTTAATCAATTTACCAAACTAAAAGAAACTGAGATTCTGCAATCAATAATAATTAACGCCACATAATCCCACCTAAATTGAAGACGCCCTTTTACTCCAAGACAGTCGGAGAATCGTCAAATCCTTACGAGGCAGTTTGTGTAATAAAGCCGAGATGTCGGGGGCATATTCGGAAACATAAACGACCTGTCCTGCCCGTTCCCTAGCAGCGCCGCCGTCACGTCACGACGGCGTCAGAGAGATATTCCCCTGTAGGGGCAGCTGCCCGGGAGGGGCATAATCGTCATTTGCTACGCACGTGCATGTAGTGTGACCGATGATAATATTAATACAGCGGTTGTATGTATAGGATCTCTCGTAGCGAGGCGTTTCTCCCAAGGCGAAGCTGAAACAATGCAAAATCTTTAGCACAAATGCGATGCCGGCTAATTTAATTGCATTGCCCTCTCTTTCTCTTTCTCTCTCACACATTACACACACTGATTCACTCTCTATCTTCTTTTCTTTTTTATTTATTTTTAATTAATTGTAATTTTCCATTTTCTTCATTTTATTTCGTCCGTTTTTGCTTGCTTTTTTCTCAGTTTCTACTTTCTTGTTTATTGATTAATTTCGTCTCTCTCTCTCTCTCTAAATACAAACAGCCCAAACCTTACCTCTACTCTTCTGTTTGTTGGGATTCCAAGCTATTCTGTCTCTCTCTTCACGGCCAAAGAAAAAATCTCCCTCTCTTCTACCTCATTTCAAAACGACGGATTTCACGCCGGAAAATGCTGCCGGAGCTCGATTCTCAGCCAGTTTTTCCCTTTTGCCGGCGGTAGCTGAGCACGAAAATCCTGCGAAAACCATAGAGATTGCGAAGCCGAGTGTATTTCCGCCATTGACGGAAAGAGGAGAAAGAATGCCGGAGCCACAGGCGTTGGCGGAGAATGAAGAGAATAAATCGAGCGAGGATTTTCTAGAGAGAGAAAAGCAGAAATCAATCGACAGCACGACCACCACCACCACCACGCCGAGATCAGTCATCATCGTCCCGCGAAGCAAGTCGCAGGCCGCGAGCCGACGAGTTGCACCGACCTCAATTCCCGATGCCAGCTCAGCTAGCGTTATCGAGAAGCGTTTGCCGAACGGCGATCTGTACATCGGAACGTTCTCGAACAACAGTCCCCACGGATCGGGGAAGTATCTGTGGGAGGATGGGTGCATGTACGAAGGGGAGTGGAAGAAGGGGAAGGCTAGTGGGAAAGGGAAATTCTCGTGGCCGTCGGGTGCAACATTTGAAGGCGAGTTCAAGTCGGGTCGGATGGAGGGCACCGGCACATTTATCGGGCCGGACGGCGATATGTACAGGGGCTCGTGGTCGGGGGATCGGAAGCACGGCTACGGCGTCAAGCATTACAGCAATGGCGATTACTACGAAGGGCAGTGGAAGAGAAATTTGCAGGACGGGCAGGGCAGATATCTGTGGAGCAACGGGAATGAGTACATCGGTGAGTGGAAGAACGGAATGATTCACGGAAGAGGCGTTTTGGTTTGGAACAACCGAAATAGGTACGACGGGAATTGGGAAAACGGCGTTCCGAAGGGGCAAGGCATTTTCACCTGGCCGGACGGGAGCTGCTACATCGGCAGTTGGGCGAATGAGACCTGCAGGAATAACAGCAGTAAGGCGCAAATCTTGAACGGAACCTTCTACCCAGCCCATACTGTGAGGAACGGCGTTGGTGTTGGGAATGAGGAAGGTTTGAAGGGGTGCTTCAGTCATAAGCTAACGGCGCCGCTGATGGTTGTGGGGGAGGAGGGCACGACCGTGGTGGCTGGCGGCGGCGGCGGCGGTGGTAAGAAGAGGTCGTCGGTGGACGTAGGGATGGCGGAGAGGGCTTTTCCGAGGATTTGCATATGGGAATCTGATGGTGAAGCGGGGGATATTACTTGTGATATTATTGATAATGTTGGGGCGTCGATGCTTTGCAGAGACGGTTTCCTGCTTAACCAAGATGGGATTAAGCAGTTTAGGAGGAACCCCTGCTGCTTCAATGGCGGAGAGGCGAAGAAGCCGGGAGAAACGATTTCAAAAGGGCATAAGAATTACGATCTCATGCTCAATCTCCAGTTGGGCATAAGGTAGCAATGATGCTCATTTTCATTCTTGCAGTTTTACTGCTACTGCGATTGTTACTTGTTCATTAATTGTATTTCTCTGTATTTTCTTTAGGCACTCTGTAGGGAAGCATGCTTCAAAGGTGCGTGATCTTAAGCTGAGTGATTTTGAGTCTAAGGAGAAATTCTGGACTAGGTTCCCTTCAGAAGGATCGAAAATCACTCCACCTCATCAATCTGCAGAGTTCCGGTGGAAGGATTATAATCCTGTGGTGTTTAGGTAATTATTTCACTTTAGCCATTTTTTCATTTTACAGATTCTTATGCTTTTTATAGAACTGCTTTGGGTTTGGTGCCTGACTATTCAATCCAAAATTTTCACATTCTTTATTTGGTTATCAGACATTTAAGGAAGCTATTTCAAATAGATCCTGCCGATTACATGTTAGCCATTTGTGGAGATGATGCTTTGAGGGAACTTTCATCTCCTGGGAAGAGTGGAAGTTTCTTTTACTTAACACAGGATGATCGTTTCATGATCAAAACTGTGAAGAAATCTGAAGTCAAGGTTGGTTGCTTTGCTTCTCTTTTTGACTTTGATAAAGTTCTTATAATTAGGATGCTTAGAGTTGGTGCTTTTTGTAATATAACTTGGACAGTAATTCAAATATATTAAGGTCTCTACTCCTTACTTATGTGTTCTTCTTTTTGAAATTGAAGTTTCTTTGTTTGTTCTTTCAGGTGCTTATAAAGATGCTTCCGAGTTACTATAAACACGTTTCTCGTTATGAAAATTCACTCGTGACAAAGTTCTTTGGAGTTCATTGTGTGAAGCCAGTCGGTGGTGTCAAGGTATGTATTATTCGCTGCAATTTTAGTATATGTCATTGACTCTATACCATGTACTAATTTAAGTCGTCTTTGGTCAACTAGACGCGGTTTATTGTGATGGGGAATTTGTTCTGCTCTGAGTATCGGATTCATAGAAGGTTCGATTTGAAAGGATCATCCCATGGTCGAACAACTGATAAGCTGAAGGGAGATATTGATGAAAACACAACTTTGAAAGACCTTGATTTGAACTATGTATTCAGGCTGCAATCCAACTGGTATCAAGAACTTATCAAGTTAGTTTGTTATATCCCCTCTCTTCTTTTATGAGTACTTCAATTCAATTTTTCATATTTGCTCTTTCCTAAACTTTATGCTTCAAAATTCCAGACAAATTGATCGTGATTGTGAATTCCTCGAGACAGAACGAATAATGGATTACAGCCTCCTAGTTGGCCTTCATTTCCGCGAAGTTAGTACTGGTGACAAGATTGGTTTGTCGCCTTTTCTGCTGCGCACAGGTAGATTTATCTTTTATCAATAAAATGCAATTTTTCTCATACATACAGATTCTTTGTCGAAAATTACTAATAGAATATACTGTGGTTTCACAGGAAAGAGCGAGTCATACAAAAACGAAAAATTCATGCGTGGCTGTCGATTCCTTGAAGCAGAACTTCAGGACATGGATCGGGTCTTATCCGGCAGGTGTGTTCTATGAATTTCTTTATCTGGAGGATCATTTACAAGACATTTGTCATTGTTGGCTGGCTGATATTTGGTTTGGTATTTGATTTCATCTTATTTAATAAATGAGCATCTCTATTATTAGTATTTGATATAATTGGGAGGCCCTTCAAATGGGTGGCAATAATATCTGTGTGGTTGTTTATCAAATATAGTTTGTGGGGTATGCTTAGAATTTGGAGTGTGGTCTTATAATTGTTGCTTTTTCTGGATTAGTGCAAAGCATGTAGTAATTTATAATTTTGATCAGCTTCTCTTTGACTTCTGAATTTGACACATTGGTTTAAATTATTATTGAGGTTAAGTTAAGTAAGATAATAGGGATCATTATTATATATTATATCCAACTCTTGATTAATTTATGATTCATGGTTTATTAGGAAGCCATTGATAAGGCTCGGGGCAAACATGCCAGCACGAGTCGAGAGAGTGGGTCGAAGGAGCGTGGACCAATACACACAAGGGGGATTCAACACTCTCACTTCTTCCCGGAGTGGTGAAATCTATGAAGTGGTCCTCTACTTCGGGATCATAGACATCTTGCAAGATTATGATATTACCAAGAAGCTCGAACACGCCTACAAGTCGTTGCAAGTTGACCCTACCTCAATTTCGGCAGTCGATCCCAAGCTCTACTCCAAAAGATTTCGAGACTTTGTGGGGAGAATATTCATCGAGGACAGATGAGTAGATGCTGCAAGAAAATTCGAGTCTTGCTCGAAGCACTCCACCCGGAAGGGGGCAGGTTGCTTGCATTTTTTGAAGGGGGCCAAAATTTTTGTGAATCGGCTGCCATTGATGGAAGAAGTAAGTTATTTTTGTACATGGAAATGGTGGGGATGGAGAAAATTGGTTTTCTTTTTGGGTCATTTTTTTTTGGGTGTGTGCCTAGAAATGTGATGGAAGATTTGAAAGATAGGCATAGGGAAATGAGCTCTCAACTGTTTCCCCCAAGAAAAAAGAAAAAAAAGATTCAAAATATTGGAGGTGGGGTTTTAAATAATGAAGTGTACAGATTACAGGAAAAAAGTGTTGCATAGTTTAATGTTTATTTATTTATTTTTGGTGAGATATCTGTACTATACTCCTTTGAAACCTTTGAAATGAAAAAGTCCCCACAATTCTTTAGTGTAAGGTACAAAAACTTAGAGAGAGAGAGAGACAGAGAGAGAGACATGAAAAGTAGAGAAAGTAAGGGTAAAAAGAAGAGCTTATGTTCTTGTTGCCCACTTTGTTTACTCCACCTCCATCATCACCACCTTCTTTATACAGTACTTGATTGTTATAATTATTGTAGATGGAAAGAGTTATTAAAATGGAAGTAGGATTTTTGCTATTTCTTCTTCTGAAGAAAATAATAAAAACAGTGGTATAAAGTGAGAAAATTGCCATCACAGATAAGGCAATCGCAAACATCTGGTCCCCGATCCAAACACGCCCTTGCAGCTCACGTGCCGCGCAAGCGTGTAGGGGGGAATTTTTCCTCTTGAGATTAGGCCGAGGGGCAATTCTGTCAAATGAAGCGGTATCTATGTTTTGGTGTTTCTACGTAAAATACATGTAATTATGCAAGGGAAATATTGGTAGCGGTCAAAGTTAAAAAGGAAGGGGAGGGTGGGGTGGGGCCCGTTGCTATTCACACACACTGTGTGGGGGCTTCTATTTTTGACCTGCTTGTGGGATTGGGATCTTATATTGTCTAATTTTACCCTCTCTCTCTCTCCCCTTGCTTCAGTCTCTGTCATCTCTGTTATTTCTTTTTCTGATAAAAGCCCCCCCCCCCCCCTTTTTATTACTATTTTTATTTTACTTCAATTTATTTTTAATACATTTTTTTTCTGATAACAAAGTAATTATAATTCTACGAGCGTCGGCGCTTATGAGGTTGGATTGATTAATTTATCCGACTTAATTTTATATTTACTTTGTATGATTGCAAATGAGTGCTATGTCAAGGACTTGGGATCATCCGTCCTAGATTTGACGTCTCAACCGTGTCTTAAAATTAAATTTCTATTAGTTTTATGTATTTTTCAATAAACTAGCAGAGATCATGTGCGTTGTACGTGAATCCACTTTTTATTAATTAATTTTATTGAAAAAATATTTAATCATGATTTTATTGTAAGAAAAAGAAAAAATATATAAATTGAAAAAATAAAATTAAAATTGAAGAAAACGTAAAAGTAGAATTATAGTATGATAAATAGGAGAATTGAGAAGGATAATACTACTAAGTTTATGATAAATATAATTAAATAATAGAATAACTTTGTTACCCTTAAATTAGATATATAAGTAGGAGTATATTAGGCAAAACAAAATTTGTAAGAATTGACTCTTTTATAATAGTAATATATTTATTTTATAATGATTTAGTTTAATTTTACAATTATTTTCAAGAGTTCACCCATCCTCATTAGGGTTTATAATTATTTTTTAGTATTTAATTTCACTTTTATTAGTAATACTAGAGTTGATAAATTCAAATCTAAAGTATATAATTTTATAAAAAAATATTTTTTTTTTATAAATGTCTATTATAATTTTCTATATTGTAATATTTTTTATTTTTTTAATAAATAAACAATACAAAACTAATCAAAACTAAATTTTGGGATATTATTTTGGGGCTAGACAGGAGAGGATACCATCTCTATAACAAGGCTTGAGTTAGGTCCCACCTTTTTGCTTAATTTAAAACTAATCATGGGATATGAATCTTACTCAAATTTTATCTCAAAATTTATGAATCCTTAAATTAATCATATCCCTCGAAATAAACACCTCTACGGTTTTTTAAAGTTAAATTTAATTTGTTAAAAAAAGGCCTAAATCAATAATTATACAAATATTAGTAATATAATATTACAATAATTACAATAGTCAAATATAATATTAATATCTTATATTGTAGTATAACGTATAATGTTAATCATATGTTAATGTAATGTTGTACATTAAAATCTCTATACAGTCATATTGTCGGGACCAGAAGAAAATATTATTGTAGGGAGGTTATTTCTATATAGAGTTTTACATAGAAAAAATAATTTTTTTAATAAATAAAGTACTCAATTAAATACTATATCATATATATACATTTAGCATATTATTATACCCAATTAATATAAATTTGATAAAATTATGCATTCACCTTGTTAAAACAAGATGGTGTATATGTAGATGAGTTATTACGTACACACAAATTGAAGGATATAATGATAACTCATAAAATTAAAATGTTATCACAATCAATTATAGATAAATATTTTAGGTCATCTTAAATTTTGTGTAATTATATTATATATATTGTAATTTATTTCTATATGGAGGCATAAATCCTTAAGACGTGACCGGAAAAAAATATATTTTATTACAATGTAGAGGTTATTCCTAAATATAACTGGTCCCGAGTTAGGACCATGATTTTTTATTACTATAGAAATGTTATTTCTATAGAGTATTCTTTTAAGGAGGTTTTACCGTATAAGATAATCACCATTTTTTTTTTGTATCTACTTAATATTTTATTCAGCAAATCACCGTTCAAAATAAATGAGGCCCAAATCATTTAATGTCCTATAACGCACCAAAATCAAGTGAAGAATTATTAATGCCATGTGCAGATTATTAGTAATTAGTCTACTTTCTTTGTTGAAGTGAATTAAATTTATTTACCTTAAAATATCACCCTATATTAATTACGATTTCTTGATGAATGTGAAAAGAAATTTAGGTAATATTTTTGTTCAGGTTTTGCCGATGTACCCCTTTGAAATTCTTGCTGCATCAATCGAATTGTCGGTCCAAACGGTGTTTGACAAGCAATTTCATAATAAATATTCGATTTGCAGCTGCAATCAATTTACGATTTATTCATTTAAATAAAATAATAGATATGCATATGTCGAAATTAAAAAGTACTTAAACAAGTAACGTGTCACGCATACAATGTTACATCTAAACCTTACTGTCTTTGTTGTGAATTGCGATAACCTCATCCATTTCAAATAACTGAATCTTGATTTCCCAACTTTTTTTTATAATAATTTTATTTTATTGATTGTTGGTTATCTAATTATTGTTATTGTTATTTTTATTATTATTATTGGTGTTTGACAGAATATATAGAAATTAGGAATTGCACTAACCTCAGACAGTTGACGACCTGATCTGACCCTCTTATATTTTGCCAGCTCTAATTTTAATGCGTCACACAAAACTATATATTATCGACCGATCTTGTTTGTAATAATTAATTACTACCTTCATCCCATATAATTAGTCCATTTTGCTTTATTGACTTTTTCGGCACGCATTTCTATCGAAATCTAATACGGGTTTTAAAACACAATTTTGAAGTATCGTTTTTTTTACGGGATACTATGACAGTCATAGTATCCCGTAAAAAAAACGATACTACAAAATTATATTTTAAAACCCGTACTAGATTTTGGTGAAAACACGTGCCGGAAAAGTTAATAAAGCAAAGTAGACTAACTATATGGGATGAATGTAGTAATTTGTTAAACAATTATTTGATGCAATTTTGCACTTAACTCTGCCACCCTGTGGAAACTTGTCTCCCATTTTCTCCCCTTTTTTGGGTCCCAAAATAGAAAAGCAGTTCGAAAATGGGATATTCAAAAAATAAAATGTAAAAATCAAGTTTAATAATATTTTTTTTGAGAAAAAAATACGTAAGTAGTAGTAATAGGGATGTATTTTTTTATTTTTTTTACTAAAAAAAGAGAGAGTATTTTAATTATTTATATACCACAAATGGTGGCCGTAACCATCGAGGTCTTATTCTTGGAGTCATATTTTTTTAGTGCCCATGTGAAATTAATATGGATGGCCATTTTATTGGGAATTTCTAAATGCAAATATTATAATTTCGCAGAATTGTTTTGATTTTTCTTTTTTGGGCGATAGAATAAATAATAGGGAATTTTATTTATTGGTATTTACAGGCAATGTTCCCTATGGTATATGACCTGCTAGATTCATCACTTAAATTAAATTTATACTTCTGTTTCAAGATTATTTAGTTTTCCTTCTTAATTGAATATGCATTGAATTATCTGTTTTCATTAACATACTCCTATTTAGTAATCTTACAACTCAATAATATCTCATTAGTCAAGCTTTAGGTGAATTCCAACTCGATTAAATTTTCTCAAAATTGTTTTTAGACATGTTTTGATTATGGATGATCATATAAATGAAGAAAGATGAAGATGGAGCAAGTTGGATTTCCCAAAATAGTAGTGGCAAAAGAATGGATAAGAATTGGAGATGGGATCCTAAAATGATGAAAGATATTCAAACATAAGATAGGACTTTGAAGATTGAAAAAGAAAAGTGCAATACAATAAAAATATTGAATTGGGAATTGGAATATGTATATTGAAGGTGTCATTATCTTCCAATAAATTCATTGCACATTTGTAATGCCAATTGGTATAGGGAGATGCACATGAACATATATATGATTTGGCGATTTCATTGTATATAACAAGCCATCACTTGCGCATGATTGGAATATTTTGGATCTATATTACTTTTGGTGTAAAATTTTGTGACTCATTATAAAATTTCTCTCCCATGGTGTATGTAGAAAACAATTTGGACTTTTTTTTTTTTTTTTTTCTTTTTTTTTGTAAAAAAGCAAAGGGTTCATGAATGAAATATTTTGTAGCATATAAAAAGTACTATTACTATAAATGAAACATTAATATACAACGCACACTTCTATATGTCATCACGCGTTATGTGAATTGTTATATCTTAATCTTTATTCACTTTAAAATAATTGTCACTTTTAATCTGATTGTATCCAGTCATATAGTACAAGTAAAATAATGCTACTATTAAAGAAGTACTCGTTACATGCATTTGTAATGGGACGAAGGAGTAACATTCTAGTGAAAATTGTTACCTCTTGCTAAGCTAAATCCATGATTCTTCATGTATATATACTTCTTATTTTTTTTTTCTTTTTTTTTTTTAAGTATATTGCACGTACTCTTTTAGGGTTTTTGGTAATGAACAGGGAACATCTGTTCATCTAAGTGTTTGGTATTAAATGAAATAAATTGGAGGGTCGAATGAAGCCCAATAATTCATGGTTAATCACCGACGTTTTGGCCGAGACTCAACTCATTCGAAGAGTACACACACTTCTCTCTTTACCATGTAAGAACGATTGCAATTAATAAGAAAAGATAAATAATAATAAAAAATAATTGTAAATTACTAATACTTAATATAATAATAAGTAGGGAATATAAATAATAAGTAAAGAAATATAAAATATAATGATAGGAGTATTTAGTCCCAACGATAAGTATAGGGTTTTAAAGGGTAATTGGTCATCTAATTTTAATCTAGTTTTCATTTGTAACAAACCAATAAGTCATCCGAGTCTGAGCTACAATGGAGATATGATGATTTATCTTGATACTATATATGACATCTGGATATTACAACGCAGCCTTAGTAATCGCAAACACACAAAATCCAATTCGGATTTAACGATTTGAAAGACTGGAGAGACTCTAAAACAAATGTTAGTGTACGAGCATTGTCCCAAATAAGTAAATTGACTTCTCTACTAACAACCTAAGTCATTTAGCGTTAATATTAACATAATTAAGAACGACTAAGTTGTTTGGACGAGAGATACATAGTCATTACTTGACAAATAAGTTACTAATGAAAAGACTGAATAAGGGGCAAAAAATATTATACCTTTGTAGAGATAAAAAAACCAATTTTTACCCCAAACTTAAAAAACACACAAATTATATCCAAGTTTGGGAGGAACTACCCAAAATACCCCTGAATTTTAAAAACACACAAATTATATGCCTCTCTCTCTCTCTCTCTCTCTCTGCTCCAAAAATTCACATCCACCTACGCCTCCCCCCTCAGACGCCCGAGGTCGATGTCGCCTTTCTCTCCGTCGGAGCTCGCCGGAGCTGTTTTGGGAGGTTTTGGGAAATTAGGGTTTTGTTGCTGTTTTGGCAGTTTTCCGGCCATATCCGAATGTTTGGGATGCAATTGACCAATGGGCTTTGTTTTCCTCAAAAAGACGAAGACATGAAGGGGTGATTCGTTTATTTTGGTGGAGAAACGAGGAAGAAACACGCCGGAGAAGATGAAGCAGGCCGGAAATCGCGAGTTGTACGGCAGTAGAGGTAAGAAATTGACGATTTCTTACAGGGCAGAGGTAAGAAATGGTCAAATTCTTATGATAAGAGTCATTTTTTAGGTTTTCGGATTTAAGTATTTTTGTTGTATTTTTATGGAATCTGATGCTAGGGGAGATGGAGAGAGAGACGCAAATTCGAAGGATTATATGTTGGGATTTGATGGAATATATATATTTTTAAAGGATTATTTGTACAACTGCACTAGTGTTCTTGTTTCTGGAATTATTCAAACTCTAAATGATTATAAACACGAAATGACAATTTCGTGGTAAGAAGATGCAAAAAACGTGGTAAGAATTCATCTATATAGATAAGAATTCAATCAGATAGGTAAGAACTCATGAGACATGAAAAAAAATTGTTTGACCGGTAAAAATTCATGGATAACAAAGTAAGAATCCAATTATAAAGGTATGAATTCAAGAGACAACGGTAAAAATAACAAAGATGTTTTTTTATATATATGATTATATAATAAATGATCAAATTCTTGCGTTCGATACGTAAGAATTGATACATTTCTCTCTAGATTAACCTCGAATAAATGGTTCGTATATTTTTTGTGTATGATTATGTAAGAAATGATCCAATTTCGTGATAAGAATTCATTTATATATATAAGAATTTAATCAGATAGGTAAGAATTCATATTCTATGTAATTGATTTCTTACTCAATGTAAATTCTTACATTCTTTAAAATATATTTGAATTTCTATTATATTTGAATTTCTATTCAATTCTTACACTTAAGTTTTGAATTCTTATCTGAAGCATACATCATGATGAATTCTTACTCTATGTAAATGATTTCTTACTCCATTGTTTTCTGAATTTGAATAGTATGTTTTCTGAATTTCAATTCAATTCTTACTATTATGATTTGAATTCTTATTTGAAGCATAGATCTTGATGAAATGTTACTCATAAGTTTTTAATTCTTACTTGAATCTTACATCTTCGTGAATTTATATTATATGTGAATTTCTATTCAATTCTTACACTTAAAGTTCTGAATTCTTACCTGGAGCAGATATCTCGATGAATTCTTACTCTGTGTAAATGATTTCTTACTCCATTATTTTCTAAATTTGAATAGTATGTTTTCTGAATTTCAATTCAATTCTTACTATTATGATTTGAATTCTTATCTGAAGCATAGATCTTCATGAATTCTTACTCATAAGTTTTTAATTCTTACTTGGATCTTACATCTTCGTGAATTTATATTCTATGAAAATAATTTCTTACTCAATGTAGATTCTTACATTCTTGAAAATATATGTGCATTTCTGTTGTATGTAAATTTCTATTCAATTTTTACTCTTTAGAGAGGCTGATTTCGAGAAAGATAGAACAAACGTCTTCCTCCCAATGGCCCAACTCGTACGCCAACTTGAGAAAGCAATAGGGTACTTCAGGAAGAACGATATTAAAAACCCACAATACCGGGCGGTGGGAAATTACCTTCGGGGACGCTAAAGGTATTGGCAAGCAGCACCCTAAGATAAGAGCACCCTAAGATAAGTATTGAATAATTCTTACTTCTACATAATGAAAAATCTCGTATGAGTGATAAGAACTACACATTTCTTGGCTTTATATGGTAAGAAATACAATTATATGACATAAGAATTGCATATTTTCTTACCGGTGGGTGCGAACCAAATGCGCTGTTATTTGTTCGTTTGGGATCAATTCTTGCTATATGTTATAACACAAACACAAAACTAAGATAAGAATTGCAACATGATAATAAGAATTACTGCATGTGTGATATGAAATGTTGATTTCTTATATCTATGTGATAAAAATTATCTTATGTTAAGTAAGAAATGAGCATTACTGTAGGGCGGAAGGCATACTGCGAGCAGAGCGAAGGGGACAGTGCTCTCTACTGCATGAAATATGTAGAAAAATTCTTAAGGAACAAAGTAAACCAAGGGGGATGGAGAACCCGAGTCAGATAGCTAAATATCGTCGTCACGTCGCAACATCAATCTATGGGCACAGCACCGGGGCAAAATCATTCCAGATGGAAATAGCAAAAGCACAAGACGCATAGGGACGTTGATGCGTAAGGCATTTTTTGTATATTTGGTAATATAATTCAAGGTTGCCCATAAAAAATACACTAAGCACTTCCTTTTGCTGGGGTACATCGAAGAAAAGATAGGATTTTTTTACTTTTTTTTTTTTGACTCAGTTATGGTAAGAAATGATTGAATTCTTGTAGCCTATATGTAAGAATTGATACATTTTTGCCTACCTTACACCCTTCGAAAGAAAAATGATGCAGGACAGTTGGCGCTATGTGTAAAAAAATGATGTAGTTCGTTTGTCTCTATGTGTAAGAAAATGATGTAGTTCGTTTGTCTCTATGTGTAACATTTCATATATTTCGAAGTTACCCTACATCATAACAAAATGAATGGAATATTTTTATCTAGTTTTAATTAGAGGTGGCCAAATGCGGGTTCGAGTACGCAACCGTACCCGTACCCGGCGGGGTACGGTTCCACCAAACCGAACCCGTACCCTACCCGTCGCATAGGCGGGTACGGGTACGATTTCGGGTACGACAGGTGCGGGTACGAGTACGGTTACAACCCGGCAGGTTTGGCGGGTTGGCGGGTTTTATAATTCTTTTCTAATATTAAAAATACATTTTAATTTACTAATTGTGTGCAGTAATAAAAATAAAAAAAAAGTTTATTGCAAAGACTCTAACAACATAAACCATAACTAGACCCCTAGATCCTAAACCATTGGAGATCAATTTTTTTTGAAATTTGATCTCCAATAGCTGAGCCTCGTTAAAACCTCTTTGACGAAAACCCTATGGGAAAAACGTCAAAGTAGGAAAAAGAGTGCACGTCTAACTAAAACTAAGAAATACATTTTAGATGAAATCCATATCAAAATCGAAATCATCTTCCAAGTCAGATGCTTGAGATGAATCGGTCCCGTCTGTTTCTGTTGTGCTCATTGGGTTGTCATCGAACACCTCATCCCACTTATTTTCTTGTTCTCGAGCTTCGTCTAAAGTATAATCTTTGAGCAAGATTTGTGCTTCAAGATTTGTCGGCGTCATCATTGATCTTCTCTCATCGAGCACATAGCCTCCACTGCTAAAAGCTTGCTCCACCGCAACTGTAGAAGCCGGAACTGCTAAGATCTCCCTCGCCATGATGGAGAGAATAGGATATTGTGATGTCCTTTTCGACCACCAATTCAGTAGATCAATCGAATCAGGCAGCGCTTCAAGTAACTCCTGACTTTTTGGTTCTTGTAGATAGAGGCTCAATTCATCATTCGCCGTATTGCTTGATACCCTGTTTTGATAAAAACTTTGCAAACGTTGTGCAGCTTGACTGCTTGTGTCAAAACCCAAATTAATTGATGGCTTATTCCTGTTCTGACTAGTATGTGATGCGCCAAACCTCCCCCCATATATGTTAACATAATCTTTAAAAAGTGTCCTCATATTAAAGTCTAAATTTTGTTTTATTTCTTCTTTGTTAGGTAATAACAACCCATCTTTACCCAGTTCACCTGCAAAGTCATGTCATTCAAGAAGGTATAATAAAAGTCTATTAAATCATTCACGCCGTCTTGTTTCATCGAGGGATCCAAACATTTAGCCACTAAAAATACATCAGGAATCACAGTAAAATATTTCAACCATTTTAGGACCATCATGTTAATACAATCTGATAGATTTGCATGTCGGGAGGATTCATAAAACATCATAGCAATATAAACACAATGGGCTAACACACGTGAAGATGTTGGATAATACACACCCGACAATTCCTTAGTTGCAGTTTGAAAAACTTCTAAGAGCCTAAGTAAATCTGCACATTCATCCCAATAACTAGGCAATAAAATCATGCTATTAACTTCTGCAGAGAAAAATTCACATAGCAATTTTTTATAATCCTTAGTTGAATTGAGCATGTCAAAAGTAGAGTTCCACCTAGTCACCACATCAATGTTGAAACACTTTGCAATCCCGGTTCTTTCTTTGGAAAACTTTAGCCATTTTTTATGCAATTTTACCTTATCACGTAATAATGCAACATATTTCCTAATAGGAGTAATAGAGTTTTCCAAAAGCTTCAAACCATCTTGTACACACAAATTAAAAATATGGCATATGCATCTAGTATGAAAATATTTTCCACCTAGAGTTGGATTACATGAAGCAATCAATTCAGGTACACTAGCTGTGTTCGAACTAGCATTATCAAAGCCAATTGAAAATATCTTAGTAGTTAGGCAAAATAGATTAAGCACTCGAATTATGCACATGGCAATATTTGGTGTAGTGTGTGCGCAGTTGAACTTCTTAAAGCACAAAATTCGTTTTTGCAAAAACCAATGTTCATCAACCCAATGCACCGTAATTCCTAGATAAGAGTTCTTTTGAAATGCACAAGTCCATATATCAGAACAAATTGATACGCGATATGGCAACTTATTAAACATATCTTTCAACTGCATCCTATATCTAATTAAAAGTTTTTTAATTGTTCTAGTCATGGTTGTTCGTGGAATCCTTCTAGCTTGAGGATTATATCCGGTTTTTATGCTATTCTCAAAATTCATGCTATCAGC
This sequence comes from Mentha longifolia, assembly GCA_001642375.2. Lineage (NCBI taxonomy): Eukaryota > Viridiplantae > Streptophyta > Magnoliopsida > Lamiales > Lamiaceae > Mentha > Mentha longifolia. The sequence goes on along the minus strand of CM038114.1, from coordinate 4,597,390 downwards.
AAATTGAAAAGGAAGTGATTGAGATGCAACAAATTTCGCCATGACCTCTCTAGCAATAAGATCATTATATTTAAATAAGCTTATTTCAGAGTTACCTCTACCTTGACCGAATGCAATTTGAGTTTGTGTACCTCCAGCTTCCTTCTTGCCACCATTTTTTTTGCATGCTTCCTTTCAATATGTTTATAGTAATTTCCATACCCAGTGTGGGGACCATGTATGTACGAGGCATTGCAAAAAATTGCAATGAGCCTTCATGATGGGCTCTCCTCCTTCTTCTGTTGGTGGGTGCATTTCTTTTTTGAACTAAATTTTGAAGATATCGGATTTGATGTTACCTTTTTTGGGGGTGGCAAACACTTTCTTCAACTTATCTGCACCTCTTTCATCTCCAAGACCACCATCCTCGTGCTCGTCCATGTCATCATCAAGGTCAATAGTATCTTCAACTTGTCTTGCTGCATCGTTGGCCTCTGCAGCCTCTAGTTGTTCGGCATATGCTCGATCAGCGGCAACTTGCGGATCCTCATACTCCATTTCTGAACGAGTTCGGCGAGATTTGCCAGGTTGAGTTTTAGGGTCGGGAGAGGACAAATCCCCCTCGTAGTATTGATTGTCATTATTTTCTCCGATGACAATTCCAGAAGGATGATTATGGGAACGACGGAAAGGGTTTAAACTATTTAAAAGTTTACCCTTTCCCTTAGCGTTTCCACTGCCACGACGAGAACTGCTTGACATTGTGAAAGAGATGAAGACAAAGTAATAACAAGAAATATATTTAAAGTCTTGAAGCTTAACTCAAGAACTCAAAGAGCAAAATAAAATCAAACTTATACATGTATAGATATATAAAGAAAGAGCTAGTAAGATGGTGTGAAATTTAGAGAGGAGGAAGATATGTATTTATAGTGAGAAACGGTATGGAGGAGGAGTGGGGAAGAGCAAAAGTAAAATTGAATACAAAGCAGAAGATGGGTTCTACAGTGCTATCAGACTATCACTATACTGTAGCAAGACTATCACTATACTATAGCACTGCTTCCTGCCATGCCCATGCAAACACTATTGAACCACATGTAAAATAAATGATTTTACTTTTCATTACGCTTTATGAACTTGCTACAGTATGTTTCTTGGACTCATATGTTGGTTTGTCAAATCAATTTCAGCACGCCTCTCCAATCTCCATGCTCAAATGTTTGCAAGTTGGAGTCTTATGTCTTCATATAATCATATAATGATGAATATTTAGATATTATATAAACCAAAATATGGTGATTGTTATCAATAAAGATTAGTTAAACCTTTAATAAAATTAAAAAAATAAAAAATAAAAAATAAAAATAGTCAGCGGGTCGGCGGGTACTGGAACCGGCGGGTCGCGGTTCTAACTTTCAATACCCGTACCCGAACCGCCACCTCAGGCGGGTACGGTTCCGTACCCGAACCGAAGGGTACGAGTACGAGTACAAACCCTCCGAATACGTGTACGAATGCAGGTACGGGTCGGCGGGTACGATTATTTTGGCCACCTCTAGTTTTAATATAAAAAGAGGCAAAAAACTTGCTCATCCTTATTAAAAGAAAAATTAAATTCTACATGATTGAATAAGAAGTGATTAAAAATCTTGCGCGTAAATGAACAAATTTTTGGAATATGTTCGAGTATGAACATATTCTTGCCATAGGAATGTGAAAATTCTTATTGGATTTCGGTGTCTGTGTGTACTTATAAACAAAAAACTTTGCCGGCAAGTTACATATATGACATCGTCAATCAAATAACTCTCCAACTTGTATCGTAAAAATTTGACAATTTCGTATGTTCGTTCTACCAATTCACTTGGTAAGAATTTGGACAAATGCATTTGGTAAGAAATCGTCAATTTCTTACCGATTATTTTGCACACATTAATTTAGATATAAATGTATCAATTCTCACATATAGTCGCAAGAATTTGATCATTTCTTACATAATCATACACAAAAAATCATACACAATAAATATGTCCACCGTTTCTTCAATATTAATCTAGATAGAAATGTATCAATTCTTACATATAGATTGCAAGAATTTGATCATTTCTTACATAATCATACACAAAAAATTGTATACAAAAAATATACCCACCATTACTTCGATATTAATCTAGATAGAAATATATCAATTCTTACATGTAGATTGTAAGAATTGGATCATTTCTTACATAATCATACACAAAAAATATGCCCACCGTTCCTTCAATGTTAATGTGGATAGAAATGTGTCAATTCTTACATATAGATCGCAAGAATTGGATCATTTCTTACATAATCATACACAAAAAATATGTTCACCGTTTCTTCGATATTAATCTAGATAGAAATGTATCAATTCTTACATATCGATCGCAAGAATTGGATCATTTCTTACATAATCATACACAAAAAAATATGTTCACCGTTTCTTCGATATTAATCTCATTAGATATGTATCAATTCTGACATATCATTTCTTCGATATTAATCTCATTAGAAATGTATCAATTCTTACATATAGATTGCAAGAATTGAATCATTTCTTATATAATCATACACAAAAAATATCATACATAATTAAGCAACAGGTGAAATAAACAGCAACAACCAACAAGCCTTTTAGAAGCAGACACACATAGAAAAGAGGATAATTTAGAACCAAATAATTACCAGCAACAAAAACAAAATTATGACTAGCAACAAAAACAAAATTTTGACAACAAAAATCAAACGATTACTGTAAGAATCACCATTTTTTTTTTTGCAATTTCTTATCAATAATCTTAAACTATACAGTAAACCCTAATATCAAGCATATGATAACCAATAAGAATTTGACAATTTCTTACCTCTAACCCGGTAAGAAATCATCAATTTCTTACCTCTAATTATTTGATTTCTTACCTATTATTTGATTCCGCCGCCGTACAACTCGCGATTTTCCGACTGCTTCATCTTCTCCGGCCTATTTCTTCCTCGTTTCTCCACCAAAATGAGCGAGTCACCCCTTCATCTCTTCGTCTTTATGAGGAGAACAAAACCCAGTGGTCAATTGTCCCACGAAGCATTCGGATTTGACTGAAATAATGTCAAAACAGCAACAAAACCCTAATATGCGTTGCTCGAAAACCTAACCCGCCGCCGCTGCCGTTTCGAGGTGAAACACAGAACATATGCTCGAAAACCTAACCGGCCGCCACCGCCGTTCACTCGTCGGATATGGAGGCAAAGAACAACAACCAATTGGAGAGAAATAAGATAGAAGAAAATAAAGAGAGAAGATAAGTAGTGGAAAAAATATAGGAGTTGAAATATAAGAGATAATGTAAGTTGATGGTTATTTTTGTCCACACACTTGAAACTTGGGTATAAGTTGTGTTTTGTTAAGTTTTGGGTAAATATTGTCTTTACTAAGTGTAGGAGGGTATATGGAGGTATTTCCTCCTTAATTAACTACAAAAGTCAATGTATCACGTTATTTGGATAGATGCAGATCAATTAAATTAAAATTATGAGAAGCAGTGTAAAATCCGAAACTTTACAGTTAACAGTATCTGTTTAATTATGGGTCTAAAAAAAATAGTATGTGTATATGTATGCCACTACGTCATCAAACACAAAAGTTCAATACATACTTTAATGTACAATTCATCACACCATGTAATAAACTAATAATAGGGATACCATTAATTTACGACAATTGTCCGACAACGCATACATATTTGGCTTACAAATTAAAGTTTTTAATTTGATGTATAATAATTAGGTATTGTTTGGCTGCGTGCATGGCCAAAGTTGATATCTCTTGATTAATATTGCTCGTATTTTTAATAAGAAAATAGTAGAAAATTTGACAAAATTTGATTCAATTTAATTATTAAAAGTGATTAGTAATCTTCCAACTCCAGATATATTCTATTAGTATCATAATAAGTATTAACACGTCAAGTACTAATAAGGAAATAAATTAAAATTGCTTAAACATAATCTTCTACCAAGCTACTAAACCATTCAAATTGATGTGTAAATCAATGAAACCAAGTCGAATATTATATGAAGTTTATCTAAAAAAAATAGTACCAAAATATAGAATGTCTACACCTGGGTTTAATAAGCTATATATATATATATATATATATATATATATTTCTTTTTTTCTAAAAAAAATATAGCGGAGTATAATCTATGCAATCAAACTAATTCAATCAAGCTTTCAACTATAAAAATGGGCATGAAAATTACTGTATATATTTTCCACCCTCTAAATTCTCTAGATTAAACTTACAAAATTAATTACCTCAGAACAACTGTACAAGCACCTAAAAAGGCAGTAACATTTTTTTTTTGGTTAATTAAAAACATGGCTATATTTATTTATAATATGATCCACATATATTGCATGAAAGAAAGTAGAAAAATACGTACAATCCCTTCTAATTTATTTATACGTAAAAAGCTTTCTAGCTCTCTCTCTCTCTCTCTAGAATATCTTGGGTGGTGATCGAGTGAATCACTGTTTTGTACCCAAATTGAATTGAATTGATGGGTTAATGGGGGGTTGGGTGTTGTACAAAAGAGGCAAAGAGGATTGATGCCTCAAAAGTATAAAAATAGGCATTTACAAAATCACGAGAATAGTACGAAAGATCTTTGATTTGATTTTTAAGTGCAGTTGTGCTGCTGTGACACTGCACCCATCTATCTCTCTATCTATAATTAATTAATTAATTTTTTATGCTAATTTATTTATGGTTATTGGACCACTCAAATTAATTACTTATACAATTTTTATTTTTTCGTACGATTACGCTTTTGTCTTAAATATTAGCCGCCGATGCAGACATACATACCAATGTAGTACTCCTGCAGTCTTAATTTAATGATGTTTTTTTGGGATTTTGAATTTTGCTTAATTGGCAGTTAGGCTTTGGTTCTTTAAACTTAGACATTGATTATTGAGACTCTGCCCCTATTTTGATTCTTTTGTATTATTCGGCCCATGCCTCATTGCATTGGAAATTTAAAATTAATCCCATTTTTCAAGATTAGGAAGACATTGATTGTAGTTAACTTGCTTTCAAATCTTTAGGATAAAACTTGCTTTGAAAGCTGAGTTCATAAGTTTTTTTTTATGGGAGAAATTTAAAAGTAGCCACTTTTACTAAATATATAAGTTTTATAGCCACAGCTATAAAAACATATGTTTTTTAGCCACTTTTGGAATTAAAAGTCTAGAATGCCCTTGCACATGGGGTCAAAAGGTTTAAGTTGACTTGTTTGTGTATATTTTATTTTTTATTTAATTTTAATCAATAAATTTGGTGGCAATTAAGTTTAAGAAAACTTGCAACGTCAAAAATCTGCGAAAAATAATTAAAATCTTAAAAATCTGACCAAAAAAATGAAAAATAAAAAAACACATTAATATAAATTCAACTACTAAATCTGAATATATTCACTCCACTCGATTAAAAGAGGTTATTAGCATTAAATATAACATCCTTTAATCAAACAAAATATATATATATAAAAAAAACAAAAAACAGTTTTTTTCACTTTTACTACAACAATAATGAAAACCATAGAGAGTAGAATTTGAAGCGGAGTATTTTGCAAGATTTGAGCGTATTTTTCATAGAATCTCGAATATTTTTTTTGCTGGTCGTATCTAGGTACGTTTATATTCAATTTTTGGCTTAAAAAATATGTTTAAAAAATTCATATTCTACGTTACACGGTTGAGTCGATATGTACACGGTTGCTTTTTTTCTTTTCTTTTATATGATGATTTATTGATGTTTATGATATAACTATTAGTTTAATAGGTTGATTAAGAACATATGAACCGAATATGTATCGTATTTTTGGAATTCGAAGGGTTACACAATTGTAATTTGTTAGTATGAAATGCAACCGTGTACACGCCTGTTTAAGTGTACACGGGCGTGTACACAGTTAGGTGTAGCGCCGTGTGTATTTTTTGAATTTTCATGCAATTAGTAATTATTGATTCTTTTATACACGGTTGAATACACATGTTTTGCAAGAGTAAAGAACACACGAACCCTAAATGTCCGTTGTGATTTAGTGAGTATTGTTAGCACGGAACATGATTTGTCGGAGTTTACTTCGATAATTATTTAGAATTTAATTGGATGCATGATTTAACTTTTAATTTGTTGCGTTGGAGAAATGATTTTGATTGACGTAGTAAAAAGTTGATAAAATGATCAAATGGTGAAAAAAAAAACTATTAAGCTTCGTATATGTAACAATCAAATTAACATAAGTCAACATTTTAGGGGGTTACACGGTTGCAAGTATTTGTACACGGCTGCTAGACCCTAACCGTGTACTCTAACCGTGTAACAGTCAAACACGGTCAAACACTCCAAATAACTTGATTTTAGAGGTTAATTATTAATTATGATGTAATGTATGATGTCATAGTAGCATTATAATAATTAATACTTGATAATTGAATAAAAAATGATTAATCATTTAGACTATGCTTAATAGTTGATTATTTTGTTTAACGACCAATAGTTGAGGATATACTATGATTGTAGTTATATGAACATATAGGTTAGAATTGAGATTCAATTGCATAAGCTGATTGTATTATAGATAATTCATTGGCATGATTTTGTAACTATTAATTTTAGTTTAATTTGCGAAAAAATGTACTATAAAATCAATTTGTTATTTTTTAGATTTTTTTTTAAAATTTTTGTCCTTCGTTACACGGTTGAACACATTAATCTTACACGGCTAAATGGTGGTACATGGTTGAACATCAACCATGTACAGGCCAAAAGTTCAACATAATTTTTCTATAAAATTCAGAAAATTCTAAAATTTCAAAATAACGAGAAAATGCTCAATTCTATAACAATGGATCATAAAATTCAAAAATTCAACATAACGCAATCTACTATATGAAATTCAAAAATATAATATAACGTAATCTATCAAAAAAAAAATTCAAAAAAACACCATTTTATTCGCAAGTTGCCAATATAAAAATTCTATGTCCTAACCCCCTTCGATAATGCTAGACTTGTTGCAATGTATTGCTCGGAATCGGTCTTTTCAACGAACTGAGGATACCATCGACGTACATGCATGCGTATGCTCCGCAATTGTCGGTGTCGACTTGACAATATTGGGAGGAAATTGGCATTAAACACACATCTAAAAAATTGGTGCGCTTTTGAAAATGTGGATGTTACTCCCAATAGTGTGCAACAAAGGATCCTCGGAAATAATCGAGTCACATGAATGAGTTGAATTATTTGGAGCTGGCCAATATCAACTTCATGTTTTAAATAAAGTGAATCATAGACCTCTACCCTCCATTTTTGTATGTCGATTCGAATCGTAATCCATTGATTACTCCCAACATGACATACCATTATAAACTTCACTGAGTGTACTTACAACTGTCCTCACAACCGTGTAAACAAAAACAAACCAGAAAACTCAAATAATTTCGATTCAATTAATAACCTAACCGTGCACGACTAACCTTAATAATCATATAAACCTCAAATAAACCTCAAACCAATCATGCTTTCAATAATTAAATTAATTTGACAATACAAAAATTGCAAAAATATGAAAAAATCGCATACTGACGGCGGCAAAGGCTGACAGGGTCGAGGATGTTGACGTGGGGCTGCACGGCGACACAAAACTACTCTATCTCCGCCAGACTCGGTGCTGCTCATTTTCCGGCATCGGCGTGAAGGACGGCGCGACGGAAATTTCTTGAGGTGTTACCCGGTCGGTTTTTCAAGGCTCACAGCTGGATATTGTTCTTGCTTTTACGGTCGATCGAGCACACGAGGGAGGATGATTCACCGTCGTTAATTTTAGGTAATTCATGATTTTTTATTATTTTTCTTCTTCACGGTTGAGAAAAAAAATGGAAGAGAGAGAGAGAAAAATATTTTCATAAAGTGGGGTAGTGGTGGGGTATGTTTAATTTTAAATTTTGTCTTTTTTTGTGTGCATGTTTTGTTTTATTGTATTTCTTTTTATATTAAATTATAAGTGGGGTCCACTTCTGGGGTATGTATGTCTTTTTATGTAAAAGTGGCTAAAAAACATATGTTTTTATAGTTGTGGCTATAAAACTTATACATTTAGTAGAATTGGCTACTTTTACCTATTACGAAGTAACACTTTTTTTTATTGGTTTGGTTAAATTTTGATTAATTATCATTTTACACGTCATTCGCGAGATGTATTAATCCGAAAATTTATTTATTTATTTATTATTATTATTATTATTATTATTATTATTAATTTTGTCCATGATGATGATTACATCATTTTATTAGATTTGCACGACATTATATATATATATATATATATATATATATAAGCAAAATAAAAATCGATCAACCACGATTTTTCTTGATTATTTTGCTAAATTCTCGTACTTTTGGCTATATTAGGCAATAATCTATTAAATTTATATATACCATATTATAATATATCTTTATATTTATACATATCTTGATACATATCTTTGATATCTTTTATCTTGTATGTATATTAAATTAATAGTGTGAACGTGTTTCACTTACTTTTTTATTAGAATATGTATTTTATATTAAATTTTATTTTTGTTGCAGTGTTTGTAACTTATTTCTAAATGTCCATTGCTCGTATAAAAGAAATTTAAATATGCATGATTAACGATAATTTGCAATAAGATCACTAAAAAGTTAAATTACATAACATGATATTGATGGGCGAATATCATATATTCTATCAAAACTTATATTAATGAGTTGATAATACTTTGATCATAATGACAGATCACACATTTTAATATAAATAGGATTATTTCAATTTATGACCACGTTTAAATTGTAAGTTTAAGAATCATGGTGGAATTTTCTATAATTTTGATTACCTTTTCCCTAATTTACATTGTTTAGCTTTATAGTAATTAATAATTAATTCTAAATAATTCAAAAAATCTATAGAAAAAATATTTAATACTATGTCTCAAACGTTTTTTTTTTTTTTTGGTCAGTAAAAGGAGAAATTTTATTCACAGCAACAAACATCAGCTTACAGGTACAAGCTGTACCAGCAAATTACAGAGAACTCTACAGATCTTTGAGCTTATTTTCGCTCCAAACTACAAAACTCATCTTATAATCTACTTCTCCCTTGGCCGCACACCAACTCCAAAACCGGCATTTAATTTCGTCCTCGACTCTTCGAAAGTTCCACTCCTTATTTTCGAATCTTACCGAATTTCTCCACTTCCACAGAACCCGCACCACGCAAACTATGTCTCAAACGTATATACGATTACTCATTAATTTATATCAAATTGTAAGAACACTCTCGGTTTGAAAGTTTTGATATTTCAAAATATACAATATAGATGAAAATGCTTACATTTCTTGAGATTTTTTTTTGCAATATAGATGAAAATGCCTACATTTCTCGAGAAATACAACCCCACAAATGTTTATGAATAATCCAAATAGCGGGCAGCTTTATATTCAGAATAAATATACTCGACTTGAAAATTACAACCCAACAAATGTTATTACTCAAAACCATTGATCCAAACAACGGGTGACGTAGTTTTCAAAAAATATTACATTAAAAATGAATACAACTGCCAACAAACTAATGAAACTCTCAAATGGTTGAACCAAATAACGGGCGGTTTGACATTCAAAATGAGTATAAATATCCGAGAAATATTATACCTCCAATGGATATTCTAAACAACGGGTGACTTTATATTCAAAATGAATATAATTACTCGAACAAATTTTACCCTCAAATGATTGAACCAAACAATGGGCGGCTCATATTCAATATGAATACAATTACCCGAGAAATATTATATATTTAACGGATAATTCAAACAACGGGCGGCTTCAGGATAATCCAAACAACGGGCGGATTCATATTCAAAATGAATATAGCAACTCGACTTGAGAAATGCAACACAACAAATGTTATCCATCAAAAGAGTTGGCCCAAACAACGGGAGACTTTTGAAATATATATAACTACTCAAGAAATATTACTTTAAAAATGCATACAACTTTCGACAAATGTTACCTTCAAATGAATGGTTAAACCAAACAAGGGGCGGCTAGACATTAAAATGAAAATGCCTGAAAAATAATATCACTACTAAATTTATTTTTCTATTACATGTATGACGAACATTTTGAAAAAATAAAATTTGAATAAATAGAACTACTAAAAAACTTTTAGTTAATTTTCTAATACTGTGAAAGGGATGGCTTGATATTACAAATATATAATGCTAAATGTGAAATATTGCCTATTATTTACCTTTTTCTTTTGATATAATTTTATATTAATATTTTAAAATGAATTTTTGAATTTTTATCAATTTAAAATAAATAATTGAATTACCTTTTTAAATTTTATTAAAATTACAATATAAAGTAATCCCGTCAAATTTCGACACTAGTTTTGCTAAAAGAAAGCTCCTCTGAGAAAATTATATTAATTGAGGTTCGGGTTAAGTTTATAGTAGACATATGTAATCGATCGAGTATTTCCATAAAGAGCCTTTTTAATATAATTTAATTTAATTTATTTTTCCATTATTTCTTTTATAAGTTGTGTTTTTAGTTGATCTTTTATAGTAAGATGGTTAACAGTTGTAACATCATTATTTTTGTCAATGATTTTTTATGGAATAAAGCGCGTAATACGACTAACACTTTAAGGTCAAGCAAAATAAAACGAATAATGCAATTTTGGCCTCTATTTTTAGGGACCAATTAAATTGAACATTGCTTTAGAGATTTAAAGGATAATGACCATTCATATATAAGTAACATGACTAATTATTGCAATCCCCTCACCTTCTTCATCACTCTGGTCCATCTATTTTTGAGAGACCCTATTCACTAATTCAAAATTCATGTGGTATATATATGGTCCTAAGTTATGAGGGTAATTAAGGAAAAAAAACAAAGAATTTATGAGAGTAGTTGAACTCATCATTGTCAAAATACTAACGCTAGATATTATGACGACATTATATTGTTTATATATAGCTGAAGTCATATAAAAATAAATTATAATATGAAAATGAAAAAATATGATCATATTATGTACATGTGATGGCATATTCAATGACGTTTATTTACAATCATGTTTAATTCTATACAAATTAATGTGCACATATGATTATAATTATATCATTCAAAGATGAAAGATCAATAGTGCAGATATGTTCATAGTCCTTAATTCCACTAAAAGATTTATTTATTTCTATACGAATCAAAATAATGTTATCTGCAATAACTACGATTCATGAACACGCACACACACACTACGCTTTCCAGGCCATGGCGCAAGATATCAGCATCAATTCCAGCTTTAGCCTTCACTTTCATAAGTTTCAAAGCTTTTAATTTTGGGAAAGGAGTGATGGATTGGCATAAGAATGTTCTCTCATTATGCATGGGAATTCTTCCATCCACGTCCCCTTCCATTTTACAAATGCCATGCACCATGCATCTATTCTACCCAATTAATTAATATTGTATTAATATAATAAAAGCCCTTTTTCTTTAAAGATGACAATAAATAAATGCGCATTCATTGTCTGTTTTTTTTATTTTATTTCACTCGACAATCTACTCAACCATCAGACTCAGACCTATACATGAATATATTCCCAATTATAATTAAACATTTGATAATCAAACTATTCAGTCTTCCTTCTTAGAATCCATGACTCGACTTTAAATTGCTTAATGTTTTGTGATGACCTAGTCAGAAATATAGGATTTTTCTTTTTTAAAAAATCAAGACAAAAAAAAAACATAAATAGGGAGAGTTAAATTAATGGTGCAATTAACAATCTCTTTCATTGATGAATGTATAGGCCAACAATGAGTAAATTAAGAGCAGCCATTTGTCGGGAAAAATTACGAGTAATTCCAACACAAGGCTTGTCTAAAGGCAGACAACGCCGCCTTCAATACTTGAATACATTTCACATAGTAATTAATATTTTAATTGTTTACCATTATAAAGTCAATCCATCTAACTCCAATATTATATATATATACTCTCCAAAATGTGTACCGAAATTGTAATCGATGAATGTAAATGACCACTATGTGTAAATTGTGTGCATTGTATTTGGACTAATTAATTAAATAGTGATGTAAGAGATTGTTGCAAGGTTGGCTCAACTCCCGAAAAGTTGAAAATAAAAATCATAATCATGGCGTTTTCCGAGTTAGCTAGCTACAATGTGTTGTTACTAAAGAACTATAATATGGAATTATTGTACTTGTGTTGATTTGTAAGATTTTGTAGGCCTAGCTTAGTTCAATAAGTTAATTAAGTAGTAACTTAGTTTTGTAGTTATGTGCTAGCATGAGTGGGATGTGGACCACTACATTCCTTAATTTAATTTTCTTGGTCATTTTCAAAATTTTAAAGTGATTTAATATGGAATTGAAAGTTTAGGCTGGCATTATGGGTCACCATATCTTGTATTCTTGGTATTGAAATTGATAGTGTAATATGCATAACTTCTATGTACTCATAAATACACACGTCAATTGAATTCATACACTCATTCCGCCCCGTTTAAGACGATACATTTCTATTATTTTATACTCATATATATTCGAGAAGCGTGTCATTTTAAACAGGACATAAGGAGTAAATTTTATATGTGTGCATCTTCTTTACAATTAAGAATTGTAGATGTGAGTAAATATATGATCACAATTTTCAATAGAATATAGGTCAAACATGATGGCATGTTTGTCTTTTAGGGAATATAAGTTAGATAAATTTGTTGGAGATTGTTATATAAAGTCCAAATGCCCCATGCTTTTTACAAAGAAGCATTTAAAAAACGGATTATGCACTAAAGATTCAAACATTTTGTTTAGCATTATCCTTGTCGCCCTAAAAGTCTAAAGTTGCATTTAAACTTACTTGCATGTCTCATCAATGATGCATGCCCATACAAAATTACAATTTCATATGATTGTGTATAAATTATATACTCGGATTTGTCACATTTTCTAAACCAAGACACTAAATTTCCAAAAGAGATCTTGAATCTATTACAATATCTAAAAGAAGAATTGTTGCAAAAATTTACAAGAATGCCACTTTCCCTCCAAAACATACATCCAAAAATCTTATGGACAAATACTTATTGCACAAGTGTTTAAAGGTGAATGAGATCTAACTAATGGTTAATACACATTAATTAATTACAATGATGTAAATTTATTTGTTACTTTATAAATTAATTTATCAAATAGATTGTGCTACCGAAGTAAATATAAATTAAGCATTATTGTATTTTTCTTCAATAAATGTATATTATATCCAACGGTCAATTTGTAAATAAATTAGATATTTGTAATTGTTATCTTTTCAATTTGTTATTGTTGAATATTATAATCTAACAATAATATTAATTCAAATGGAATACTCAGTCTCAATTTCAGTATATTAGTGTGTCATATAATTTTTTTTGTAAGTTTTAATTTTTACGCTTTAGTTTCAGTTTATATATCAAGATTTAGTTTCGGTTAGCAATTATCATTTGGGTTCACCAATCCAATTATAATTTTTAATTATTTTTTAACATTTATTTTTATTTATTAAAATAAAGTTAATAAATTTAAAATTAAGGTATATAGTAATTTTTAAAAATACTCATTTTTAGTTTATAAATAATAATTATAAATCATTATAGTAGTATTTTTATGATAAACATTCTAAAACTAATAAAAATATTTTGTATACCAAAGTTGGGCCTACCATCCAATATTAATTTAAATAAAAAATATATTTTTCTAACAAGTAAACACAACACACTCACACACACGCACCCGAGATGACTCGAATCTCTAGCCTCTTGGTTGGAGGGAAAACGTCTTACCAACTGAGATGCGCTTCGTTATCAAAAATGAATTTAATTTATAAATATTTTTGAATGATTCAATTACGATTAAATGAGTAATAGCTATATTCACACATTCATTTAATATCGATAATTTTATTTTTAATCAAAAAATTTGTATGTGAAAAAAATTACTATCATTAGTTAAATTCGATCATCTTTATATTTGCTTATTATTTTTCTTATAGTAGTAGTAATTAACGTAGATCATATCCCGTGCATCGCACGGGCAACAATACTAGTTCTATGTAATATCCTAATCTTGGATTTTGGTTCTCTTCATATATATATTGAGAATAGGGTGTAAATTGATTAATAAAATAGTACAAAACTAAAAGTATGGCAAAGAAGACAGAACCGGCATTATCTTATATCTCACGTATATTCAGTAAGTGACTTCAATAGGCTAGATGGGACAAAAGAAATATCATGATAGTGAAATGAATCCAATATTATGATGATATTAACTAAAACTAGAAAATCTTATTACTATATTTTTAAGACTTAATTATTAAAGTTGCATGATGAAAATAAGATACGTAATTGAGACACTAATTATAATTATGAAAAGGGCAATATCACGTTGTACACGAGGTTCCAAGAGGGGGGACAATCTCCAACCATTTCTCTACTTGTTTTTGTTAAACATTTCTTTTTCTTCTCAAGATACAAAATCATTCAACTTTTTATGAGTCATAATTCTACTACTACTACTTGCCAAAATATTAAACAGTAAAGCAACATCATGATGACATCTGTAAAGTACTCAAGAAAATAATTGTATAAGAAAGGGTTTTCCACTAATAAGTTTGAAGGTTTTATTCCTTTCTGATAATTGGATCCAAAAATTTAATGGATTTATTATATTTACAAAAAGAAAAAGAAGATGAAAGTCTATTCCTTTTTCTTGTATAAGAACACAGGGTTTCTTTCCGCATAGTTTCACAATAAATTCACAAAGTAAATAAAAGAAAAAAAAATTAAAATATAAAATTTGAAACAAATATGACTTCTCTAAAAAAAATAGACAACGCTCATCATGATTGTAAGACCGCTACGCTTTTTTTTTTTTTTTTTTTTAAATAAATAAATAAATCACATGATTTCGAAAAGGTATAATTAGGCTTTGCAATCTTTTATATTCGTTTGGGACCAACAAAAATGGTTTCCCTATTTCTTACTTTCTGCAATATTCAAGCGGGCCGGGTTCAGGTTTGGGCTATCTAAATTAAAGCCCATCCCTTATGAACAATAAAAACAATATTTTCCTCAACAGTATTTTGAAATTTGAAGTAGCCCTCACTACTAACAAAAGCATATGCCTCCAATTCGATATCTATTTCCAAAATGCATGAACAAATAGGATAGATGAAAAAACACTAGAGTAGAGATGCGCTTCTACTACCATAAATCAATTATAAGTGCAAATTATTAGCAAAAACAACTACAACGAGAAGTGACATTCTATTGCTTAAATCCACTTGAACCAGAGAACTATGCAGCAAACGCCTTTTCATCATCAGAATACAAGTGCAGAGGTTATTTTCGTTATCTAAATCCGCTTACAGAGGTGAATGTAACGCCACAAAATATTCCCAGAGATAACAAGCTCCCATCATTCTCGTGCAAAGCCTCCAATGCACATTGCTACTAACATATAGACACGGAAATTTCAGCATCACGGGTTTATTAGATGAACCAATAATACAATGCAACTTGCTAATCAAATATAAAAATTCCGTGCATATGTGGAGAAGCAAACATTAAAAGCTCTCGCACATAAATGGTTGGTGTGATCTGTTAGCACTGGTAGTGAATAAGTACATTCACACATGAATCCGTTCCATGCAATGAATGATGAATCTCCACTTTTCTTAAATTTCAATTTCATGATCCTGTATCTGAAATGACAAATGCACAACTAGGATAGATCTATTATGGCATTCCAGAGAATATTGATTATAGATAGCTCAACCTTGATATCCATGCCTCAAAAACATAATTTGATGATTCAACTAAGTGCATGGACTTTTTTTACAGTTTACTTTCAATTAATTCTACTCAAATGAACAGGACATTAAGCGTAAAATGTTATGTGCTCAATTGCTGATGATACGTTAAAAATAAGAGTAGGTAAAGTTTCTAATAACCAGATACATAATAATCATTTAGTTACAACAAATTACCAACTCAAACCTACGCAGATATATCAACCTTTAAGTTAGATTGCAAAATATGCAAAATACACAATGCTGTAAATAGTGAAGGCAACCAGAATAAAAAGACAAGGGAAGAATAAACTTACTTGATCAATAATAATCAGAAGACTGAGAGTTCCTATATCCCCCTGCTACTTGTCCAAAAGCTCCATCTTGTGAAGGCACATAACTAGCATGGCTTTCCTGTTCTCCTTGTCCCTGTGCAGAACGAGTCTCAACCTCCCACTGATTGAAGTTACCTTGACACGAAGGTACTGCATTTCTTTGCTCATGCGTATTATAGCCACTTCTTTCACCTGGTCCTGTTGGAATATTATTTGAAAGAGGGGGTAAACTAGGTGAGTTTCCATAACTTCCATTTCTGTTTTGTGTAAAGCTCAGCTCTGGTAAATATTCATAGCTTTGATTAGGCCTGTAGTTCTTTGGCTGAGGTGGCGCATAGTTCTGCTGTGGTGGTTGTCCAAAGTTCTGCTGCGGTGGTTGACCGAACTTCTGGTGAATCAGCTGACCCAAATTCTGCTGCGGTGGCTGAACAAAGTTTTGCTGAGGGGGCTGACCTAAGTTCTGCTGAGGCGGCTGAATGAAATTCTGCAGAGACGGCTGTCCTACGTTCTGCAGAGATGGCTGCACAGACGGCTGTCCTAAGTTCTGCAGAGACGGCTGTCCTAAGTTCTGCAGAGACGACTGTCCCAAGTTTTGCAGAGGCGGCTGACGGAATCCTAAGTTCTGCAGAGATGGCTGTCCTAAGTTCAACTGAGACGACTGTCCCAAGTTCTGCGAAGGCGGCTGACCGAAGTTCTGCTGAGGAGGCTGACTGAAGTTCTGCGGAGGAGGCTGACTGATGTTCTGCGGAGGAGGCTGATTGAAGCTCTGCGGACGTAGCAGACTGGAGTTCAACTGAGGCGGAGGCTGACCGAAGTTCTGTGGAGGCAGCAGACTGGAGTTCAACTGAGGCGGATGACCGAAGTTCTGCGTAGGCGGTTGACCGAAGTTTTGCGGAGACAGTTGACCAAAGTTTTGCTGAGGCGGTTGACCAAAGCTTTGCCGAGGCGGTTGACCAATGTTCTGCAGGGGGAGTTGACCAATGTTCTGCTGATGTGGCTGCATGAAGTTCTGCTGGGGTGGCTCCCTGAGATTCTGCTGGGATCGTGAGCCATAGTTCTGCTGCGGTGGTGGGAGAGAAATCTGCTGCGGTGGTGTGAGAGAATTCTGCGGGATAGAATTCTGCTGCGGTGGTGGGAGAAAATTCTGCTGCGACGGTGGCCCATGAATTTGCTCTCGTGGAGGCCTATCCCTGTTTCTTCTCCCATAATGAACTGGGGGTGGTCTGGGAAAAATTTCTCCATTGACATACTTGTCTCCTACAACATGATGGACCGTGGTTTAAACAAGTAAGGAGATTTGGTTTCCAGACCAAAAAACATTTTTCAGATAGTCAACTTGGTATGAGAAAGAAGGCCTAACCTCCATATTCCTTATTATCTATATCAACGTAGGAATCTGGCAATACGAATACAACCTGCGGAATACCTATAACATAAAATTTTAGCCCACATAGTCCACTGTGTGATGTTAGTTTCTACAAAAGCAACACTTACTTTTAAACTTATCAGATGTCTCCTCAGAACACTCCACCTGAAAACCTTGATATGTAGTTGTACTTAGTGCATAAATTTTCTTCATTGCCTCTTCCACACTGAAGATAAACAGTTACAGGAAGTATCAAGCACTGTATAATTGTGATACTCAGATCAAAAGAAGGTGAGCTCACAGCCCCATATGCAACGCTTAATTATAAAAATGCAGAGAAATCAGTACAATGCTTGTCAATTCCATAGGCCCAATTGAGACAGTGTTACTAAGAAATAATAACATAATTCGAAAAACAGAAGAAAAAAGACAAAACTCAGCCTAAATATATACTTTTCCAGCAAGTTAAGTCTGAATAAACTTAGACACACAAAGAACACTAATGAAAAGGAAAACTAATCATAATCACAATGACATGGGTAAATATAAACGCGTGATATTCCTTGTTGAAGCATGTTAAGTGGACTGAACACTGAAGTGTTAAGAGTTTCATCTTGATCCCTAATCTTCAATCAAATTCGACCATAGACAGAGCTACATAATACAATATGGGAGAAGTATTGCCCATAAAGCATCACAATCATTCATGATAATAAAAGCAAAATTCTCCTATGATCTCCAAAAAATTCTTTAACCTAATCAATAAATGGCATTCCAAATCAAGTCTGGCACCTCAAGCAGACTAATCAGTTAGCATTTTCAACTTCTGTTCATTTGATGAAAGAGTACCCTAGCCAATCACTAATCTCAAAAGAAAAAAAAAAATCTTCTAGGGATTGCGTCAGCAACAAGACATCAGAATTCAGCCACAATTTGATCAGATGTGCAGAAATAGGGATGAATTGATCCACCTGCCGAAGACCTGGGCAGCAATATTAAGGTAGGTATCGATCATTTGCTGGCGTGTAAAATGTCGCTCCCTGGGGAAATCGACGGTGATCAGCCAGTGCTTGTAATCGCATCCTTCGAAGAGGACGGTGTCGGGCCCAATTTCATCTGTCTCCGCATTGAATGCCCTGCGGAAGAGAGTGGTGGTCGAAGTAAAGGGCCGCCGCATCAACCGCGTTGTCGCGGCGGGGGTTGGGAGAATCCGAGAGGCGGAAATGGAGGAAAGAGGTTCAGCCTTGAAGCCATGGACAGAGTGATGTAGTAGGGAGTACGATAGGGAGAGAGCGCGGCGGAGGCGAAGAGGGTTAAACGCCATGGCGAGAGAGAGAGAGAGCGCTTCGGTGGTTTCAGGGTTTTGGGGGTTTAAGGATTGGGGAAGTTCGCAAGTTCGTATTCTTTATTAAGCTTCAATCATCTATATTAAATATAAAATCGCTTTAATAATATATATATATATATATATATATATATATATATTTTAAACAAAAAAAATATTTAATTCACTACAGTATTGGTAACAAAATCATGTTTAGTGCTTTAATTAAAATGGAAATGCAAAATCCTTTTTACAAATAATATTTATTCAAAAAGAAATAATTGTGAAACATAGTGAAGTAATAATTGTTATGTAGGAGTATTATGAAAAATAAAACATTACGCATTTTGTTTTCATTTCACTAAACATATTCTTACAGTATTTTACATAATAAAAGTATTATAATCTACTTTCTAATTAATCAAAATTTTCAGAAAACCAAAAGAACCAAAACTGGCATAAGCTATTTTGATAATTGATCCCTTGTGTTTTTCCACTTTTGCACATTGCCCAATATGAACTTAAATCATTAAAATGGAAAATATCTCCTTTTATAATATCTTCTCAGCAACATATATATGAGAGAGAGAGAGAGAGAGAGAGAAAGAGAGGATAAGTGTTAAACTTGAGCAAACCAGCTCATGATATAATATGAACTAAAAAAGAAAGTAAGAGAGTACACCAAATGAAAAGGTATTGAGTCTATTTTCACAGTTGAAACAACTTTGTTGCTTCATCTTTACAAATCAATATACCCAGTTTAATGGACATAAGCACACTTATATATATGTAAACATATATTTGCAACTTTTACAGACAAATCCTCATCTGATTCTCCCTATCTACTACCAAAGAAATCGAATCGACAACAAAATCTCCTCTAAGTCAGTCAGGTCAGTCTGTAGTATGATCTATATAACCAAAAACATCATGGCAGTTTTCCCAGTTTCCCTCTTCCCTTGCTTCCCAGTATCCACCACTGTAACGATACGTATCCGACCCTTTCTCTTTCACGAACCAATGCGGCTTCCACCCTTTCTCTTGCATCGATCTTGCCTGTTTTCCATCACCATTGCTTATGCATTAGCATTACAACACATTCATGGGGATATATATATCGCACCTAAGGTGTATTTTACAGAATATAGGCAACGATGTTCCAAGATAAAGTTTCAGACAATTTGGATCAAGAAGGGATGTTATATCGACTTCCATAGGCACAAGTTGCTAAGTTTTAATTGCTCATGAGCTAAAACGGGGTAAATTTGCAATGTTCATTAAAATCTTGGTCACCCTTGTGATTTCAAATCATGACAAAGCCCAGAAGTCATAAGATCAGACTGTTTACCTGCCGTTGCCTTTGCTCTAGCCGCAATTTTTCAACATTTGCCCTCTCATACTCCCCGTTTTCCAAGCACCTTTGATCAGGTCTCAGTCTTGAATCTGTTGGGGGTAGCTTTTCCTGCAAAAGTTATCGAGTTCGTATCAACCAATCCAACCCAAAAAATAAAAAGAGACATAGGCATATTCCAAATTTTATCGAATATGGCATTTGAGGACCAGAAGATACAGAGTAGACAGTTTGCTGACAAAATGTTAAGGCTACAGAGAGCAAAAATTGGGTCAACTTGAAGAGATCTACCCGTAAATGTCAAGTATTATAGGCAGCATTCCTTATAAAAATTTTAAAAAAAAATGGCATAGAAAGGTAACAAACTGGGAGGACACATCTACAAATTAATCAGTTGCTAAAAGATCACCATTAATCCTGGAGTAAGCTCATTCATTGTGATGGCAAAGCGAGTCAAGTTATAACGAGTTGGGAACTGTGGAGGCTTGCTGCGTTTCCATAGTAATCGGGCTTCAGACAGAGATTCGTGTCCTTTTCCTTTGGAGCAATCTCCATCGACATAGTGCATGCTCTCATCCCATTTCCCAAATAAAGTTGCCACTGTCTTTCCATTCTTGTCTTGGACAACTCCCTGCACCTGCATTTCCCAAAGTTGCTTTTTATGAAAGAGTCCTTAAAAATAATACTCCAGAAGCATAATTAGATGACAGCATCAATTAGTATTGAAATTCAAAAGATATGGAACCTAAACTCAAAACAATCACCAAAGAAAATTCCATCTTGTTCTTTCAAATTTGTATTGAATTTTTTTTTTCATAGGGCAGTTTATTTTTCATATTATAGAAGGCAAAACTCCTAAAAAGACATACGAAAATAAGTTCATATTCAAGAAGGAAAAAAAGAGAGCAATTTATCTATATTAGATAGGTACAAAAGATATTGATGGAATGGGTGAGCACCTGATGTGGATTCCGGTCTATGATGGACTGCTCCTTGAATTTTAGTTTACAAGAATAATTGTGGTTTCCTTCTATCCGCATAGTACCATAATGGTCACAATATAGTTTTCCCAAAATGAGATTATATATGGATGTTGTCACCTGTCACATAAAGAAAATTTCTTTATTTGGGAAATAAAATTAGAGGAGAAGAATTCAGTGGTTTGTGAGATACCTTACTCCATTGAAATACTTCTCCATCATCAAATTCAACTGTTAGAGTACCAACTGGATCAAGCTGAATAGAACGACCCCAGAATTTGCTTTTTAGATTACTATCACCATAAAATCTCCAGCCTGTGCCCTCACAATGACATGCTACAATTGTGGGGTGATGACTCACCTGATCCAAAGGAAAACTGGCCACTTGCTTATTTATTACAAATAAAATAAAAAAAATTCCTATCCTTTGTTTACAACAGAAGTAAGTAACTAATCCTTGCTTTGAGGTGTTGAGCTATTGAGCAGTAACTAAGATTTCAGACAATTTTACAGAGACCATACCTTCTCTGAGAAAAATCGGAGGCCTTTATCTGGGTAAGAAGCTTCGTAAGTCTCTCCTAACAATGGATTAAAAGGTTTGCAATTTCTTCCTTCCGTAGAAGCATAGCCAGATACTGCAAATGCAGCTACATTTAGAATCCTCATAAGGCTGTTACCCTAAAAAATAATTAATAAATCACAAGTCAGTTGCTAAAGGGTGACGAACTGGAAGCATCTTGTAAGAAGGAAGAGCATACACGGTACATCAAATTCCAGAACTAAATTAATATGTTAAGATCAGTATAAAAACAAAAGCAGAGAATGTCGAAATGCAATTCATATCAACACAGGTTCAAATTTCTAAGAGTGACAGATATCTGCACCACAGCACTAGGTAATGAGATGAAAAGCTACACAACTAGAATAGACCAATTATGAGACATTAACCATGATTGTAACAAGTCGCATATAGACTTCATGTTGAAAAAATAAGATGTCACTTTCAGCCTTCTGCCTTCAAGAAAGTATCCCACTGTTTTAAATCCATTATTTCCCACCTCAAGTGATCAATAAAGTCATTTAGTTGTTTGTGAGTCTAACAAATACACAACCTAAAGACTTAATTTGGCTAACTTTTTAGGTGAACCAAATTCGACCCTCAATTCCCCAAACCTATAAACTCCAATAATGATAAACTATAAGAAAACACAACGTAATGATCTTCTATTATGTGTAACTATATTATGTGAGATGTAAAATAAAGCACACGCCTGGTTTAATTGTGCAGCCGGTGTATCAGAAACACAAGCACCAACAGAAAATCAAACAAAACCTTTAAATAACACTACCTTTTTTCCCCATTCATAAGCTCGATCTAGAAGATAAGAATATTCCACATCTTCAAAACATTTCTGCAGCGAAGAGAGGGGCTCATTGAAGTAGACAGGGAGACAAACTTTCGTAAGATCCTTCCCAATGTTGTCTTTGATCATTGACCATAAACTCACTCCTTTCTCTTTCTCGACAGGATCGGGCAATTTTCTCCTTCGCTTAACATGAGGAAAGTTTCTTCCCGCAGATTTAATGTCAGGATCAATAACATCCTCCGATTCAAAATATCAAGATCATCATCGGATGAAAATGACGATGTCCTGAAGTCAGACCCATTACTCTTAAAGGAGCCAGAAGAAAGAAAATCCCTCGTGTCAAAGAAAGTATTATCTTCTTCATCTGTGTCATCATCAGCTGCACCTACTCTATCATTTTCATATTCAGACTCGCTGGCGCTTTCTGGTAGAAGTATACAAAAGGATAATTAGGAGTGATTCAGTTTATTCAAACTGCAAAAGTTGCCATCAATATTATTTATGGATATATAATAAATATATTAAAAATTCAAATTGTATCTGACCTTAACTTTTAAGAACCCCACCACCCCCATGGTAACATGAAAGAAAAGTTTGGCAGCATTTCACAATCAAACTTTGCCATTTCTTAGTATATACAACAAACTAAAGAACTGCAAATGCTAGGACTGTACATGTAATACGCATTATTACCATTATCTACTTTTATTATAGGCCCCCACCATGATGAGGCTTCAATGCTGTTGAGTAAACCAATAATAATTTAGAATGTACTGGGAAGCTTACCACTATACTTATCTTGCCTGGATCTAGAGGATGCTCCAACTTCTTCCAACTGTTGTCTCTGACTCTCGTCAACAACCGTGTTCTCCAGATCCACTTTT
Source organism: Mentha longifolia (assembly GCA_001642375.2). Classification (NCBI taxonomy): domain Eukaryota; kingdom Viridiplantae; phylum Streptophyta; class Magnoliopsida; order Lamiales; family Lamiaceae; genus Mentha; species Mentha longifolia. Next base: position 4,573,802 of record CM038114.1, on the reverse strand, counting down.
TCTGTCTACACATATAGCAATGATGTTTCAGCCAAAAAGTTCAGAAAACCGATTAAAATAAGATATAACCGTGAGTCTCGATATTTCTGCAGGTTACAACACACTTTTCAATCATCAATTAACATAATATACAGGATTATATACATTCAAAAAAGTGGTAACTGCAAAAAGTAAACTATATGTCTGAAACTCATTTAGCATCAAAAGAATTAGTAGGAATATAAAATAACCTATGCTACTACAGAAGAAGCTAGAAGTCAAATTATGGAGAATGAACCAATTCCAGATCAACATAGTCACTGAGTTTATGATCACAAGAGAAGAGGTAGGGGAATCAGAAGTATACTGGATGGGTTTGATATGACAAAAACGAGCACCTCACAATCAACAATCATCAGAATCTATACTAAAAAAACAATAATCAAAATCTAAAGCAGATGGGTGCTTGTTTCCCAGTGGGCAATAAAAGGTCATTTGGTATTGATATCATGAGCAACAACGAAGAACTTATCATTTCATATTACTTTTAAAGACAATTAAAATCCCAAATTCAACATATTAGTAAAAGCAATCTAATCCACACACATACAATGCATTTAAGATGTTATACAACAGGCTTTTATTAGTAAAAATAAAGTCTTTCTCGAGACTAAAGATGAAATTAATATGTTAACATCAAGGAGTCATTACAAACAGCAATCATCAAGTCAATCAACTACACTGACAATGGAACCAATGAAGAAGGACATCAAAATGATGATGCGTGTGCTTTTCTTTAGCAATAGAAGACAACACTTGTCAATGATGACTGGTCGTTCAACATGGAAGACATTGACAAACTTCATTAACAAACTGACAATGTCAATTTCTCAATTCCATTGAAAGTGAAACATTTTTAGAGGCTTTACAAGTTTGGGGCATAAAATTTTGTTCCAAATCAGATGGGTGACAATAAAACCCACTTGTTGGCAAGCGAAACTAGAAATTATCATTTATAGGGAACAAACAAGAAGTACCCTCGAATCATCACATTCGTGTCAGTGGCACTAGCAATTCAACCAAGGTTAATTTATCTATAGCATCATGCATTCCAAGGAACACGAGGAACTAACTCAGTAAACTGTGGTTGGAGGGTAGCTGAACCAAACATCCTAGGCGCCTTCTCTCTATTTTGTCCAGGAGGTATGGGTAAAAACTTAAAGTAGGAGAGATGATATATAATATTATGTATAATAATAAATATAAAAAATAGCGCTTGATACAAAACACGTGGCAGTAGTACAGGTTCAAAATGCAGTGAAGGGGGAAATAAGCCTCAAAGGTGCTCACTATTATTAATAATTAGGTAATAATGAGTACAGTGACATTCAAGAACCAATTTCAATTCAAGAGCGCTAGAGTGTTTCGAAACACCAAACCACCCAAAAAAATCTAAATATACAGCACTTTAATTTGCTTAACTCTGTGGAGAAACTGAAGAATAACTATGAAATGTACTTATAAGAGATTTTCCACTAAGCTTAACATGTACCTCTAACTGCCGCAATGTGTCCATGAGAAACCAATGCTTCTGCTTCAAGAGCATCAGCTGATTCTGCAGTGAAGAAAACTCATTCCTCATTATCTGCTCACTGTCCTGAATTGCAGCCTCACTAACCCCTTCTTCCATCAACCTCCGCCTCAGCTTTTCTGTCGATAGAGCTAAGTTGTCTACGGGAGCCATTAATTCACTGTTGGACATTCTCGGAAACATGTCCTTCATAGTCTGCAATACTTCCATCCATGTCAATTTATCCTCTCTGTTCTCAGCCCTTAGATGGAGCCTTTTGGTCCCAGTGAAAATAGAGAATCTCCTATCATCTGATCTGCTCTCTCGAATAGACGAGACCTGAACAGAACTACGCAATTTTAAAGACCTAACCACATTTTCAAACTCAAAAAAGAAAAAAGAAACACACACACACACACAAACACATGTTTTTTTTTCCATATCATTAAAAATAAAATCCTGCACATGTTATCTAACACCAACACCGAAACAGAAAGTAATAAATGAAGCCTGATCATCAAGTATGAAAATCAATGAACACATTACATCCTTTGTGTACTACGTAAGGTTATACAACACCTTTCACTCCAAACAAAGATAAAACAAAATTAGAATGCACAAAATAAAATCAAAATCTAGCTCAAAAATCAACCAAGTACACGAAATACGCAAAGAATGGCTTGCACTAAATCAAGAAAAATCACCATCATCACTCATAATCCCGATTCATAGATCATCCACATAGTCAGCACATCACGATTACTGATCATCAAAGACAAGAAAAGAAAAACATTGAAACCTTTAGATGAACTTCGCCAACTGGCTTCCTGCTCGTCGTCGGCGAACCGGCGGTCCCATTCCGTTGATAATGATTCTGATTACTATGGTGCCCCATAACCCGCCGAATCGATTCTTCCCCAATCACTCGCGATCCTCTCTCCGTCTCCTGATTAACAACAATCTTATCCGGCCCATGGATCTTGTAGTAACTCAGCACCCCGTCCTGCAACACGAACCACCGCGGCCGCCATCCCCTCCCGTAATTCACCCACTTGTACAAAATCCCCGAAACCCCGTCCCCCACTATGTCGTTAATCTTCAATTCACGGCCCGGGTGAACAAGGCTCTGGCTGTGATTACGGCTGTGATGGTTGTTGTTGCCGTTGGAATTCCCCAGGCTCGCGGCACCGCCGTGATCGTCGCGCGCCGACGAGGCCCTCGAGATCGCCGCCAAGTTCTGAATCCTGGCCAGCGGATCGGCCGGCGACTGCGGCGCCGCCGGCATGGTTGAGTTGCTGATCGCCATCGACGACACGCAGCAGAAAGGATGCATTGCGGAATTCGACATACCTTATAGCTTCACCACTCCGATCATTCCTCCACGCATTTTCGTTTTCGAAATCTTCGGCCCAGAAAAACAAAAAGGAAAAACAAAAAGAATATGAAAAAGAACCAAAGAATATTGTTAGAAAGAGTTAACGAATTCTGAGGCGACGATAGATACAACACAGCCGCGTGTATTGGTTGGATATGAGATTTATATTAATTTAGGGAGAGAAGTTAGGCGCTACGCAGAGAGCTTTCCGGTGAGGGGAGGGGGGGTGGTTTTTTTGGGGGGGGGGGGGGGTAGCAGTCTTTGTTGAGGTTGAAGAAATTTGGAGGAAAGAGGTAAGGATTTATGGTGTTCATGTGATTTTAATCACTTGCCCCCTTTATTTTTATTTTTATTTTAGTTTAATTTCTAAATTATCCAAATGCAAATCATAAATGTTCACTTATATAGCTCGATCTACAAAAATTAATTGTATAGTTAATTCCGTGATATTAGTTAATCTGCTCTTAAATTTAGGGATTATTTTGTAGGATATTTATATGATCTGTATTTATGGATAATCAATATATATATTTTTTGTTTATAATTTCCGGATGACTAGATATAAATATCTATTTTCTATATTTGTATTAGCATAGTCTATGTACGTAGGCTCGCGCATTTTCACTATATACATCGTATGCATGTATTATTATGTTTTGACAATGCTACCCCTGCGTTTGATCCTTATTTTATGAATATTGACAATATACTTTGTTGAGAAACAATTTAAGTCAATAAAGTAATTAAACTATTGTATTTTTAATCTTAATGGTGGATAAATTTCAGTCAATTAAAATATGTTTCAAATGCCAAATAAAATATGTTCTCAATCTTGAATTTAATAAAAAAAAAATGAATAAAACGATATCTTTGAGCACCTATTTAGCTTGGCATTCCATTTGCATAGTTAATATTTAGATTCTAAATTCCACCCCTCTCCTAATTACCGTCCAAAAATAATAGTATACGAATAGTATAAAGTCTTTCATCCGCATTTTTTAGGTGTTACCATAGTTAAAATACGCATACTAAGAAAAGTAGACTATTAAACCTTCTTAAAAATCATAATTAAGGTTCAAGGGAGAATCATCATTATCTTATTCTTAATTTTTTAAAAATTTTACTGTTAAATTTTGGAAAATTTCAAATATGACGCTTACAAAACAAAGGAACTTATTTCTCACTTTGACGATTTGGCATAAAATGTTGAAAAAACAGAAAATTGAATGCCGTCCATTATCCAATAGTACAATTTATCAGAATATTAGTCCCACGAATACTGTTCCCTTCTTTAAATATTTTTTCTTGGACATGCTTAATAGATGTTGGAAATCCAACTACTTTTCCTAGGGTGAGCATTTGGTTATTTGGTTTGGTTTTATCTTAAAATATAACCAAACCAAATAATAGAAATTTTTGAAATTATATCCAAACCAAACCGAAATCATTTTGGAAACCAAACTGAATTAACTAAAATAAATATTTGGTTATTTTGGTTAATTCGGTTTGTCCAAATTTTTTTCCATTTCTTTTGAATATTAAATATGATATCATTCCAGGACCAATAATTCATAAAATAAAAACAATACAAATATAATATTTTGAGTTAAACAATAACCAACAAATAAATATTGTATCAAACAAACTAACAATAAGTAAATTCAACATTAAACAAAACAATCGACAAGTACATACGTTGTAATCGTTGTAAAAAAATTAAAAATAACCAAATCATCCAAAATCAACAATATAAGAAGTTAGTTTTCAGTGTTCAAAAAGTCACAAGACATCAATACGAAATATGAAAACAAGAGGATTAAGAGTGACTAATTTTAGGAAATATAGAATCAATAAAATTAAAATTTTAGTATGGAGTATATAAATATTTTTAATTTAAATATTATAATTTGGTTTTTCGGTTTTGTTTGGTTTTAAGAAAACAAAACCGATCCAAACCGAAAAATCAAAAAATTAATTAATTTCAAACCGAATCAACCAAATTAACCAAACTAACCAAACCAAATTAAATATTTCGGTTTGGTTTGGTTTGGTTTTCGGTTTTTGGATAAGTTTGCTCACCCCTAGCTTTTCCAACTAAATATAATGTTTTTAACATGACATTTATGTAAAAAAAATTGTATACTGTCATAAATTTATTATTTAAGTACGTATAACATATGGAAATAAGTAGAATCGAGGTGAAATGAGGAACCATTATTAATCATTTAAAAAAAAATATTATTTATTACTTATAAGATACGAAAATGGCTTGATAAAACTACCAATGATGGTAATTGACAAGAATGGAACAAACCCTGGTTTAAAAAAAACCACGAGCTTAATCAAACATCGATCAAAGTATTTATTTATTTTTTTAAAAAAAGGTTTAAAAGCAGTGGAAGAACATTTCCATCCAATTAAAGCAACAGAATACAGTAATTACTTTATTTGCTTATTAATTTCTTTTCATGAAACCTACAGTCGTTAATTATAAATAAAGCTTAGTATCACATTAAATTTATAGGTAGACTGTACACCTCCCATTTTCACTTGCACCTTTTTTAGGGACGTCAATTAAAGAAGATTGCAATATTCTTGCTTTCTTTGTCACATTTAAAGCTTATAAAGCTACAATAACCATTTTTTTTTCATTATAATCTAATTTTAATTTATGGAAAGTAGTTACGAATAAAACGCTGTCGTGTAGAGATGAAATCGAGACAACCTGTAAAGAGAACATAATTACAGTCTGTGGTTTATAATTAACTAGTACTATTAAATTAGCAAAGCCATGAGGAGTATAAACATTTATTATCCAACAATATGTTAGGGAATATTTGGTGCTAATGACATTAATTAGCATTGCAATCTCTTATATTACGTGGCTCTTAACGTGAGATAATGTACAAAATTAGTTTTTCGTAAAAAATAAAATAAAATAAAAAGTGATATCTTATGCATAATTATAATGCACGCTACATACAATTATAACAATGCATCGGTCATCAGAATGCATTATCATTATAATTATAATGCACCAATTAATCTAATTATTTTTATCACGGTGATACAGCATCAGTACTATTATAATGCATCAATCATCAGAATGCATTTTCAATACAATTATACTCCGTAATATTGTACTAATTAATTTGGACCATAAATCATACGGTGATCAACTATTCAGTATCTTATTTTTTTACAATAAATTTATTTTTTATTTGATCTGTCACGTATGTATATTATATAATTATGTAAATTGTAAATTGATACATGTAGAAAAAATACTCCAGCTAATTGTGTGCGGGCTTCTGCTGTCACACTTACCTATACTTATCTTCTTTTTTTGGTAATTGGATCGGATATTTGAAGATTTGTGGTTATTACACATAATTGGGATCGATACTTTTTTTTTTTTTTTCTTTTTCTTTAATTAGATTGTTACGAGCTTTGAACCAGTCAAAACATTATTCCAGATAATGATTTATTTTTTTGGAGGATGCCGTGTGATCAGATAAAGCAATAATAAATCATAGACGATCAAATAAATTTTGTTAGGTGTAATATTTATTATTTATTCATATATATTGATGGTGTGCATATGAAGAATGTAAATCATATTCATCTATGCCTTATTTATTTATTTATTAAAAATGCCAGTTATAACTTATAATGAGGTGTATCGCTTAATTTCACAAAAAGGTACTACAAAAAATCACTAGATTTTACTCCATAAGAAAATCATTTCTATTTAGCTTTGTCTAGTAAGTCGTACTACTGTACTATGTAATGACCAACTGAATTTACGAACAAAATTTTCCTATCTGCATGGAAATAAATATATTATATTCACTAGCCTCTTAAAAAAATAAAAATTACCGAGCTTTGAAAATATATAATTTCAGCTTGCTTCGTCAATTTAATTGAGTTCATTAAACCCCAGATAAAATGAATTATTATTGGCTATATTACAGTAATATTATTAAATTAACTGAGCTGAGCTCAAATTGAGCTTAATTTATTAGTATCAAACTATGAATTAAACGAATAAATAAATAATTCAATTTTATCTGGTTGAACAAATTATACGTATATTCTTTTAGCATTTTAAAATTACAGCAGAAATTAACAGTCCTCATTAGTTCATAGGAGTATTTATTTATTTACTGTATTTATTTACCGAAAAAGAAGAATCTGCCTAGTTGAAGCAGAAACAGATGCTTTGGAATATCCATGTATATGAGCATTAATAAACATTATAACCAATTTTCTCTTCAAATTCGACGGTCAAATTTTTGAAATAACAGAAACGACAAATGTGCATTCGAATATTTAAAATGATTCCCAAATTGTGCACTGCCACATTATAAATAATAATTTGTGTGAGAAATCCGATTAAGTTAAGAGTGGTTAATGAATCCAAATATTTTTTAGCAATGAATTATTTTTGCTAATAATGTCATTTTTTTTACTTATTCTGACAAATTTTGCCCAGTTTCAGTTTGGTAGGGAGCTCGATATAAATAATGACGGTTCAACCAAAATTAAGAATTACGTTGAAAATGAATATAAATAAATTAAATAACAAAATTAAAATTGCCGGTGTAACTAATCTTAGTTAATTATTATTTTTAGTACTCCTATATTTTTATTTTTCTGTATGAAATTAGATGCCAAAAAAGAATATTGTCAAATTAGAGGGGGAAATACTACTAGTAAGTAAAGGTTGAATTGTGAGAAACTATGAAAGTGAATTTGTTTAATTAAATTTATACAGTACTTTTTTTAGGGTGAAAAAGAAAGCCTTCAACTTGATTATATTATTATTATTATTATTTCAATTTTAACCTCCCAACAAGATCGACATTATTACTATTTTTT